>JANHFL010000502.1:172023-196403 GCA_032468155.1 Oxyrhabdium leporinum
CATTCTAGTATTTTTCTAATCACATTTTCCTCTCTAGGAATCGTTTCGGTTTTCCAATTCTGTGCAAATACAATTCTTGTGCAAATACAATTCTACAGCTTCTTCAGCTCTGACTGGACGGTGGGGAAGGATTGATACTCCTTGCAGAGGCAAATCCAGTCAGAGCTAAAGAAGCTTCTTGGATGAGAAGTGAAACGCCTTCGAAGAAAACCCCAGAAAGTCCAGTTGCCTTCTGAAAAAAATCACCTTTGGGGCACTGCTTTTTTTTTTTTACTAAAGATGCTTTCCTCCAATGGAAGTTCTTGATTTATTTTATTTTGTGGGGGAAGTCTTCATTTTTCATCCAGGAAGCTTGAGCAGTGAACCGTCTTCAAGAAAAATCAAGAAAGTCGAGTTTAGGAGAAAAGCACCTTTGGGGATAAGCATGACCTGGAAGGCTGAGAATATCCATAGATACTGAGCTTTGGTGGTGGTGGTGGTGGTTACACAATATCCTACGGTCAACAGTAGTCCAGATCGTAATCCAGATCTAAAGGCACCCAGAGTAAAAAGAGGAAGTCTCTGAAAGCTGAATTTGTTAATTTCTTCTATTGTTTCAGTCACATTCCTTTTCATGCCACGTTTTAGACTTCTGCTGATGGACACTTTACCCAGCTAGTCTACAAACTTTTTCCAACCGAAGAAAATAGGTTAAACAGGCTTCAGGAGAGTAAGGAATGCTGAGAAAAAGTTGGAGGAGAAAAAAAACGGTCTTATCTGACTGAGACACTGAACAGTCCATATGACTGTTTGGATTAGATAAAAACTTTGGTTTGATCTAGATGTCAGAATATACGTAAGATGCGTCTGGCCAAAGAATGAACCAAGGATGAGTCACAATACTACCGAACCCCAAATTCTTGATTAAGTAGGGAGAATTTTAAGCCGCAGGCAGGAATATCTTTTTTTTTGGGGGGGGGGGGAATCAAAGAGAATAAATAATTCTGCTTCTGTATGCACTGAAATCTTCTTGAAGCTTGGAAAAGTCTAGAGGAGGAAAGAACTATACTTTTCCAGTGAAAAAGAAGTGATTTCTACTGTGGCCTTTAAAAACAATCAAATCAAATGCCTCCACAATTTTTTTAAACCAACTTGACATATGCCATTTTCAAAAATCTACTTTATTCGGTGGTTAGACTAGGAATGGAAAGACGTGGGTTCTAATCTTCCCTCAGGCACAGAAGCTCATTGGCTGACTTTGGGCTAAATCCCACCCTCTAAACCAGGGATGTCAAACTCACATCATCACCCATCCATCTATTTATATCATCTACCTTCTCTCTCTCTCTCTCTCTCTCTCCATATATATATATATATATATGGAGCAGCAGTAACTTCCTGGTGAATAAAGCTGAATCAGTGTATTTATAAAATGTTAGTTCCCTGAAATAATGACAGCAACACTGAAAGAGTAAAAATGTAATTGTGGACACTAAATGTTATAAAATGCTCAGTAGGCTTTGTAGGATCCTTCTCCTATTTACTATTTTGTTAATCAAAATAACAACCAGTGGAGATGTTTGGATGGGAATGCTGTAAAATAGTTCCAGCATGATTCATAATGCAATTGCAAAAATGTAGAAAATCTAAATCGAGCATTAAAACAGGAACTTTTTTTTCTTCATGACTTTAAAATATGCGTATGGGAAGAAACTGTGGCATGGAAAGAGAAGAGACTTCTGGTCCAAATGTTTAGAACCTGATATAAAGAAAGTGATAAAAAGAAAGGGGAAATATATTGTCAATGAAGGTAGAGTTCAAAATTCTAATCCTCTTATGCCACTTTAGTAAACTTAGCCTGGTAAAATGACTTTCTACATCAAATGAATTATGCAATGATTTTAAATTTGGTGAGAGTATGAGGTGCATAGTAGCTATTGACTCAGAAATTGAAAGCAAGAAGGAAAGATATATTGAGGCAATAGAATTGCCAGTGTGTTGGGATGTAATGTGACTTCATACAGTGTGCAAAGTGCATTGGAACTGAAAAGGTGAGCCTTGTTTGTGAGGTAAATCTGATCATTCATGGTAATAGCCTGCCTAAAAAAAATGTTACCATCCTGCAATTAGGTGTAAAGGAGAAAATAAATCTAATGAATAAAATGGAGGTTGCACCCTTTTCCTCCCAGTCTTTTAGATGTGGTCAAACCAGGTCCCAATTCTTACTTAATCCTATCAGACCCAAACTAATGCTCTTTGCTGCCAAAGTCCCCTGCAATCCCATTTAAACTATAGAAAAGAAGCCTATTTAACCATAGAGCCCCAAAGCAGTCATCCAATGGGAATGACAAAATAGAAAACCTCCAACCTTCCATCCTCAATCAGGCTGATTATTTAGACGTTCCATCTCTTTAACAATGGGCCTCCCCACCAATGTTGCCCTCTTCAAAGAGCTGTGTTGCCTAAGAATATAAATAATCCCATCTACATTGACAAGGACCTGCCTGGGCATAATGGTACGCAGGAATGACCTTGGAAGGACCCTCCCTAGTTTTCAAGAAAGTAAAAGTGAGGGACGAGAAGGGTCCTTTCAGCCTTGCAAAATTCTGTTAATGTAATCTTACTGTGAAGAAAAAGCTAGTATTCTTTGTCATGTTTCTTGTCCGAAGTCCCATTATTTGTGGTCCCTCTTTCTTGCAAAGCAACAATCTTTGAAATAAACCTGGTTCTTCTCAGTGCTCTGTACATTTGAATGTTCCATAACAGAAATAATCTATGTTGGGTTTCTAATTTACTATTAGAATAATAATATAGGGTTTTTTTTCTTTTATTTTTCTCTATCTTTTCATATTTAATTATTGCTATATTTGCTGTGTGTAGCTTTTCCTTATTAACATGTATTAAAAAACAATTAACAATGCAATGACCCATTAACAATCATACTAAATAATTACCTTAAGACTGAAACCTTTAATGTACAACAAATATGTTGATGCAATCTGTAGTGTTTTTGTTTTTTTAAACTTAAATACAGTTCAGGATGAAAAAGCAAATTAGAGTGCTAACAGTCTTCAACCAACACAGTACTAATATTGGATCGAAACAACATAATGTATTAAGATTTGCAATAACATCATCATCATCGAAGAAGAAGAAATCCACTAATTTGGTTCTGAATGCTGTTCTATCACTGTGGGAAATGATTTTCTAGTATCAAATCAAAAGGAGACAGATATCACTTTAAAATTGTTGGACTGTAACAACACCCTCCCTTCTCCTCATTGGACTTTGTCTTATTATAAACTTTCACAACTGTCTTTAATCAGATCACTATTTCATGCCATTCCTCAAAATATCTTCTGGCTGGATTAGCCTCACTTCCATCTCCTCTTGCACAGGGAGAATTTTCTGATCAGAGCAAAAGAGTAGACAATGGCCACACTTAAATCAAAGCATGCAAATTATTTGGGCATCTGAGGTGGAAAAAGAGCAGAATAACATTAATATTGCTTATCTGCACTGTTTCTATCCTGAAAAACAAACAAACCAGAAAGTTCATCCTCTGCCTTGACAATATTCTCATCATCCGCTTTCTCCACGTTAAGACAAATGTAGCTGTTTGGAGCAATTTGCTTCCTAAACCTCAATGTGAAATTTCTTCAAAGAAATGTATTGGAGATGGTGTGATACTAGATACTTACAATGATCATTGCAGTATTTTACTCTTAACCCTCACAGCAAAAAGTAACAGTGGGAACTAGTCCCTTTGCCATCTGTCAGAGCCCCATGTCTTTAGAAGGTACTGATTATTCAATTACTGCTTGAATATTCTGGTTATACCTGTGAGTTGATTACAGCAACAATCAGCTGAAGTAATTCATCAACCTAGTATTATCATCCAATAATAAACAATAACCTTTCTTTTTCTTTTTTTTAAGAACTGGGTCAATGAGATATTCCCTAACAGAAAGCAGAATGAACATTTCATTTTTAACACTAACATTTTGCTGAAATACATTTTATGTCTATCAGGAAATCATCTGCACGTGGATGTCCCATTCACCTCCCCTTCTAAGGAAAAAAAGGAAGACAGAATCACCGCCTTATAGGTTTTGCTGGCACTTTGTTTCAGGGAACAAAAGGAGAAACCTGGATATTACATGCAATGGATTAGTTAGCCACTGCTGCATTAGTAGCCAATTTAAACAGTTCCACTTGGCTGTTGAAACAGCTTTCCCATCCAGATTGATTTTGAAGCAGAAATGATTTATTTGGTACTTGGGACAGATATTATGGGCTAGAGCCAACTCTCTTCGTTGCTATTCAAGTGCCACTTTAAACACTTTAAGCTCTCCAAGCCACCTTTGGTAGGGGCCCGAAATCTGTGTTGAATAGTAAAATCAAAACATGCAAAACTACTTCCCTATGCCCAAATATCCAATTATAGAAAAAAGAAATCAAACAGAAATAGAAACACCATTGCCCGTCCCTTGCTTCCTGAGCTTTTCAGCACCGTACCGAGAGCTTCATCTGAAGGACTTCAGGATGGCACTAGAAGAGGAAGAGAACTCAGCATTAAGGATGGAATATGAAAGAAGTTCCTTTCCACTTTGGTGAGAAGAAGGATAACTCTGACAATCCTCCCTTCTCCATTTAGCACGTTCTTTAGGTGGCATGCTTTAAACACTGTGGAAATAGGAATGCTTCATTCAAGCTGTTTGGTTGACATGAATTTCATTTTTGGCCTGAGATGCCCAAGCTTCAAAAAAAAAAAAAAAAGAGTAAAAGATTTCTACCAGAAAAAAAAAAAGACAACCTACCATCATATCAGGTTTCAGTAGAATCCACCAGAAAGCCACACAAATGACAGCTCGCATGACGTGAGTAGAACAATGATTTAAATCGGTAAGAATAAAAGGGCTTGCTGTAATATTTTCGAATATATAAAGCCATAGATGGCTTCTGCTACAATCCTGTTCTCCCTTTCTTTAGCAAATTGTGGGAAATGGTGAAATGATTCCATCTTTTGCTGCCCATTCCAAGCTGATTAACAAACATGTTTTTTGTTATTTTGTTTTGCTCTAGTTGGTGAAACTTCCTTTGTCTAACCAGATTGTCAATATCATTGGCAGGCCATGATTCCAGTTCAATATTTACGATCCTTGGAACAGTGCTCACAGAATTAGATGAGAAGTCATGTTCTCAGTTGCCTAGTATTAAACCCCTGCTAAATGTAACATTCCTAAACTTACTAAAAAAAAAAGTTACACAAAATTTCAACTCTAAATCCTTGTTAATATCATAATTTCACTGCCATCCACTGAAACCTTTGGAAATTGAAATAAATAATTGAAAAATATAATCGCCTCTTGGGTGAAAAAAAATATTGCTTGTCCCTTATTTGTTAATTTAAAATTTCAATCATTCAACAATTGCATGCTGCCAAAGCAGAGAGGCATCAATCTCCTGCTTTAGTAACTATATTTGAACTATAATAGAAGTGCATGCCAGAACATGAAGGCAGATTTTATAGGTTGATATTCCACTCCAAACTAATTTAACCTTTATTACCAGACACTAACCATAATTGTTTCAAGTAATAATTAATTTTTAAAGAATGAAAGTGAATAACATCTAGAAAGAAATGTTTTTGTTTACGCTTTAATGCCAGAAAATATTGGTGTACTGGTGTAACTTTAACTTTTAATGTAAACTGCAACTTAGTTTCCTTATTCCCAAATTCTTCCACCAATCAAAAAGGAGGAGGAAGACAAGGGGGGAGGGGAAGAAATGGAAAGGGGAGGGGAAGGGGAAGAGAGAGAGGGAAAGGACCAACCAACTACATTTATTCAAACAGGATTTTTACTGGGTTTCTCTGAGGAAAGATCTATATTTATTTTTTTCAAAAACCAAGCCTTGTAGGTTTTTGGAAAAATGCACATGCTTGTTTCCTGGGTATTTATTTGTTTTCAACCTGATAAACCCTGGAGTTGTGCAATAGTTTCCTCGTGCTGTCTCTTGTTTCCATTTCTTTGGGTCTTTTATATTTTCATTCATTTCTTTAATATTTGAAAGTGTGGAAGCCTGTTTGTTGCACTTCAATTCCAGCCGTAGTTAAAGATGAGAACTACCAAAGCAGAGGGAGAGTATATTTCTACACATCAACACTATAATAGACAATATCACTTGACAAATGGTTGTGTGTTAAGAAGGATGCTTTTATTACAAATGCTTGACATTTGTAATAAAAAGCTTAAATCCTGGATCGTAGAAGAACCCACCATGTTTTCAATTTTATGCCTGTGAGATAACCCTTTCCAAGATATTTTTACCTATTCACATTCTTTCATTCAGAAGGTGATCAGTGTTATCTCACTTTGGATGAGTGTGTGTATGGAAATAAAGACATTCCATTAGAGCTACCACATATAAGTTTCATGAATCCAAATTTCTAGTTGGCAGCAATGGGAGGTAGAAAACCAAATATGGTAGCTCCAGTAGAATGCCCTACATTTTGCTACATTGAATGGCCTGATTGGTGACCAAGTGTTGCTAGGCTCATTGGAATAAGAGAGAAGTAGATTTAATTGAGGATAAGATGATCTTGTTCAGAATGGAAAGTGTGATGTCTGAACTCCATCACATCAGAGGAGGGTTTCATTCCTCCTGCCTATTGTCCACTCCTTCCTTCCAAAATAATCAAGCTATTTATTCTCCATTGTTTTAATTTTAGTTTTATGTATTTACCTTAAGATTAACCTGGTTTTTAAACACAATTTACATCACTGCATCGACTCTCACAATCATTGTATTTTCATTAGATGTAAGGCAAACACCTGTTTTTACAGTAATTGGGTGACTTTTTCAGAGGCAGGGGGACAAAAACTCCTGGTCATGACTCTTTGGGAGATTGGCCAAGATGTTCAAGATGTTGGCACATTCTGAGGTCTTACCTGTCACTTTTAAAGTTATTCGTTACTTAGGACCTGGTTAGGGATTTTTTTTTTCCCCGTTATCATTTCTGCCCACCCATAATCTCTGAAAGAATTGGTGTGTTTTACTGCCAGGTAAATATGCCAGTTTTGCCATATTGTGGGTTCTAGGAGGCATACACTCTCTGTAGCTGCACCCGCCTTCTGGAATAGCATCCATCCTGACCTCTATCTGCCTGGATTTTGTTAGGCTGTTGTAAACCTAAAAGAGCATGGTCCCGGGGTGTCGCAAAGTGATCCACTTCCTTAGAGTGTTTTCTGATTGTCATGGTAGTGATGGAGTTGATTTCTTTCCTTAGCATGTTGTATGGGTTGTTGTATTTTGGGTTTTATTGCTTATATCATTTTTTTTTGTGTGTGGATTTAAACACTAATATGAATCCCTTGCAATCTGGGTTCTGACTGGGATATAACACAAAGAAAGTATTGATCACAGTTGCGATTGTGGCTAAACTCTGGTGGCTACAGAAGTCAGGTGGTTCTTCTCCTTCTTGATCTCTCAGTGGCTTTTCGATACCATTGATGACGATACCCTTCTTGATTGGCTGATGGGGTTGGAAGTGAGAGTTGTGGTTCTCCTCTTTCCTCTGTAGCTGTTTCATTCATTTATTAAATTTATTATTTCCAGTTGGTAGAGTTAGAGGGGAAGAAGTCCGGCTCTAGGCCTCTACTGTAGGGTGGCACAAAGTTTAGCTTTCTCTCCACTTCTAATTATCTTCTCTGTCAAACTGCTGGCTGTGATTGTTCATCGGCATGGGGTGAAGTTTCATCAGTCAGCTAATGATACTCAGCTGTACAGTGATACCTCAGGCTGTCAAAGTGATGCTGACAAATTGTTTTCCCAGTGCCTGGAGGCAACGCAGGTCTGCATATGGAGGAATCATCTTTGAACCCACCCTGACAAAAATGAGGGGCGGTGGATGTTAGAGCTACATGTATTTGATAATTTGCTATTGTTAACTCTGAATGGGATTACATTTCCCCCAGGCAGATTTGGTGCATTCTGGGAGCCTTCCTGGACTCATTGCTCCTGCTTAAGGAGTAGGTTTTTTAAATAAATTTTTTAAGTAAATTTTTAAATAACAGCTAATTTTAAACCTGTATGTTGTGGTTGTTTTTAAATGGAGTTGTGAACCGGCCCGAGTCTTCGGAATGGGGCGGTATATAAATTTAAAATTAAATAAATAAATAAAAAATAAGGTAGCAATTGTGGCCAACAGGATCTTTGCATGAATACATCTTGTTGCTTCACTTCGCCCATTTTTAGATCAGATGTATTGCCTGTAGTTAATCATGGCTTATTCATCTTCCAATTGGACTATTGTAACAGACTGTATATGGGGCTGCCCTTGAAAAGCACTCAGAAGTGTCTGGTGATCCAGAAGGCCGCAACACATGCAGTATTGGGAACAATACAATGTACAACATAACACTTCTGCTATGTGAACTGCATTTGCTCCCAATAGATTTCTGGGTGCAATTCAAGATTTTCATGTTTAAAGTCTCACATGTTATGGGTTCTTGGGCAACTGCCTCTCCCTAGTAGTTTCTGCCAGATCTTGCAAAGTAGATATGCTCTGATCCCCCCCAATGAGGCAATGTCACCTGGCAGAAACTAGGAAGTGGTTCTACCTGGCATGATTGTATGTGGTAGGTTTTTTGTTTTTTAAAAGATATGGCCTCAACCCAGGTTCTGTTGTTTTATTGTATATTCACCCTCTAGAGTTTCATCAGACAGATTAGTAGATGTATAATATAGCTGACAGACTGACAGATGTCTAATGTTATTCATGTGGCTCATGTTGACACATAAGTCAATACAAATCAATATCAGCATCATCTTCCATAAAAAAGATTTGTACTGCTTTAAAAGTAGTTTCAGTAATTTCTCTTTTCACAGGTTATTTAAAACAACAACAGAATTAACCAGGAGTCACACATGATACAGACTGACTATAAATGAATTTATGGTTGGATTATACAAAAGTGAACTAGATGCCAATTCCATCAATGATATAGACCGCTGAATGTCAGGATCAGAGAGATATGGGAAGTAGTTGGTTTGCCAAACCTTGTATTTTGGTGCACATAACTATCCTCTTGGCAAATTGAAATTTGGATATGATCACCCCATTTCGGTGGAAGCGTCACTATGTGCCATTATAAATTTAAGAACAATCTTGATTGGGGCCATTGAAAGTGGAGCCATGCTGAGCCATTTGGTGTAAAAACATAACGAGTAGTTCTCAACCTCTATTGTCCTGGCACATTCAAGCATTCAGTGGCATCCATGTTGAAAGTTTTATATAAGGTAACAGCTGCTTTGGTCAGACAGTTAATTAAATATGTTAATTCTTCATACAACCAACAGTAGTGACAACAGATCAAACAGAGTCATCATGACATTTCAGGGTTCCCTTATGTGCCCAAAACAATAGATTGGCCCACCATCTTTCATGCCTCTTCATGGAACCAAGCTCCTGCTGCCTTTAGAAATGCCCTTGTTCTTTGTATTGTGTATCGGATGGGAAATTGTCCAGTGGATGAAAGACTGCCAATTGTCTAAACTCCAGATTTGAAAATGCTGTGGAATTGGAAAAGTATGCTTTTGCTTTTGTCAGTTCTGATGAGAGGGGAAGGTAGGTTAGTATCTACACGAAGCGTAATTACCACTAAAATTACATATTGGACAACTTTATTCCAGGAGGCTGTTTTATGTTTTTCAGATGAAAGGCAATCATAAACTTGAGCGGGGTTTAAATATTTATATTTGGATTGTACATGGTTGGATTTCAAGGAATTAACCACCCTCATTTAAACTCACTAAAGGTTTTGTTTTACATGATGAGTATAAAAATGTCATAACATCTCATTGTTCTTTCTTTGAACGATTAGCCAACAAAATTGTTTGATGAGACTAAGGTGTTCCAAGGAGTTTCATTGGTGTCAAAAGCTAAATTTGTTTGTCATACTATGTCACTAAGGGAAAAAAAAAAGAGAGTCACATTTAATTTCCTCATCTATTATACCATTTAGATGACATCACAGGATATAAAATGGGACAATTCAAGGCAGAACCTTTTTGCCTGTGGATATATGTTACAGAATTCTTGTCAGATTGCAATTTTGAAAGGATATACTTCTAAATAGACATAAAAGCTTTATTATTTGCTAATTATTATTGCATTTAGTTTCAGTCTTCAATATTTTAGTCCATTTTTCCTCTTTTCTTTCCAAGCAGCTTAAAAGATAAAATTAATTGGAAACACTTTATTCAAGAAAAACAATCGCAAAAGCAAAAGATTGTAATTATACATATAAAGATCAGGACTTCTTCTTGTCTTTTTCATGTTTTTACCACACATGGAACAAAATGAGATTTTATCATATGTTGCCTTCCTTTTCTTCAACGATTTGGTGGTGGTGGTGGGAATTGTCAGTGGAAACAGTTGCTTTGGGGCACAAAATGTGATGCTATGATGATTTAGAAAGAATTTAGATTACCTAAATTTAGAACAATTTACGACAACTCAACTACAAATCACAGCACTGTTGGGTACCCTATAAATCAGAGGTGCCAAACTGGCGGCCCGCAGGCCGGATGCATCATGTGCAGGCCACGCTCACCCGAGCTCCGCGAACAGAATGTTTGAACATTCCGCAATGTGGCGTCTCAAGTTTGACACCTATGCTATACATAATTAGACATTATACTTAAAATTCCCAAGACCTTAGGTAGGTATTGCAGTATGAAGAAGAAAGCCAGCCAACATTGGCTGTCTCCCACAATTAGAGGAACTGGAATACTAATTTATTACATGTCTTTACCAAGGTATAGTACAAAATGTATGAAAACAATAATCAACAATAATTAAAAATCATCCCAATAAAATTGAGACTCCAATAAGGCTCCAGTAAATAAACATTAACATACAATGATATATTTGAAAATGTCCTGGGATAGAACCAAGTGTATAAACATCCAAAACACTCTGGAAGTCACAGCTAAATTATAAAAGGGTAGAATTCACTAACGCTTCCTCTTTTTTTTTTAACCCACTAATCAAATAAAAATGCACTAATCATTTTTTTAAAAAAAATCTTTAAATTGGTGGTTCCTAAAGTGTAATCTGGGGACTCCTGATAACCACTTAGCTGTGACCTCTTACAAAATAATTCAGAAGTGCTGCAGACTTCGCATGACTGCAAGACCTTTCTATTGTTCATTAAATAAACATCATATTTACCACATTTGGGGATGAGCTGGAAAAATGGGGTTCCTGCTTTAGGAACTGAGCTGGCTATAAGAAGTAGGTCCCTTAAAGAAGCAGCAGCATACAGTTTCTCCTCGTGCAGAAGAAAATTGGCTGCCTTCATCGTGGCTTTCAAGAGCTTTTTTTTTGTGGTCCTCAGGGATCGGCTACAGAAAATATATAGTGCTGTTCTTCATCATTGTGAGAGGTAAACAGGTGTAATCTGTGGTACATACTTTATCCTAGGCGTCATGGAGTTAAACGTCCAAACGGTGCCCCCTCCCATTGACTCAAGTGGTCCCATCCAATTTGCAGTCCTCAGGATGTTAAATGTGACCCTTGCCCAAACCTGTGCTAGCAGTAGCACTTAGACTTATATACGACTTTGTAGTGCTTTATAGCATTCTCTGAGTGGTTTACAATGTCAGCATATTATCCTCCCTATAATCTAGGTCCTCATTTTACTGAACCTGGAAGGCTGGAAGGCTGAGTCAGCCCTGAGCTGGTCATAATCGAACTCCTGGCAGTAAACAGATTCAGCCTGCAATACTGCATTCTAACCACTGCGCCACCACAGCTAGATTGATCATGCATGTGTCTCTGTATAATCAGGAACAGAAGGACTAGGGCAGGTATTATAAGAACACTGTCTCTCTCTGCCTATTGCTTGAATCACAGTAAGAAGGGCCAATACAGCAAGACAGAGATTGTGGCATCACAATCCAAGCCCCATCCTTTTCTACATGCACACAGTGTTGACTTATATATGGCTTGGATCACAATGTTGCATCTGTTTTGAACCCCAGCCCCCAGCTCCTGCAAAAACTCATCATAAGACTCTTCTTTATCTTTGGATAAAGACGTCAAAGTCTCTTCAGATTAGTTTTTTTTATTTTTGCATAAGAACATTTTTTTAAAGGAGAACAATTCTTAAGTTTACTGGTAGTGTGACTTATGACCACAATTGGGATTGGGATTTTCAGCATAATCTGTTGCTGTTGTAAGTTGAAACAGATCTGATTTTATCACAATTTTTATGGTGATTTTTCAGTGAATCCAACTTCCTCAGTGGACATTTTTTTGATGGAAAGTGACTGCAGAATGCTGCAGCCGGTTGCAAATGCAAGATAATTGCCAAGTGCAAAATTGTGATCACATGACTGCAGGGCCACAACTGCAAGGACAGGACATAAGTAGCTTTTTCCAAGGCCATTGTAACTTTAAACCATTGTTAAATGAACAGTTGTAAAGTAAGAACTACCGTGTTTCCCTGAAAATATGACCTACTCAGAAAGTAAGTCCTAACTTGATTTTTACATGTGCGCCCAATATAAGCCCTATCCCTAAAATAAACCCTAATTAAGAATCTGCCCACTCCAAGGTGCACAGGGTGCACAGTAAAAATTAAGCTAGGCTGGAGATGGGGAATGGAGCTGCTCTACTACTTACCTTCGGACATTTGCATCCAGGCCTTGCAGACCTTGGCCCATTTTTTCTGCAGCCAGCAGTTCTGTTATCGGCTATAGAGGCCTTCAGGAAAGCCTTGCTGGCTACAGAAAAAATGGGCCAAGGTGTGTGAGGTCTGGCTGCAACTAACCCCCACCCCCCCCAAAAAAAAAGACCTGGTGCCTTTTTGGTGGCAAAAAAAATAAAAATAAGACAGGGTCTTATTTTCAGGGAAACATGGGTACCTGTAAATTGGATTTTTGGGAAAAATGTATTTTTTAAAAATGCTGAAAGTTAAAATCCCTGTTACCTTCCAAAGCAGACTTTTCCATTGGCTTCAAAGAGGTGTAGGGCAGCTAAGTAAGTAAATGCATATGATTGGCATCTCAAGGTACAGGGAATATTGAACTAAACAGAGGTTCTCATCCCCATCTCTACAAGTTCCATTTCTGCCTGTACAGATATTTCTCTGGGTTGCAATTTTCCTTCTCTTCTCTTCCTTATTACTTTGATTCTGTACACCATTCAAAGGATATTTCAATACTGTAAAAGGAGGCTCAGAGCAGGTGGAGAAAAGAGAAAGAGAGGAAGATGTGAGTATAGTGGCAATATATGGTGTAAAATGCATGTAAGCCAGCCAGAAAGAAGAAAGCCTGTCATTGATTGACATCACGAAATAGAAACAATTGCTTTGGTGACACTCCATGTTTCTATACATCCATGAGTCCATGTTTAATTTACTACATATGGTTGTTTGTCTCCATAGCTACTCTTTCAGATTCATTATTCATTAAATAAGTGACAAATTTTCTGAAATGTTGCAGCCACATGGCCAATACAAATGCATTCTAATATTATTAACACGTTGCCAACTTGCAACTCTTCGAAAGCTGAGTAAATGTTTTGACAAGACAAGGCAGCGAGAACAAATAAGTAGCAGCAGTCTTAGATGAAGTTCAGCCATAGCCCTAACAACTTGAAAGTCTTCCTGGCATTTCCATGAGAGCAATCCCAGATAAATAGCTTTTATATATGTGTGCATGCGAGAGACTAAAATTCCTTTGAAAGTTTATAATTTCTCATGGGAAAACAGGGTACAAAAGTTACTTTTACTCATAGAAAAACAACACCATATTTTCCTGT
The DNA here is from genome assembly GCA_032468155.1 of Oxyrhabdium leporinum. NCBI lineage: Eukaryota > Metazoa > Chordata > Lepidosauria > Squamata > Cyclocoridae > Oxyrhabdium > Oxyrhabdium leporinum. The sequence goes on from JANHFL010000502.1 coordinate 185,837, forward strand.
CAACCTCTGCTGTTGGGAATTTCAAGCTTCTTGTAAGTTTTTTTTTTTCTCCTTCTGATTTTTTGTTGACTCAAGGGACCGGCATTTACAACATAATTTACTTTCAGCTTGTGTCTCTGTAAATCATTCTAATGCTCTCTATAGCTAGGGTTTTTTTTTGTTTTTGTTTTAAAGAGTCCCACTCATATTGGACTGACCCAGGGCACATTTCTTAGATTTCTGTGTGTGTGTGAGTGTGTTTATGTGTGTCTGTGTGTCTGTGTGGGAGTGTAAATGCTCCCATTGAGTTTGGCAGGATATAAAAAACTGGTTTCGAAGATTGCAGAAAGGATAATATTCTTATCCCTTTCCAGCCCGTTGTCCCCTCTTCCTTAGTGCTTTTCTACCCCTATATTCTCTTTGTGTACCACATCTTGCAGTAGTCATTCAAGATTCTCTGCTCCAAGGGAAGAAGTGTGGAGTTGCCTTGAAGAGCAACCAATATAGTTCTCTTCTCTGAGATGCAGAGACAACACAATATGCTTCAATAAAATGCATTGAATTACTTTGTCCAGCTTTGCTTGGCACTTGCAAGAATTGGAAGAGGCATGTGCCAATGTACAGCCCATATTGGAAATGCCACAGAGGCCAGGCATAGCAAACCACATAGCTTCTTTACTGATGGATGAGAGGGAGCCTGTTGCTTTGTGTAGCTACTTTGAGTGAATGCTTCACTTGAACCCTCCTTAAAGAGATGCTTCTCTTTGGATAACTACAAAACCCTCCTGGGCATGCTCAATTCTATTTATTTATTTATTGTTGGTTATTGTTGCATTCCGCCACTGTTCTTTTAGATCAGGGGTCAGCAAATTATGACTCAAGAGCCGTATCTGACCCACCATGTTTTTGTATGATTGTCAAGGTAAGAATGGACAGGTAGGCAGATGAACAGTAGATCATGAGGCTCAATCCTTAGCTAAGCTATGTGACAAGGGGCAAGCCAAGAGCTAGGGGTAAGATACCTTCAGCTGCAACCTATCTGCAACCTATTTGCTGGTGGGCCAATCTATCCAATGTTGCTATGTGCCTTGGTTTGCTAACCTGCCAACTGTATTCATGGAGCTCCAACAAGATCTAGCCTTTCACAGAAAAGGTTTGTTGACCCTTGTTTTAAACAATTCCCACTTTGCAAATGTCACAGCTTCTGCAAGCTTGTTGATACCCTGGTCTTATGAGGGACATTTAAATCACATTAACAATACACTTCCTTACATAGGTAGTCCTCATTTAGTGAGTGCCTTGTTTAGCCATGGTTTCACTTAGTAACCACTTTGCTGAATGACCAAGTTGCCAGTCTCGGTTTGGTGTCAAAACCAGGATTAAATATATTGTACATATGATAATGTACGGTATACTTTTGGAATACTTGGCAACTTTGAAGCTTTCCAGACCAACACTATCTGCTTTTTTCAAGTCTTTCTCAGTCCTTACTCTCCTAAGTTATTTTGTTAATATATTGTGAGTTGGGTCTTCCAGTGTTATCTTGAATGCCTGAAACAAAGCTGTGAGAAATCAAGGAGGAAGAATTGGCAGTATCTACTAATTTTAATTTTTGCAAATATTGTGATTACACTCTCCACCAACTATATGCTGTGCACGTCTGACCTTCTGTGAATGTAATGTGCACTCAAATATTATTCTGTTTTGTTTAATTATAAACTAGAGATCTACAGCCATTGTTGTATAGTTTTTGAACATATCTTTATATATTGCACATATTAGATTTACATAATTTATGTAACGAGTACCATATAGGCTTTTCTGAGTTCACACACAGCCATTAACACTTTTTGGCTTTAGTATGGAGTAACTTTATTTAAACATACTATTTTTTATGAAACTTTAATAACTGTACTTCATTTTATAGAAACAAGGCCGCAATGTATGTAACTTTACGTGTATTTCTTTATAATAACACTGGATTAATTAGAATTTTCCACCAAATATGGGAAATCCCAGGTATTGCTTTGGTGGTTTTGTCAAAAAGTTATTCACAATAGATTCCTTTGCAATCCCCCAAAAAGTCATCTTGATATTAAAGATTAATACTACTGAGCAGATGCAGGAGACCCAGTGCTGATCTTGGGAATAAACAGTTCTGATTTCTTCCTGTCCTGAATGAATGATGAGTGACAAGAGAAAAGACAAGCATCTTCTCTGTCCTATTTGGAGCCTGTTGTTTGCGCTTTAGCAGAAGTGTTGAGAAAGAGCAGGCATAGGTAGTCCTCATTTAGTGACCATAATTGTAACTGGTAACCTGCTGTGATGTGGTTATTAAGTGAAACCACAACAGTGCTTTTAATCTTACTTCAGATTTCCTTTGCTTCACAGACCTTCAAACAGATGGTCATACATTCAAGAATTGGACATAATTTCTTTTTTGTACCCATCATAACCGAACAGTTACTAAACAAGGAAATCACTAAACAAGGATTATCTGGGTGCCTGAAAAAGCCAGTTAATTCAACCCTGGAATAGGAAGAAATGAAAGATTCAATCTGAACTTTCTTGTTTAAAAGATTTGCTTTGTTTAGTCCAGGGGTCTCCAAACTTTAGCAACATTAAAACTTGCGGACTTCAACTTCCAGGATTCCTCAGCCACCCATGCTGGTTAGTGAATTCTGGGAGTTGAAGTCCACAAGTCTTAACGTTGCCAAGTTTGAAGAACCCTGGTTTAGTCAAAGGAAAAGGGAGATCTCCAACTATGCTGAATTCTCATCATCGTCCGGGCTGATGACAGTTGCAAGCAGATCCTCTGAAGGTGGGAAATGGGGTGGGACAGCATGTCTTCTGAATCAACTTAGATTGATTGCAAAATAATAGCCAGGATAGAATGGCCCAGTATTTGGATGGGACCTGGTAGTCATGGAACCAGGTAGTCATGGAACTGTAAGCTGAATTAGGAAGTTGAAAGAAAGCATTTAAGAAGCCTTGGAAAAAGCATTGTTATATCCTTTAGCAGGTTAGTTTCATCGGATATCAGGTTACCTTAATTATTAGAAGTAGCACAATAAAACACTTTAAATAAAAGCTTGAATGATGATCTTTATGCTTACAGTTCACTTATTTCTGTAAGTAGTTAATTTTCCAATAATAAAAAATTCATTAGCAAGCCACAAGATTCATTAGCAAGCCCTATAGATCTGCTGTGCTTTTGTTTAACTTCAGTCAGTTGCACGCATTTGCAAGGCTGTTATATTTGTATTTAGTATCTTGCATTATGTTGTATTGGACCTTACATTTTTCTTTAAAATAAGTTTTAATAATATAAAATTAAGTCAATACTAAAAATAAAAATAAAAAAAATTGCCAAGAAAATGACACAAATGTGCCTATAGGACCATCCAAAATACAAAGGAAACTTTGCTTTTTTTTAAAATAAAATACGTATTTTGCTTTGTGCAGTGAAATATGGTGTTTTTGTGTGTGCTTGATTGCATTCCGCTTTGTGATAATGTCATCTAGTTTGATGGTATCCTTGCAACTTCTGTGGTCCGAAAGTAAAACATAAAAGAACAGAACTCAAAGCGTAGCTTTTCAGCCCAAACAGGATACACCTACTTTGGATGGAATTGCAGTTCTTCTTTTTTTGAAGTGACTTATAGTTTTGAGGTTTTCCTAATTGTCTAGTTTTCAACAACAACCAAGAATACTTTTGCTCACTTGCAACAGGGCACTAGCTTTGGTTATCCAGCTTTTGGTAATGGCATTAAATTTTAAGCATTATCTTAAATTAAATTTAAGCAATCTATTTTGGGGGGTGTTTCTCCCCCCCCCTTTAAATCACAACAGAACTGGTCAATTTCTTTTAAAAACTCCATAACTATTACGAAGGATTAATTCAGTTTTACATTATTCCTAAATGACTTAAATATCGACTGAACCCTAACCTTTTATAATCATAATGGGAATTTATTACTTCTTTTACAATGTACATTGGAATCAAAATCATAAGAGTGGAGTAAAAAAACAATAAATCATCAGAGACTAAAGTACAACCTTCAACTAGTACATTATGGGGATGCGTCCATCTGGGGATCCAAATGATCATTAAAGATGCCAAATAATAGCTTGCAGGGTTTTCTTTTTTTTTTAAAAAAAAAAAAAAGCAAAGCAAAGCAAATTAGCGGAGTACCCTGTCAAAGGGAGTTCAAAGGGAGTCTGCTTTCCATGCTAATTCTGCAGACTGGAAGCATAAATGGTAAGTTAACCTGTTTCTGCTAACTGTCCTCCAAAGGAAATGCAACACAGGTGTGTCTGATGCAGTCAAGATTAAAGGTTTGACTGCCCATAACTTAGCCACCACATTAAAGCCCTTTTAATGAGGTTTGGGAAGATAATGAATGCATGTCTCTAATTCACTGTGGAACAGACAGTTTCACCCTACAGTGACCTCTCTGCCACAGGTATCTGAAGCCATATTTAAGGCACCCTCTGATCTTAACAAGTTGCTCCCATAACACACACAAAGGTTTGCAAGGCTCCGGGGCCCTTTCCCCCCTCTGCATGTGGCATGTGATTATACAGTTGCCTTCGCTGGTAAAATTGCTTGCCTTTTGGAATCATTTGAGAAATATAAGGAAATAGGTCTCTTTCCAGGATTAGTCATATTTGCACATTTATCCATAAATCTATTTTCTGTGTTTAAAAAAATCTGCACAAAAAGCAAAGGGGTACAATAGGTATGTATTATATTTATATTTTTCTCTATTTTGAGAGCTGGGGGGCACTTTAAAAATATGGAGGAGGGAAGGTGTGTCCTCAATTTTCCTCAGAAAATTAATTTTGTGAGGAAGGTAAGGGTTTTGTTCATTACCTATGAGACTGTTTTTTCTCTCAAGGAAGGTAATATAGGCGGATAAAAATAAATAAGGGCAGCATAATTGTGGGAGTCATATCACGGTCAGCTAGTGTGGTTAGGAAGAGATGGTGACCCCTGGAGGAAGTGGAGTCTGCAAGATCTATCAATTCATGATCTCCAAAACTGGACCTATGGTCATTTAATTTTAGCTATGATTACATTTATTTTTATCCCACCTTTATTACTTTATAAGTAACTCAAGGCAGGAACATACATAATATTCCTTGCTCCTCCTTATAATCCGCACAACAATTCCATGAGGTGGGTTGGGCTGAGAGAAAGCGATTGGCCCAAAGTCACCCAGCTGGCTTTCATGCCTAAGGTGGGACTAGAACTGAGTATCTTCTGATTTCTATGCCAGCACCTTTCCCACTACAGCAAACTGGCTGTGTGATATGAAAATCCACAGGGTTCTAGTTCAGAAAATTCAAGACTTCTATTACTCTACAAGCTTCATCAGGAGCATTCTTTCCAAAGAAGTTATTATCTATGTTTCAAAGTAGCCCAACTAAAAGCTGACCAAGGATGAGGTTTCTTCTCAGTTCACCTTGCAGCTGCTGACTGATATGTCATGATATGTGTCATTTTTTAATGAAAAGAATTGTAAAACAGTACCAAATAGAGCTGACAATTGCTAGCTCTCTGTATATGTGTGAAGAATATTCTTGGGCAAGACCCAGAGAGAGAGGAAGCCAACTCTTGATTTATCCAGTCTTTGATCTGACTTGATTTTTCTAGCAGAGAACAAGCATCCTCTCCCACATTTTCCAGTCATCAAGGGCATTTAATGTTAGCAATATTAGCAAAAACCCACAGTGATGAGGGGATAATATCCTGAAGAAGCAGAGGAACACTACCTGCTCTTTCCTATTTCACCAGGCAAGATTTCAAAATGGATCTCCTTGGTCCATATCCACTTCAATTTATTTATCTCTCATGTTTTTTTCTTTTTATAACGTAAGGTGGCAAACATAATACTCCTCCCACTTCCTGTTTTCCCCACAACAACCCTGCCAGGTGAGTGGGGGGAAAGGGGTGGTGGTGTCAAAGGCACTTTCACACCTAAGGTGGAACTAGAACTCATAGTCTCCTGGTTTCTAAGCCAGCACCTTAACCACTAGACCAAACTGGTTCTTAATTCCTCCTCCACTCTCACACCTTTCTTTGTCTACTGAGAGAGCTTTGCAACCTGTCATTCGTTCTAAAATATCAAAGTGCTATAGAACAGATCAAACCTAAAAATAGCCCACCAGTCTTTGCAATATTTAATAAAGCAGTATCACAATAAAAATAGCAGAGCCAAATACCTAATTCCATAATGTATGTCCTTATTTTATAAGTTATTTTAATGGTTTCTTGAGTTGACTAATGTGATGTATTATTCAGGAAGCATAAAAGCTGGTGAATAATTAAATGCTGATCAATGTACTGGCCTGAATGTTCAGGTCAGGGCAATTTGTATCTGAATTTGCAAGTATTCGAGACTTTCAGCATCTCTGGTCACAATCTCTAGACATGCTTCACAGATTCAGACTGTAGCTAAAGGGCTGGTTTTAAGATGGGGCTGAAACATATCTATATGTTTCATCAACTCTCACCCTAACCGATAAAAAGAAATACATGTTTGGTTTCACTTAGTTTCTCATTTACCTAACCGTAAGTTTGTTTTAGCTCATTGTTGCATTACAGTTTGTAAATTTAGCAAAAGAAGAGAAGGTTTTGCTGGAAATTGATAGGCATTTTATTCTGCATTTCCCCTAACATATGCAGTTTCGGGTATACTTTTCCCAGTGGGTAACAATTTATGCAACTTTTTCCCACCCTAATCCATTTTTGTTCATTCTTTCTCCAGATAGATGCATTTCTTTGTGACCACTTTTCTGAGGATGCAATTTGATACATGTTTTTTGAGTTACGATCCTGATTGCAAACAGTTGGGAAAAACCTTTGTTTGCCCAAATGTTGTCTGATCTATGAATCAGTCCAGGAGATTTGAACTGTCTATATTTGTATAAAAATTCAGATAAATGCATTTCTCCTTCATAATTATTAACTGCTAAGTTCTGTCAAAATGCAGTAAAGATGGTAGCTTTTCTACAGGATTCATAAACCTGTCATCCTTTGTTCAAGACATAAATTAAAAACATCTAGAGCAAATTGTAGTGGATAAGCAAAACTATCACCAAAATGGTTTCCAGAAGTCAGAGAAGAAAGAATGTTATTATTCGTTGTTTTTAATATTCACCTGAAAACCTCCACTTGGGATGTTTTGTTGAGATACTTATAAAGAACAGCTGCAATTCACAGGAGTGAAAACATACCAGGGCTCTTATTGTCAATCCACATATAAAAGTTATGCTTTAAAAAGGAGAACATCATTTGCAAATGTGGACTAGCAATAAAAGTTATGTAATTTATCATTTCTCAATACTCCAGCTGTTCTCCATCAACAGTAAGTTTTGCTGAGTAGGACTACCTCCAAAATTTCTTCTGCATTTTTTTCATCTCTTTTCCTTCAAGCTATGGGGGGGGGGGGGGAAACAAAAAACTTCTTTCCTTCCTTGAAAACGTCTGAGTGATTTGTTAACAGTGATGTCTGACTGCTCAACTCGAGGAAATGCGACTACCAGAAAATGGACTTTCTTGCTTCCCCCCCCCATCCCCCTCTTTTCAAAACCTTTCCCTTTTCAGCCAAGAACCTTCTTCAGTTCTAACTGATGGGTGGGGAATGGAATGATTTATATTCTTTGCAGTCATCTGTTTATTAGCACTCTGAGGGTTGGCTTTTAGCTCTATGAGAGTCGTTGAGGCCACTTGGCCCCAGAGTCCCCTGAATTTGAGTGCAAATGGGTGTGGAACTTTCTTGGGACTGCTGAAAGGACTGTGTTGCAAACAGGAGATAGGTGGTGTTGTATTCCCCCCACCCCTCTGCTGAGAAAAGGCTGATCATCGTTAGCCTTTGTCTTTCAGATGCAGATGGACTTCTGAATGGTAGCCTGATGAATTTGTTCTCCTGTGTTGTGTCATGCATTTGTGAAGGGGTTGTAGTTAGAACTGAAAAAACTTCTTACATGAGGAATAACATATTTTTCAAAGAAAAAAAAATAAAGGCAGGGAAGCTGGAAACCCCTGATCTCTATAATATTTAGTGACATTTAAATTCTTATATATTTAAATTATTAAAGAAATATTTGTGTACTGCTTCCCATTAATAGCAAAACAAAATTCAAAGCAATTTAGAAATAAGATTGTTAAAACAATTCATTCAATGCTGATAAACAGTAGCATTGAATGCAATATGAACTACACAATAGTAAAACAATAACAGAAAGCAGAAGAGGAAAAAAATAAGCTTTATGTCCCAAAGGTGTTTTTCCAAAAGACATTTGGACTTGTTCTTCCTTGACGACATTTCACTTCTCATCCAAGAAGTCTCCTTCAGTTCTGAATGAATGGTGGAGAATGGAAGGATTTATATCTGGACATTAGCACTCTTTCTGAGAGTCATTGAGGCCACTTGAAGATTTATCTGTGCCCTCAGTGTCACCTGAATCAGAATGCAAATGGGTGTGGAACCTTCTTGGAACTGTTGAAAGGACTGTGTTGTATACAGGTAGTGTCGTATCCCGCTCCCTCTGTTGAGAGAGGGCTGCAAAAGCTTCTTGGATGAAAGCAAAACATCTTTAAGAAAAACAAGTCCAGTTGCCTTTTGAAAAAGCATCTTTGGGACAACCATGACCCAAGTGAGAATCTCGACAGATATTAAGCTTTATGTATTTCTTCGTTAAAGTTACATCTTGTTCAAGGTGGCATGCAAAGTTGTTCCTTCCTTCCATTTTCCCAAATAGGTTATGCTAAGAGGGAATGACTTCCGTGGCTGAACCTGGGTCATTCCATTATTCTTGTATCAATCCTAATTGCATACAGATTTTATTTATCTATCTGTATCCCATCTTTATCATTTTTGCAAACAACTCAAGGTGGATAACATACCCAACATGCCTTCCTCTTCCTATTTTCCCCACAACCACAATCCTGTGAGGTGAGATGGGCTGAAAGAGAGTGACTGGCCCAGAATTATCCAGCTGGACTTCATAGCTAAGGTGGGACTAAAATTCCCACTCTCCCAGTTTCTAGTCTGATGCCTGAACCACTAGGTCAAACTGGTTCTCACATACCAAACAGAATATCAGAATTCCAGTCATGAAAAACCACCATCAACACTGAACACCCTTCTGAAGAATGTTGTTTATTCGTACTTCTGATTTAACAATAGCCCTAAAAGCACTAAGCTGCCAATGCAGCAACTTTCTGCTCGGAGTACAGCAAGAAGTCTATTCTGTTCTTTCAGTAAGGTACATGCTATGTCTTCCTCCACTAATGAGTTAATAATATTTGGAAAATTACTTCCACTCCCACTCCCCCCACACCCGACCACCACGACTGGTATTTATTTTCTTAATTTTAATTAAAAATAAAGTTTGGAATTATTCTCTGGGACAGTTTTATTTTGACCTTGCTTCATTTATTTGAATTTCCAAAACACATTTGTTCCGTTTTTATTTCACCCCTGGGCTTGTGCTATCACACTGTGGTGTGAATTGTCTAGACTAAGGAAAGCAAAAGAGTTTCGGATGCTAGTGAACTATAACTCCCAACATCCTAAGGAAGCCAGGTTAGTGGGGTGCTGGTTGAGGTTGTAGTTAGCAATCTCTAGAAGGCTATGCACTTGCCTTTGTCCCTGGTCTACGCATTTCTGTAAAGCCTGATGAGAATCATTATCTCAAAACAAGAAATTCGAGTCAACTCCATTGCAGATATCCATAGAGACAAATAAACTAAAATGTATATGAATATTTGAAAAATGCATACATGCACACGTACACATATAATGACACCCTGCATAATTAATTGCATCAGTGTATTCGTTTTAGAGCTGGGGAAACAGAGGTGCATTGGGTAATGCAGACGAATTTGTTTGGATTCTGTGAGCACCCTCTGCTTATTCAGCATACTGGTTTTTATTTTCTTTAGCTGCTTTGGAATTTAGCTGGCACTGTTGAGTCGCTTAATTAGTCCATTATAGTTAAGTTTGGGAACAAAAGCAATGCAACTAGCATACTTTTCATACAAAGTCATTAAGATTCTTACACAGGTCAAAGGGCAATGCTTGCTAGATAGCGTCCCCACTAGTTATTAAGAAAGGGGATACTTGCATGGATAGTCCACAGGTATAATTTATTTATCATTTATATGTATAATATATGAATCTTTCATATTTTATTGAGGAAGTGAAGCTGTTTCCAGATGCACCTCTGTTATTAAATTTCTTGCACAGCCCGGTAGACTGACCAGAAAAATCTGACTTTACCTGCTCCCAGATTTTGTAATTACAAGCATTGTTAATTTATAAAGCCTCCCTTGAAAAAAAAAATCTTAAAAAGTGATGCTCTTCATTGTTTAATATGCATTTAATCTATTTGTCTGGAAGGATTTGACACTGAAAGAGTTGGCCCACAAATGATTTCCTTGTTTCATGCTGTTTCATTAGGTCTACTAAAGAATGGCTGCAAAAACTGAAATAACTGCTAAAGATCTATCTATCTATCTATCTATCTATCTATCTATCTATCTATCTATCTATCTATCTATCTATCTATCTATCTA
>JANHFL010000502.1:348250-362695 GCA_032468155.1 Oxyrhabdium leporinum
GTTTTTGGTAGGTTGGGCTATAGTTTCTTTTTGCATGAAGACCGATGCAAAGAATGAGTTAAGCAGCTCTGCTTTCTATCTGTTGCCTGTTACTTCCTTGCCATCTTCTCTCTTTCGTGGACCAAAAGTGTGATCATAGACCCTCCCCAACCCAACTTTTCTTCTCAAAACTATAGCTATCTATAGGGAAGTAGCAAGCGGCACAAGTGATGAAATGTGTATTGCAACATCACCATGGAACCCCCAGCTGTTATAGGGTTGCATGTGGTCTTGCAACACAAACACCACAGAGAAGACATGTCTGTTTATGTCATGACACATGTTTCATCATTTTGTCATTGTTGTAGTTAGGATTAAAAATCCAGGTTTGTACCTCTTGCTGTTCTCTCTCAAACAGCAAAAGGATATTTAATCCAGGTAAATTTTGCATTTTTGTTCTGTTGCACTGTTTTTGAACTGAGTACAATACCGCCAACTTCAAAGAAGTGCAAAACAAAACAAACACTACATTCTGGAATGTGAATTAGTTCAGGACATGAAAATTGTAACAGATACAAACATTGTCTAGTGCGCTGTTATTTCAAAGCCAGTTTCAGCTGTTGACATTGTTTAGTTACAATAGTTAAAAAAAAACTTGGTTTGATAATACTACAGTTTTGGGAAGGAAGTCCCTTAAACACATACACACACACACACGGAGGGAGGGGGGGAGGGAGGGAGAGAGGGAGAGAGAAAGAGAAAGAGAAAAAGAGAGAGAAAGAGAGAGAAAGAGAGAGAAAGAGAGAGAAAGAGAGAGAAAGGGAGAGGGAGGCACTTTGGAAGGGAGCGGTTCAAAAACTTCCTCTGCATGGACTCCATTCAAATGTTCTCAAATGTTGACCTTCAGAATCAGATAATCTAATGAAGTTCCAGTGTAGGAATAGAGCAATTGATGTCATGTGTTTCCAGAGGTATCTTTGGGAAGGAAGTGACCAGAAAAATGAAAATGATTGCCGTGTCCCTGTAATCAAAGCCCCTCCATCTTTTGCATGCATCACACGTACAATGCACGCAGTCACCAACAAAAAGTGAGGCTGTGGTCATGTTTGGCATTCTTGTTCCTTCCTGAAGCTTCCAAAATGATACAATTATTAGGTCCTGTGGCACTTTTGAAGAGGAATCATCTGACTCCTGGAACCAGTTCCAGCATAATCACTCTGCTTGCACTAAAAGTGATAGAAGTCAAGAGATAGAAGTCCCAAATCACTAAAACAAAAAACCAAACCCCAAAGGTAAATTATTACTATTAGAATGGAACATAAAAGACCTCTTGAAATTCTGCACCTAACTTGTGGGCAGAGATATTGCAAATAATTTCTCCAGGGAAAGGAATGAAACCTGGATACAAAACAAGGATAATTGCTCTAATCCATTGCTCATTTAGGAGGAATGGAGGAATTCAGGAGGAATCCATTGCTCAAGAGATAGTGTTGTCAAGAAAACCGTGGATTTTGGGCTATAGTCTATGTTACCTACATGATGGGCTTCTAGCAAGAGACGGGCTCTACCTCACAGGAACTGGAAAGAATGCATTTGCAAGAATGTATTTGGATAATCTTTCAGGTTATCCAATGGGCTTTAAACTAATCTGGAGGTGGCGGGAAGCCAATTTCCAGAACCAAACCCAAAGCATAAGCCTCAAGACAATGAATTTGACAATGAGAAAGGAGGCGGTGAGGAGGAAGAGGGACTAAGATATAAAACAAGAGATACAGCAAACAAATGTAAGATCAGCCATAAAGGGCTCAAGATGCCTGCACATTCATGCTCAAAAGTAAGGGGAACAGAGAAAACTTGAAGTCCTAGTACATGAGGACAGGTTATGATATTGTTGGTAGTGCCAAAATTTGGTGGGATGGAACCCATGTATAGAATATAGTATTAAAAGATTACAGTGTGTTTTCAAGAAATAGATCCGCCAAAAGTGGAGGAGTTGTACTGTATATAAATAATTACTGTACAGAAATACATAATACACAATAGTGAAAGCTTTCGTGAAAGTATTTGGCTGAAAATTAGGAAAAAAGAAATGACAGGATATCCAAAATAGTATGAGGATTCCTGCCTTGGGCAGGGGATTTTGTTAGAAGACCTCTGAAGTCCCTTGCAACCCTATGATTCTATGAATGAATCAGATTGGCTTATTTAAAAATGTAAAATTAATGAAATCTTGTATGGTCCTATATTAAAATACAGAAATACACAACCATCCCGCACGCTCCCCCCCCCAAAAAAAAATCTAATACTTCCCTCCATGTGGCAGCATATTAACTACATCGGTAGCAGTAAAAGTGCAAACTACCTTTGAAGAGGGGCTGTTTGGTCTATTATTGTTGATGTTTTTAAGAGAGTTTTGCATATTTTCCAAGGAACATCAGAACTCCCTGAAATATAATGTTTCAATGGATGGTTTTAAAGAATAGTTATTGCTCACATTATTAAGTCAATGTCCAAGTCTTAGGTCGAAGTTACCTAAACCTCAAATATGTCAGTAAGAAGGAGAGCCAAATTGTCCTCTGAGGTTTGCTACAGGGTTATGTGGTATGTTTGACAATTTGGCGAGCAACTGATTACTAGTCATGTCCCCGAATGGCCAAGGTCATCCTCAGCCAGAATCCCCTGTTCCTCATTTCTGATTCTTAGAACTTCACAATAACTGTCCCTGGTTCTTAGAATTCCTAAATCAAGTCTCTTCTGTCTTCCACAGAACAGGCTGAGGTGGATATGGATTTTTTCACCCCCATTTACAATCTGAACCAAAAATTCTAAGCCAAAGAAGCAGCTGGCATCATTAAAAACAAAAACAAAACAAAACAGTAAAAATCTCTTGCTGGCACCTCACGCTGACAATGACTAGCCAAATCTCCATGGGCAAAAATGCCAGCGTAGTTTTCTGTGGCAAAAACAACAAAATAGATTTTTGTCAATGTACACCAATTTTGACAGGAAGTCAGATAAATCTATCAATAGAGAGGGACATACATCTTTGTGTAAGGCTTCCAAATGAACTGATGATTAGAAAGGGGGAATGTCTTTAATTGTCACGATTAGTGACTGAACTTATCTGGTCTTTTACAAGACTTTGCATTCTTTTCTCTGGCCAGTTTCTTTTGCTATGCTCTTTATAACCAGAATTGGCTGCTCTCCTAAGACATCTGCTGAACATTTGAAAAGGAAGGGTAAAAAAATTAAAATTCATCCTCTTTGTGAGACAGAGCCAATGTGCCCACTGCTAACATAGGCCAAGAGAAAAGTCGGAGAGGATAGAAGCTAAAAGTAATCCATGCAGCTCTTTAATCTGTGATTCAAATAAGTTGTTAATCATAGTAGTTGGCTAATGGAAGCTCATGAAAGCATGCTTCATAATATATGGTAGACTTGAAAGGTGTTACAAGACAATTTGAGGATGAACACCAGTGTGTTATTTTTATGTGTGTAATTCATGCAATATTTTTTTTCCTGTTGCACAAAAATAAAACTGCCTATAGACCCTCAAAAAGGTCCTTTGGGCTAGTAAAATCCATGGCCTTCAGTGGCTCATAACATGAATAGATGGTAGAAACCATCTTGGAACATTTTAAATAATTGGGGTAGAATCCAGTGGCTTATTTCGGTGAGAAATTTCCATTCACTGGATGGCCATCCCGTATTTTCATGCTTTGTCCAAGAGAGCCCCACATCATCTTCAAATTTCCCAGAGCAAATTTTATTGTGTATGGAGGAGAGTGAGGGAAGGAAAATTGTGTGTGTGAGGATGCTCACTCCCATAGCTTTAGATCTCACTTTTGACGCATCTTAATTGCATATGCAGATATTGCAAAGAATGAAGGCAAATATACTTGTCCCAGGATAATGTTGCAAGATACAATCAGGATCTCTCAATGGGACCAGAGGTTTTGTCTTCTGAGCTTTCGGGAGCCGACGATCCTCAGGGAACTTCTCTTTAGCAGCTATTGCAAACTTTTACAATCAGATGTGATCAGGCATGAAAAATATCACTTTACTCAAAACTTTTTGAAACACCCTGCCAGTCATCAAAAGTTAAGGTGAATTATTTTATAAATAAATGGCTTACAATCCATCTTTCTCCTTAAACATATTTCTTTTACCTCCAGATGGGGAGGGGAGAGGAGGGGAGGGAAGGGAACTAGGGAAGACTTTATTTTTTAAAAAAAAAATGAATCTGCAGTTTCAAGTGTTCAGTTCTGTAAGGTAATTTTCCTTTCAAAATGAAAAAAATGAAAAAGAAGTAATGCTTTAAATTATTATCAGGAATAATTTCTGTCTGGCCTTGAGGAGTTACTTCTACATTGGGCTTAACAAGAAAACCATTTAACTTGTATTTATCGTTCCAAAATGCTCAGCAAATACCTAATAATCTACAAGAAAAAGAAAAAACAACAACAACCCTTGCTTAAAACACCCTTTCCCAGATAATGGAAAATTATAATTTATGAGACCAGAAAAGCAAAAAGTAATATTTAAACAGGGATAGTTTCATGGAAACCAAGAGGATTTTCATTAATCTCCTTTTCTTCCATTCTTCAGAAGAGCAATTAAAGAAAGTCAGATACTTACCTCTCATTTCCTACATGTATATTTAGAGAAGCCCATCATAAGCGGGCTTAGACCCAACAACACATATGCACGTACATTAACATCTCTGCTTCTCATCTGGTAGCTTTATTTTAAGCCAGGCTTGGACTTAAAATAGGCAAACCATCAAAGAGAAAATTTCTTCAAGCAGAAGATGTTATTCCAGTAGCATTTTGTCAAGAAGAAAGTCCTCAAGATGTGTGTCCCCCCCCCTTGGCTTGGTGAAATTCTTGATGCCCCAAACTAGCAATTCTTCAGAATACAGATAGTCCTCAACTTACAACACTTCATTTGGCGACCATTCAAAGTTACAACATCACTGAAAAAAAGTGACATAACCATTTTTTTTTCACATTTACAACCATTGCAGCAACCCTATGGTTAGGTGATCAAAATTTGGATGCTGGGCAAGTGGTTTGCATTTATGATAGTTGCAGTGTTCCTGGATCATGTGATAATCTTTTAGGATCTTCTACCGAGCAAGGTCAATGGGGAAGCCAGATTCACTTAACAACCCTGTGACTAACGCAACCAATGCAGGGATTCACTTAACAACCGTTACAAGAAAGACAGTAAAATGGGGCAAAATTCAGTGAACTGTTTCACTTAGCAACAGAAATTTTGGTCTCCATTTGGGTCCTAAGTTGAGGACAACCTGTATTAAGAAATCTAAGGATTTAAGGAAATGCTAAAAAATTATTTTATTATGCCTGACACAGTGTCCCTGTTTTAGACTATTATGTCCTTTAGCTAGCCAGATACAACACTAGTTCTATCATTCAACATAACTTGTTGTTACCTCCTGACAGGGAGGGTGGTTTGTCCTGAGAGAAAAGCTAAGAAGCCTGGTAACGCTAAACAGGTCATGACTGGAAACTATTAAGGAGAAGGAAACAGAAGCAAACAATCTGTGGCACCTGCAAAATTATCAATTGCTGTGAAACAGGACTTTAAACAATTCTAAAATAGCAATATATCTATTCCAGATTTATTTATCAAAGATTATAATTGCAAGCATGGCTGGATTTATTTTTTTCTTTTTTCTTTGAGTATACTCACAGAATTTCTCCCTGACCCTTGAAAGCAGCTGAATTTTAAGACAGTCTTCGTGGTCTCTAGACTACCTACATTAATTAAGTTGGGAAAACATGTCATTTAAAAATAGAGGATCAAGTCAGCTGGAGATAAAATGAAACATCCAAAGTAGCTTGGGGATCAAGAAGCACAGATAATAGTAAACAGAAATTAGGTTAGCCAGTGATAAATTGGCTGAGACTCCATCAAGGATATATCTGTAAGAAAACAAGTTTTGTATCTGTTCTCCCCGCTTACCTCTTTGACCTTCAGTCAAGCAGAACTTACATCCTTTTGCTGTTGATGGAAACAAGAAGAAGCAGAAAACAGTGATGGGAGTTTGGTCACCAAAAATGGTTTATCATGAAGACAAAGATTTTCCTCTTTTTTAAAAAAAGAACACCAGGTGTAGACAGTCAATTTGGCATCTACTATTCCTGAACTTTTAGGCACACAAAAGCTTTCACAGGATTTCATATGTAATAGATTTTTTAGTATATCATAGAGCTGGGCAGGAAATTAAAGAAATTAGGGTTCCCCCACCACCCAGAAAAAAAAAGACTTTCTCCTTGGTAACTTCTTAATGTTATTATAATGTAAGATTATTATTTTTTTGTGGAGGGGTGGGAGAAAAGATAAGAATTTATGGTGGTCCGAAACCTGCAGTGCTTCTATTTGTAGAATCTACTAGTAGATGTTTCTGATCTTGCTTTAATTGGGTATGCTTTAGGCTCATATAAAATATTAATATCTTAGCCAGAGAAAGTTAGTGCCCAAAGGTCATACTTTCTACAATTGATGCAATCTGGTTGATTCCAGCAAGGCAGAAGAAGATCAAAATTCAAGATACTCCTTTTATATATATATATATATTTACTTTTCTTTATTTAGGAATGTTTCAGCTCCCTGATGGTTTTTAAGGAACCCTAGAATCCTACATGTTATGCACATATATGGCCAAAGAGAAGAATTAAAGGTATGTCAAGTCCCTCTGAGGGGTTTATAAATCAAGGAAAATTGTTTGATCCTTTCAAATGCCAATAGGCTATACATGAAAATAGTAAAGAAGTCCAATATAAATAATACTCTGAAGCTTACTTTAAAATACGTTTTTATATTCTTTGGGTATATAATTATTAGACAAAAATAAACAAAGGAAGCTAGATATGATAATTGGACTAAGTTGAATATTTCTTGAGGGCTCACATGGAAGGACATGAATATATCAGTGATATTAAGGACATTTGAACTATGCACAGTATCTCTCCAGATATTTATTATATTTAAAATATAATCCAATTTACATATTTCCTTAAATCAGCTTGTAAGAAAACATGGCCATGAAGATGGCCATTTAGGGGGAAGCTCACTGCTGGAGGTGGTTGATGGGGTAAGAAGACCTCATGCCCCATCCCATCCATCTCTTAGTTCTGGTTTTAAAATCGTTTTAAAATGTTAATCTGTATAATTTAATGTTTTAATATTTTAATTATTTTTCTACTTGTTTTGTAACTTGTAAGCCACCCAGAGTTTCCTTATATGGGAGATTGGCAGATAAAAAGTTAATAAACAAATAAACTTTAAAACATATCCCGATATAGCAATCCTGCTTATTGTCATCGTGATTTTTTTTTTAAAAAAAAGACTACAGCCATATAGCAGAAATAGTCCTTCAAAAGTCCAACAAATATCAAGAAATCCAGAATAACCCTGTGCCCGAATGATTTAGGAACATCAATCACTTTCTCAAAAATATGAAAGCATCCATAATAAATAAATGCTGGGAACTGAGTAAATCTTGGTTACCTATTAAGGCATTCTCCAATGATGCTCAGATTTCAAAATAAATTTGTTAATAGTGACAAAGGTGAGTGTTCTCCCCTTTGATGTTATCATTACCTAGACACCTTGCCTGAGCTCAGGTGACTTTGGATAGTTCAGGGATACTTCGGATATTCTTTCCAACACATTAGCTGAAACATATCAGGATTTAATGACATCCGTGAAAATGTGCAATATTAGACATGGAAGACCTATTAGGATAATTGTTCCCAGAATAATTGAAATAGATCCTAGGAGGATTCACATTATCATAGAATCAAAGGGTTCATAGGGGCCTTGGAGTTCCCTTAAATCAAACCCTTGTCCAAGAGAACCTAAATCTTTTTTCTTCTTTGTGTACAATGTTTCTCTCTTTATTCTCAGAGAAGCAAGCAGTGATTGTTCCAGACAATCAGAGGCTGGGAAAGGGGTGGGTTGGTGGTTCTTGGCATCCCATCCTTGTTGAGAACAATATTTTACTTCTCCATGATATCAGATTCACTAGAGATTGAGATATGAATTTATAATAGAAGACACAGGATCTAGCATAGCTCTCAAACATTTCAGCTTATGTACATCTGTTAATCTTTGCTGTTTATAGAGTTTTTCTGTGGCATTCAAACACTTGTTCCCTTTGCAAAAGCACCACACAGAAACCACTTTGATACCACCATATGTGTAATTTCAATCCACATTTGTTAAATAAACACAATTAGTTTAAGAATGAAAAAAATACTGTGGCAAATGATGAATGCCATCATTTTTAATGCAAAATAAGGTCATTTAAAAGTAAAATACATCAGATTAACATTAACCTTTGGAATTTAATCTTTGGAAACTAAGTTTAATTCAGAACTGCCTCATCCAGGGAAGAATCAGATTAGGAAAGTTTGGGAAGCATGGGAATAATATATTCTAGCCAAGTAAACTTGGGATACTATCAGACAGTCAAGAGTTTGCAACTATTTAAAAATCAGGCCAAAGAAAGAAAGATTCCCGGGGGACAAGTTAAATTCCTTTGTAGTTTGCTTGGCCACAGCATCAAAGTGATTCACTTCTGTCAGTTTCTTGTTTTGACAACTGACCCTAGTCTAGGGCCTGGGATATCTGAGGACCTCCTATCCAAGTATTGATCAGATATGACACTTCTTAGTTATTTCCTCCCTTCCTCCTTCTTCTGCCAAGATTGGCTAGATGTTCTCATTTGAAAAGAAGTCCTCCTTCACTTCCACCATCTTTATCTACCCATTTTATTCTATCTACTTCTCTACAATTTGCTGGTTCACTTTACGTTAAGTATTTTTCCAAAGTTTCTCCTACATCTGCTTAACAAAATAACAGAATTGGAAGGGACCTTGGAGGCCTTCTAGTCTAACCTCCTGCTCAAGCAGGACACCCTATACCATTTCAGACAAGTGATCATCCAATCTCTTCTTAAAAACCTCCATGATGAAGCACTCTCAACTTCTGAAGGCAAGCCATTTCACTGATTGGTTGTTTATCTCCAAGTTGTCTTTATTATCTGCTTCCTTAGCTGTCTACATAATTCTACATATATAGCTGCATTCAGGACAAAGTCTTCCAAAGAAATTCATACTTTCATGCTTAACCTCTCTTGATTTCTTTTTTAAACTTGGGACTATTTAGCCACTGTTACAGGTTACATTCACGGCTTTGAATAAGATTCTGTTCAACACAGCAGTGCTTGCAAAGAATGCACATATTCTTAGAAAATAAGGCTGGATATGCTAGATCAATCAAACTGGATTTAGGGGAACACCTAGCCTAAGAATTGAAGGCATTACAAACAGGAGACATCAATTTGTGTGAAAGGAGCACTGGAGGAAAGAAACAGCCATAGTGCAAAAATCTTTTGAAAGGAAGGTGTGAAAACTAGCTTTCAGGGAAGCTCTGGAGGATACATTCTGTAATGGAATAGTATGTAGTTTGACAAGTGTGTGTGTGTGTGTGTGTGTGTGTGTGTGTGTGTAAGGTCTCACTCTGGAACAATAAACTTAGTGCCTTCATGCTAACAGAAATGGAAGCAAAATGAATCCATTGGGACACTGGTGGGTTTTTTGGGGTTTTTTTTTCAGAATCACATACACAACTATCCTCACAAAACATCACAGTTAAGTACTGAGCTGTCTGCCCCCCCCAAAAAAAAAAACAGAACAAAAAACCTTTCCAAAGATAACTATCAAAGTAACTATCATGAATAGATTGTTGTGTTTTTGCATTTATTCTACTTATGAGGTAGATGCCCTGTCAATGGAGCACAGCCACACTAGCATCAGCTCAAAGAGGGGAACTATATACATATAATTATGTATATGTATATGTTATTAATTATATATCATATGGGGAGCCTTGCTAGCACAGTGGTTAAGTGCAGTATTGCAGACAAATACACCCAGACACCAGGAGTTTGAACCTGAATGGCTCAAAGTTGACTCAGCCTTCCATTCTTCTGAGGTTGATAAAATGAGGACCCCGATTGTTGGGGGCAACCTACTGACATTGTAAACAACTTAGAAAGGGCTGTAAAGAACTATGAAGTGGTATATAAGTTCTATTGCTAGTGCTAAGTGCTATATACATACACATGCATGCATACAGACATGCATTTTGTATGGGAGCACAAGGCAGCATACATGACATTCCCTTCTCCTATTTGTTGCCATAACAGTGGAGTTGATTTTGGTTCAGAGAGACAACTTCTATGACTGAAAATGGACAAAACCAGAAATATCCCCTCTCCAGCTTTTCCTAGAAAAGTTATATTCCAAACTTCAGTGTTTCTCTGCTCATTTTTTTCTATTTTACAAGATACCTGCAATCCAAAATACCCTTTTCTGAAAAACAATAGTGGCACCTGAAGGCCAGACAAGGAATAATGGATGGAAACTGATCAAGGAGAGATTCAACCTAGAAATAAGGATACATTTTCTGACTGTGAGAACAATCAACCAATGGAACAGCTTGCCTTCGGAAGCTTCATCACTGTAGGCTCTCAAGAAGAGACTGGACTACCATTTGTCAGAAATGGTGTAGGGTCTGCTGCTTGGGTGGGGGTTTGGACTAGATGACCTACAAGGTCCCTTCCAACTCTGTTAATCTGTATCTAAAAGAAACTAGGTGCCTCATTGCAGTTTCAACTTGTTGGGTTTTAGCTGAAGCATGAAGATTGCTTATCACTGCTTCTATTGTAGTTGTACCAATGGGCTTTTCATTTGTCATCTCCTTTTGGCCAGATGAGACATTGCTGCAGCCCGGCAGAATGTTCTCTCCTTACTGTGTGCTTGTGCCAACTCTGCAGATGCAGAATATGATGGTCATCAGGCTCTTAGAGGTAAAAAAAAAACACATGTAAAAATGTGTCCTCTGTGATGCTGGATACAAAGCATTTTTCACCGTAGGAGTCAAATAAGAAAATGGTAAATAATCCTTGATTTATAAGCATTAATTTAGTAAAATTAAATGAGATTTAATACTTTAAAGTGTGAACTTTTTTGCTTTCAGAAACAAGATAAACAAGTTCAGGATTGATTTAAAAAAACTGAAGAAGCAAAATTGTGAACCTGGGCTTTTTCAAAATCTTTCTGAAATAATAACAATACGAATGATAATTCTGAATCATATTCTGTCCTCGTTAATGTTGTTGGCAGAACAGAGGATTCATGTTTGGTTGTTTTGTTTTCTTCTTTCTATTCTTGTCAAATGGATGAACTATTAGAATTGCACTTCTTTGTAGACAATATAAATCACCACCATGTTTTGACCTTTTCAATATTCTGTTGTTTGATTGGCCAGCTGCTCAAGATTACCATGTTTATTGACTTGAATATGAATATAGCATTTCAGATCATCCAATCACAACAAAGAATATTAAAAAGGCCAAGTGCAATAAATTTAGCTTTCAATATATAGTCTTAGGTATTACAGAATATGTATCTAAATGCCATTTATATCTTGCCTTTCCTTTAAGGGACCCATGTTTAGAAAAATATATAGACTGAAAATAACCCTAATCAGTAAGGGCTGCCCTAATCTTTACAACCACTGCAATAGATTATCCTTCTACTGTATAGGCATCCACTCATTTTTAGGATTATGCAAATGTTAAACCAGCTTCAGGACATTCTTAGCTCAGGGCCGAGATTAAAACCCGATGAACCAAATTCAAATATTAAACAGAGTGAAAGAAGTAGCTTAACTAGGGCATTTTTATTGACTCTTTATACTAGGTAGGTGTTAATTGAGTCAACATATCTGGCCACATGCCTATATCTGCGTATAAACATGTACATACAATGTACAAATATTAACCAATTCACTTGGGCTGAAATCCGTTACAACTACCCTAGTTGGAAATATCTCCACTGAACTCAGTGGGTTTTATTCAGAATAGATTTGCATAAGATTGCTGTACTGGGCAACAATTCTAAAATCAATGGGTCTACACTGAGGATCACAGTTTGGGCAACAGGACATGTGCTTCAGGGCCCTAGTTCTGGTATCAAGGAAACATCACTATGTTTGCATATGAAGGATGAATATTTTGTGTTGAATTTCATTATTGTTCTTAGCTCCGCTTCATAATCTTTAGCAACCTTGCAGCTGCTATTATTACTGTTGTTTTGTTATTATTGTGTTATTATGATTGGTCACACAGTCAGCCAGATGTTTAGATTGGATTTGGCAATTTTTGTCCATCTATCGCATCTCCCCAATGACCTGGGATAGGCAGCTGTTGTCATTTCATGGGATTAAAGGTATCATCGCAGGATGTAAAGCTGCCTTTTGCTACTGACCGGTGGTGGCATTGTCAATTATTATCATTGTTTTGTTAGCTTACCTTTAGTCCAGAGAGGCCGAGATAGTATAAGGGATCCCCTTGTCCAGTCTACAATCTTATGAGAGATCGAGAGATAGATATTGACGTAAAGTTGCCCCGTGAATAATGTGGTTCATAGTGAACTGTGTAAGACTGATCTCTCCAGACTATTCCAATCATTAGCATATAATCATATGAAATTACTTTTTTTATGGATGTGAATACATTTTTGAGGGGAGAAATAACTGCTAGTCATTTCAAACTTAGTTCTACCAGCTTAGTGCATCATTTGTGCTTTTAGTCAGCATGTCCAGTAATAAGAATGACTGAATGAACAAATGGCATGGGAGTTATGCATGGGAGCAGATCTACTTGGGTTTGCTGCCTATGTTTCTTTACTAACTTCTGCTTGTTTTGTTTTGTTTTGTTTTCTTTGTGCCTTCAACTAAGACTTGACTCCAAGGAAATAAATGGAAAAGTTCATTCTTTTTTCATGGCAACATATATCAGAAATGGTTTTCCTTTGTCTCCTCACTAGAGCTGAGAGACACTGTCTGGTCAAAGGTCACCCAGCTGGCTTTGTGCCTAAGGTGGGACTAGAACTCCCAATTTTCCAGTTTCTAGCTTGGTGCCTTAACCACTAGAACAAACTAGTTCTCAACATGTTCTTACGAGCAAAATTCTCTCCCCCCCAAAAATGAAGCAATAAGCAGTGTGCTTTTACAGAAGGCATTCATGATTTCTTACGCTGTGCTTTTCCATAGGATTTGATGTTAATAACATATTTTATAATGAAGATTTTAACGAAAAGAATGACTTTACATTTTTTTTTCCCAGTTAATTACAGATACATTCCAGGGAGCAGGTTTTCCATTCCGACAGAGAATCTGTCATCACGAATAAAGGTACAGCCTTTAAAGTTCTGGAATGGTGATCAAGATATATGCACAATAAATCCAGGTTCAGATCCATACAAACCATAAAGATGGGTGGTATCATACAACAGAATTATACAACAGAAAGAATGAGACAACTGAGTATGCAACTTTCAGTTTCCAGAAAACTGCAACCACAATTCCTAGCAGTCCCTGCTTGCATGGCTTGTAGTAAGGGAGCTGTGGTGATGCAGTGGTTAGTATGTAGTATTGCAGATTAATTCTGCCGACTGTCAGCAGTTCGATCCTGACTGGCTCAAGGTTAACTCAGCCTTCCATCCTTCCGAGGTCAGTAAAATGAGGACTCAGGGGCAATATGCTGACATTTGTAAACTGCTTAAAGAGGGCTGTAAATCACTGTGAAGTGGTATATAAGTGCTATTGCTATAGGACGCTGAGAGACCTAAGTGAAAAAAGACGCAGGCAAGGTTAAATAACAGCTGTTGTCTCATGACCATCTTGGTTCCACCTGTTGAAAAGCACAGTGTAGCAACATCTGGATAGCTGCACTTTGTGCAGCATGATTCAGTATATCACAGCAAGAAAAAAAAGCGGTATTTGACTGATAAAAGGTACGGTGGTCGAAATCAACAGCTTTTAAATACAATTAAGTGGATCCTGTCCTATGGGCTTTGAAAGTGAGGGGGTATAATATATCATCTCTTAAGAATTCCACTCCTAGCCAGAAAAATACAATTTCCCCTCAAATGCATTAGCTCTCTATTACTTACTTCATAAATGAGCTAATTTACAATGCCTTGTGTTCTTAAAAAGAGAAAAGAAAAGAAAGAAAACCACAGCCTTCAAACATTAGGCTGAATCATTTCAAAGAAGTCCATCCTGCCAAAAATGAATCTGTTAAGCAAAAGAATTTAAAAGGACTAAATTGACTCAAATCCATCTTAACTGATCTGTGCATTAGATATTTGTGCACTTTAATGGCCTACACTTTTTTTTTTCCCAAATGAAGTTACGTTCTTTTAATTTCAATTGTGCTGCTCTTTAAATACATATACATATACATATACATATACATATACACAGATACAGATACAGATACAGATACAGATACAGATAGATAGATAGATAGATAGATAGATAGATAGATAGATAGATAGATAGATAGATAGATAGATAGATAGA
>JANHFL010000502.1:391329-401836 GCA_032468155.1 Oxyrhabdium leporinum
TAGTGGGATTTGAACCGCTAGATTGAATCAGCAGAAGTGGCCTGCAGTTCAACACTCTAACCACTGCGCCACCTAATCACTTCAGTTGTTAAATTAGTAACATGGTTGTTAAGTGACTCTGGCTTCCCCCATTGACTTTCCTTGTTGGAAGTTCGCAAAGTGTATCCACATGAGCCCAGGACACTGCAAGTGTTATCAACATGAACCAGTTGCCAAACATCTGAATTGTGATTACACGGCCATGGGTATGCTGCAATGATAAGTGTGAAAAATGGCCATAAGTCACTTTTTTTCCAGTGCCATTGTAACTTCAAGCAGTCAGTGAATGAATGGTTATAAGTCAAGGGCTACCTGTACATGCCTTATGCCAAACTATATTTAAACAATCCAACTCTGCCCCCTCGCTTGATAAATGTCCACTGCAATAGTCATTCTTGCAAATGTTTTACATAGCACTTTCCACCCCTGGTTCCTGTCTGATTTACCTCTCCTCCCTTCTAGCTCATCTGAATCCAATCTACGCCTCTTTTGATTCTTTAGGTATTGATCTCCGTCAGTTGATTCAATAGGCAACTTCTTCACTGTTGAAACTTGCCAGGTTCTCGCTATACATCTTGGATGAATTGCCAACTGGTATTCTTACACTCATTAGAAATTGTGCCTCTCCCCCTGTAAGATGCAGGAAGTAGAATCCCAGCCGATAAAATGCTTTCTCCCCCAGCCTCTATAGCTTTTCTCTCTCCCTCAATTTAAAACTTGGTCTCTTATTCCCTTTATTTGGGCTTTCTAGGCTAACCTTTCTAATCATTGCTCCAAGTTATTATGATTATTTCCTTTCTTCTCCTGTGCATGTGTGTGTCTACGTACCCACAGCCTCCAATAATTCTTTTTCATACGTTTTGGGTTTACTTCCATGGGATGAACCCTTTCCTTTGCTAGAGGCTCCTAATTTGGATTATTTTAACTGTTCCAAACTCACAAACAGCTATTGCCGCCCTTAAATTCTGGCTACCAGAGCGTCTTAAAGATGGGTTTCTGATATCTCCCAATGACAAACTTTTGCAACCAGTTCTTTAGCACCCAACTTATTCTGGCACTGTCTTGCCTATTTGACCAAACTTTATTTCCATAGCTTATTGTCCAGCTTTATTGCAGCAGTTGGGTTGCCCGTGCAGATCAGTTCAATCAGTTCTCGGAGGGCTATTTGGCACAGTCTTAAGCCATTGCCCAGAATGAGTTGTAAATCACTCGTGATAGGTCTGAATATTTTTACTGGAACCTGCAAGAGAAGACTTGCCTTTTTTTGGTATGTGATTACTTCTAGACCAAGCTCTTTCCTTGACTGGAAAGAACTGTTCCTGCTAATCAAATTTATGAATCAAACAACTGAAATTATTTTCCATCTTTATTTCATGCCTTGTTCCCCACTGTATAAATAATTCTGTAGTGATTTATCTGAGAACAAGTCCTATTTAAGTCAGTGGGACTTATGGTTAATAAAGAAGTACAAGTGCATTTGATCTGTTCCTATCCACCTTCATTCACACACACACACACACACACACACAGACACAATATGCACACAATTCATAATAAGAAATTAAATGATCATCATTTCTGAGTTCCATGTTTGTGAATTTGCTTCTTTTTAAAGACATATTTGTGAGTCTCCTAGAATAATAAGAATTGCCTATGCACGAACACGCACACACATACTCATAGAGGAAATGTGCACATTTTTGATGGTAAAAATAGACCAGGGGCATAAATGTAATGTAATAGACAGTGTATGTGCAAGAAAAAGATTGTCTAAAGTCTAATTTAGTAGCTTAAGACAAGAGTTGAAATGTACCCTCTACCAAGCTGAGTGTTACTCATCAGGCTTGTTCTGTGAGTTAAAATTCTTGTTTTGGTTGGCATTGCAAAAAAGTGCTGTCAAGTCAGTGGCAGGTGAGTTGGTTGGTGAGTTCTAAAGGGGCTTTGTGAGGGACAAATTGCGTAGGTTTAGCATAAGCCGGATTGTACATTTGTTCAGCTATCACCTGAGAAAGCAAAAGTCCCTAATTCAATGATGCAAAAATACTGGCACCCATTGGCTAAAGCATCCCCCAAAAATATACAGTATATATCCCAGAAAAATGAAATTGCATCAACCACTTCTCAGCAAGGTCCTTTTTTCTTCTTTCAAATCACCTGGCCAAATGAGCTAATCTGAACAGCAGCCAGTGCTGTCAGATTTCTGTATGCAGTTGGCATGAAACCTCACTCAATGAAATAAATTATTCACCTAATAATATTAGACATGGCAAGCGGTAGACTGGATATGACTATAATCTTCTGCTTCTTTCTCTGAGATAAAAGGAGGCTGAACTACACGGCAATTAGTATTCTGACAAAAGGTGTTTTAAGGACCTTGATGCAAGGTGTGGTGACATCTGGGCAATATGAGCTGTCACATGATGTTTTACATCATGTCATGATGATGTCACAAAACATACTGTAGGTTTTCAAATAATCCGCAACATCACCTTACAGCATCAGGGTCACAATTAATTTAAATGAGTGCTGCTCATTTTGAATTAATGTAACTGCTCAGAGACACAAGCAAATAAACACAACGAGGTGACTTTGGACGTCTTTAGTCATAGCTGTCTTTTTGGGGGCTTTTGAAAGGCACAATGCAAATTGCACCTGACACCTAAAATCAGAAGAAGAAAAAACCAGGTTAAGTGGAAGTTGCAGTTTTCATGTGGATTCTGTTTGCTAGCAAATTATTGCCTATGGGCAACAGTTCTTTATGTCTTCAAAGATCAATAGCACAATAACTCATACTGAAAAAGTCACAATTGGATGTTTCTGTGATAGATGACATCAGAGGACCTTACCCCCTCTTATACAAAACCAGGATCAACTATTATCTGACAACATGTTTTGTCCATTCTGTACCTAGATTGCCTTCATCTCAACCCCAGGGCATGAGTGAAATAGTGAAATAAAATAATGTTTAGCTATGCCAGTGTTAAAATAGTATTTTACTCCTTGATTCACCATTCTCCGAGGACTGCATCGTGGTGTAAAAGAATCTCTTAGGTATTTTAAACTTGGAGAAAGATTTGTCTGTAAGTTTGGCAAGTGATACTATAACTCAGCAGTGAATAAAGTGCTTCTAAATGCCAGTGATATGTTTTGTAGCAGCAGTCTTGGTTAGGACCTTAATGTTGATATTTACAATGGATGCAGCATCGTGGGATTGCCTAAGCAGAGGGTTGGAATGGAATAGGTCCTTGCTGAAATCATCTTCAGGTCAGTTGCTTCAGAAAAGATAACTCTTACTCCATGCCACAAATAGTCTGCTAGAGGCTGCACAAGAGCATACCTTCTCACACAACGTCCAGAGGGTTCAGAGACTGTGTGAGAATATACAATGGTGCAGGGGTTAGAGTGTAGTACTGCAGGCCACTTCTGCTGACTATCGGCTGCCTGCAATTTGCAGTTCGAATCTCACCAGGCTCAAGGTTGACTCAGCCTTCCATCCTTCTGAGGTGGACAAAATGAGGACCCAGATTGTTGGGGGGCAATAGGCTGACTCTGTAAACTACTTAGGGAGGGCTGTAAAGCATTGTAAAGCTGTATATAAGTCTAAGTGCTAAGTACCTCATTTGTGCATGGTCTCTGCAACCTCTGAAAATTATGGGGGAATGGGATATCCTTTTTAGAATAGGTGTTGGATGTTTTGTGGATGTCGGCATGTCACTCAAAACTTTGTGATGTGTCATAAATTCACCACCACTTCTCTAGATTACATGATCAAGAAATTAGCATATCTTTAATGTTCATTTTATCCTTCGATGTGCCTAAAGCCATTGACACAGTATTCCGGCATGGCACTGGACTGAGGAAGAATTGTTTTCCCCAACCTCTTTCCATTTCAGAAATGAAATCTGTTAAGTGAGTGGTCCACAAGACAGCAATAAGGCTGTTGGCAATTTGGAAGACCAAATTAAAAATAAGCAAACAGCTGAGACATTGAGTCTTAAAATGATCTTCGGCACATGTACAATAAAATGTTTCTGAAATTCTCCAAAGGATGTTTAATTATTACAGATTGTATTAATTAGGAGATTATGCAATGAATTGGCCTGGCACCATTCCCATCTATTATGTATATAATATTAGGCACAATATGTTTCTCTTTTTTTAAAAAAAAAAAGGTGATAGGTCTTAGGCATTTCTATTATACCTTTCTAATTAAGGCTATGATTTTAGTGAGGATGATCCTAAAGCCCCATATAATACTGAGCATTGAACAACACTGCAGAGGGTGAGGAGACAGTGAATAAAGGTGCCATAAATTACTAGAAATGCCATGATGTAAGGTATGATAAACTCCTTAATTAAAAGGTCACATTTTATATTTCTAACCACTTATCCAGACCAGATTTTCTCCTTCGCGTGCCTTGTAATTTTTTGCTATGAGGAATGGACAAAAGGATTAATGACCCCCATGCCTAGACTTGGTGAAAACTCCCATACCTTTAAAAGGGATCCATCATAAATTTTCATGAGATTCAATTTTCAGTGTCATACTTTCTGTTTCATGTGCATGTATATTAAAAAGTTAGCACATTGGGGAATGGACGCTGGGCCTTTTCTACATTTTTCATGCTGGTATAAAGCCAGTTCCCTTGATCTCCTGTTATTGCTTTAGCGTTATTATGCTTATCATTTTCCTTTTCCCCAATGGTGTTATTATTATTTAATCCAAAGTGAAACGTTGCTGCATTATTCCAGTCGTTGAGAGATCACAGGCTGAAAATGATGCAGTTGATCCAGATGGCCGTGCTAATTTAGCTGTGGTTACATCTTAAGAAGCCTTCCATTGCCCTAATTTCAACACTAGAGCGGGAAGCAGAGAAATGTTCATCGACTAGGTGACATTTGTTACATTTGAATGCTGTTCATAACTCAACAGGAGTGCGCAACAAGAGTTCATAGTTCTATTGTGTATATTATAGTTGTATAGGAAGTCCTCGACTTACAACCATTTGTTTACTGACCATTCAAAGTTACAACGGCACTGAAAAAAAGTGACTTATGACCAGTTTTTACACTTATGACCATTGCAGCATCCCCACAGTCACATGATTAAACTCTGAGTGTTTGGCAACCGGCAGGTATTTACAATGGATGCAGCATCCTGGGATCATGGAATTGCCTGAGCAAGGGGTTGGACTAGAAGACCTCCAAGGTCCCTTCCAACTCTGTTATTCTATTCTATTCTATTCTATTCTACTCTACTCTTTTGCAAATTTCTTAAGGAGCTTCTAACAATGAGGGAAGCCAGATTTACTTAGTGACTGCATGAGTCACTTAACAACTTCAATAATTTGCTGAACAACCATGGCAAAAAAAAAGTCATAAAATGGGGCATGACTCACTTAACAACTGTCTTGCTTGGCAGTGGAAACTTGGGGCTCTATTGTGGTCCTAGGTTGAGGATTACCTGTACAATATAACCACTCAAGTATGATATTAATAAAGTATATATTTCAGCATACTTCTCAATGTGCTTCCCAGAGAGATTCCACTCCATCAATTCAATGGCTGAAGTGAAGTCTCTTTGGGGAGGTATATCAATCCCATCTTTGCTAACACTTTTGTTCTGGTAAGTAAGTTGGCAAACATTTTACAAAGGGGTGCAAAGGATAGTTAGGTAGCAAGGAACGATCCAGATGGGTGGGGCAGGGTATGATCTCAAAAGGACCCTTCGGCATTATTTTAAGCTTCCCTAAAAGAACTATCTCAGTAGGCATTACATTTTCTCTTACTTCATGGCTGTCAAACTCGCCATGTCATGTGACGTTACGTGACATTTTTCCCATTTGTGGAATTGAGGTAGGCGTGGCCTGCATGTGGTGCATCCGGCCCGCATGTCACCAGTTTGACACTACTGTCTTACTTCAATTCCTTGTGCCACCGACTTTAATCCCAATGGAGCTTAATTATTCAAACTGTAAAATAATTGAAATGTATGCATGTGCTTCAATTAAAGATAGTTTTAGAATATTTTAGACTTAATATTTATTCCATTCTAGAAGTGGCCTCATAGTCCTGCAGCATTTGGACGGGTTGCAATACTGGATGGTGACAAGCAGAATAATTAATCATATAATATATGGCAGGCTATGTGACCTGTAGACCCACAACGTTTAATAATTGCCAAATAACTATGTTTTTTAATGTAGCAGAAAAGGAATGCAATGAAATACCTGGGGCCAGAAACAAAATTAATCGTATTGAATTGATTTAACTCTTAATCCAATCAAATTTAGTTTTTCTCCTGGACATTAGTTTTCTCCTGGACCTTAGTTTTCTCCTGGACCTTAGTTTTTGGAGTTTTTCTCCTGGACCTTAGTTTTTCTCCTGGACCTTAGTTTTTGGAGTGAGCTGCCAAACTCCCTGCTCAAAACCCATCAAGCTGTCAGTAGCCATCCAAAACTTAAACCAAGAAACACACTTTCCTACCATAACATTTTGATGCTATGGAAGATGGCCCTGTCATTAACTAGCCTCTTGAAACAGATGAGCCACTGTCTGGTCACCATCAACAGCGTCCTGAGAGGTTATTGTTTGGTGACCCTTTCTAAAGCTCCTTCCAAACAGATAGTGTACGTCTTGCTATGCATGTCACAATGCAAAAGAATGGACGAGGCATTGGGAATTTTTCCCTGTCCTTTCCTTCCAAGTATCTTGGCATGGAGGATGAGTGACAGTCCCCAAATAGATTTTTTCCTCTATTAGGCACACATATTCCCAAAACAACGTTGACATTCTGCAGCATGTACTTGTAGGTAACTCGATCTAAGAACTGGAGTGACAACGTGCTTGGCAGTCACATGCTGACCTAGGGACCCAAAGCACCAATGGAAAGTTCACTTTACATGCCTTTCGTGAAGAAGTCCCTCTGGTGCAGGGGAATCTGCAGAGCTGAGCAGGTCCTTCTGTTTTGGGGGTTGCTTGTCAAAATGATCCTTCTTTTGTGCCCTTTTTCTGTTTTGTTTCGTTTTTTAAAAAAAGCTACCCATTAACATAAAGCCTTTCTATCTTTTGGAATCCCATGAAATAACTTATCCCAAGTATATCTTGTGATATGTCAAGGCTGTTTTTTAATCATATTAAAAAAAACAACAACAGTTGATGCTATTAATTTAACCTATTTGGAAAGATACTTCTCTTTCCCTTTGCCATTCCTCATTAACCCGGCCTTTACTTCTGTAGAAAGATATATTCAAAACAAATGTCCTTTCTCAAACAATATTTATGGAAAGAGGACATTTTCTGGAGGGGGGAGGAAGCTCACCTTTCCTTAACTGGTTTTGCAAAGCCCTCCCCACTGATACCTTTCAAGTGTCTCAACCTTTTGATGCCTGGGGAGCAGGAAATTGGAATTTGACAAATATGTAAGGATTTTCGCACTAGGGAGTATGTGAGAAGTATAAAAGCAAGAAACCAGAGAATGTTTTTGAGAGGATGTAGGTTGACATTCTTTCATGTGACAACAGCAAAAATAAAGATTAAAGCCCGTGAGCTTTTCAATTACTAAGAAAAAAGAAGATTGTATAAATTGGGATAACTTATATCAAACCAGAGATTTCCAACTTCTTGCAAAGTTAGAAGCAGGATTATAAGGATTTAGGCATTTCAAAATGTTTGGAGGTCAAGGGACACATTCCATCCTAAGAAAGTGAGTGACCATGGCCTTTCTCACTGTCTTCTCTTCTATACTCATTTCCTTCTCCTAACCATCTATCCATCTGTCCATCCACCTATCCACCCATTCACTTTCCACTGACTTTCTCTCACACACACAGAGACATATGCCTCCTTCTCTGTGCAGTATCGCCCTTACCTTATCTTCAGCTAACCTTTGTCATTCTCACCTATTAATTCCTAGCACATAAAGCTGTCCAAAGGCTGCCGGTAGATAAACGTAGAGGTCGGGCCCTAGCATTACTTTCCTAAACCGTCACTCTGCGGTTGTGCCATTCACCTTTTCCTGCACAAGCCAGTTTTTTCTAGCACAAGTTCAGGAGGCCTGACACGGCTTTACGCACAGCTGTGGAAGCTGTCTCCAGCTGCGGCAGCAACAAAATAGAAGGGAGTCACAATGCACCCCTGTTGTAACAGAATGGAATTGAGACACTCAGTCATTCTGTATTGGATAGAAAGGAAAGGTTTTCCTAGCTTAGTGGCATGATCTGCTGGACAACTATGAGCCAGAAAATAAGAG
Source organism: Oxyrhabdium leporinum (assembly GCA_032468155.1). Lineage (NCBI taxonomy): Eukaryota > Metazoa > Chordata > Lepidosauria > Squamata > Cyclocoridae > Oxyrhabdium > Oxyrhabdium leporinum. The sequence goes on from JANHFL010000502.1 coordinate 399,620, forward strand.
CCAGGAACAGAAGCACAGAGGACAGAACTTCACTCCTCACTCATTACAAAGAAAACATTAAGGTGGGCAGAATCTTATGACAACCATTTCTTGTTATGTGATTTGTTATGGTTGGTCATATAGTCAGCCAGATGTTTAGATTGTGTTTGGCATTTTTCTCCACCTATAGAATCTTTCTGACATAGGACCTGACATAGGCAGAGATAGTTGTTTGATAATACTAGTTATTAATATTACTATTTCATACATGTTCATTGTTAAGAATAATTGATTTTCTGTACAGTATTGCCAAAGCATCTGAGTCATTTGCAGTAAAAATATCAACTTCTAAAATCACATTAAAACAAAGAACATTGCAAATGAATTGGAAGTATTCGTAATTCAATTGAACAATTGATTTAAGAACTTTAAAAAAGTCAAGAAGTGAATTAGAACTCTCAACTCAGCAGAGAATACATTCCAAAGAACTGAAAAGCTACAGAAAACATCCAAGTCAAGTTTCCATAAGAAGAGGCCTTGGCAGCTATAAGCAAACTTCCTCAAATGACCTCAGTGGGAGAGAGGAATCATACATCAGATATCCCAAATCATTTTGCTTTCCAACTCATCTCAGATTTCAGCCTGGCAGAATCCTCTGTGAACAGCAAGCCTACAAACTTAGTGTGTATCTTTGACTCTGTTTTTACAAATGCAGTACAGTGTCTCCTTTGGGGCTAGGTAGAATGATACATCCCCCAAAATACATAATTCAGAGCATTCAGGAGTGGTATCAAGCAGCTCTTTTCAAATTATTAAAGCAGCCACATCTCTTTGCAGGTTCACGCATCCATAGCATGTTGCTAGCTGTTTTCATATATGTGTACATATGTAGTTATTATTATTCTGAGTGGTGGGAGAATCAAAGCCTGTGGAAAGAGTATGTTTGGTCTGACGGTGAAGGCACCGGACGAGTAACTGAGAAAGTGTGAGTTCTGGTTTTTTTTCTTGAGCATGAATGCCAGCTGGATGATGTTGGGCCTGTCACTGTCTCTCAGCCCAACCCATCTCACAGGGTTATTGTTGTGGTGAAAATAGCAGGAGGAAGGAGTGTCAGATGTGTTTGCTGCCTTGAACTGCACATACAAATGGTCAGGATGGGATATAAATAATAAAATTTTCAAAGATTTAGAAATAGCAAGGAGCAAGCAAATTTTGTAGCTGTCATGTGCATGGAAAAGATGTAGCTTCTTTAGTAATTCAAAAATAGATGCGTGAAATCCCTCCCCAATGTTCTGAACTCGATTCAAAGAATTTGCACATTCCTTATTCTTGTGATGTAAAAAAAAAGTTCTGTAGCATCATTCTGTGTGACTGAACATCTCTGCATCTACACGGATGATCCTACCAAAAGAACAAATCTTAGTTGGTTCATGTTTACATGGAAGAAAATGTCTTTACTCCTAAATATGTGATCCAAGAAATATTTGCTTCCTTGATTGTTAAGTTTCACAGTTACAAATATTCATCCACCTGAATAGACCTGGGCACTTTACAGCCCGTGGGCCACATTGGGCCTTTTGGCTTTCCCTGTCCAGTCTTCAGCAGTGGCAACAGCAGCAGGGGGGTGGGAGTGGAGTGGGGTGAGGTGGTGCAGCATGGGGTTGGGGGTGCAGATGGCAGGGGCCAGGGAAATGATGGGTGGTGGGGGACCTCCACAAGAGTCCCAGATTCTCATGTGGCCCCTTGTGAAAATTATTGCCCACCCCTGCTCCTGAACACAGAATCTTGAATACTTTCATGAAGTATAATATCTCCCTGTTAGACATAATGATGTCACAGATGCAAACACACACACACCTCCCTATTACAGATAGTGTGTACATAAGGGTACCAGAAAGAAACTCATATTATATCCTAAGACAAGTTTAAAGTATTCTGATCTTCATATTTTTATTTAGTATTTGTTGAGTGTAATCTTATATGGTTCGCTTCTGCTATTCCCTCCAAAATATCACCCAATGTTATTATTTGCACAAGGAGTGATGAATATGTGTTCACAGTAAAAGTGTTCAAGCTAGATGACCTTGAGTAGAAATGAGGCCTCCTATTATAAATTATTTAACACCGCAGGCAAAAAAATTATATTATTATTATTATTATTTTATTATTATTATTTATTAAATTTATATACCGCCCCATTCCGAGGACTCGGGGCGGTTCACATAAAAATATAAAAAT
>JANHFL010000502.1:435734-448130 GCA_032468155.1 Oxyrhabdium leporinum
TTATTTATTTATTTATTTATTTATTTATTTATTTATTTATTTATTTATTTATTTATTTATTCATTCATTCATTCATTTATCCAACCATTGTTGCCTATCTTTGATTCATATTACAGTTGTAATATGTAATAATGTAATGTGTCCATTATTATCCTTTTATTAAATACATCCTATAAAATAAAATGCTAAACCATGAGTACCTACTCATCTGGGAATGAGCTTTGGGCCATACATGTGGAGACAGCTGAAGGAAAGGGAATGAGGTCCAAAATATAATTGCTGATGAAATAGAGGAGCTATAATCCAGCTATCATCCATCCTTATTCTAGGCATTAGGAGGCCATCTGTTGGGAAACTGATAGCCAGGCAAGGAGGAAGGATCAAGCAGGGAATTAACCTAGAGTCATTGAGCAGCTGCAAGAGACCTAGGACTGTCCACCCTTAAGTTCTATGGGACCTTATGTTCTTGTTCCCAAGAAAAGGCAAGCAGTCTACAGGGATTCTTATATTATAGAATCTAATAAAGTAACCAACTTGGACATCTCACATTTGAATATGTTTGCTTGCACCTAACACCATCTACAGAAAAGTAAAAACAATTATCTGTGTGGACAATTGGGATCTCTCTAATTCTCTGCCTGCTTGTTGTGGTCCCATCACGGACAAATTATTTGTTGCATTGAGAATCGTATCTGAACTAGATTAGCTCAGCTGAATTAGTGCTAAACAATTCCTTGAAGTTATTACCTTTACATTATTATTATTTTGCAAGCCAATTTCCTTCTATGTGGTAAAAATGTCCTTTTCCTTATGCCTTAAAAGGAATGTATAGGTCAAGCCCTCTTTTTAATTATTTCCCTTCTATTAAACCATAAATATGATTTATTTATTTTTTCCAAAAGCGCCTTTACTCTTGTGTGCTAAATGTATGTGGCTAGTCCATAAACAGTTTCTAATTAGAGACAGATGCATTCAGATGTGAACGTGTGTGTTATAAACTGACACTGAAGTGTATAAGAAACTGTCAGTCAGATCAAAAGTCAATCCCAAATCATCCCATTTGCAGAACTGAGATGCTGTCACAGTTAGTTAGCCCTAAATGTTTAAAACATCCACCAAAACTTTTATTCTAATTGAGCATGAGTTGAAAGGCTGCACACTTTGATGTCTGTGCTTTTATCATTTGTATATAGCTTAAAACTGCAGACTTGACTCCCTGTCCGGAAATAGTAGACATTGCTTCTTACTGAAAAATATACAGGTGGGTCAATCTGTATTTATAAAGCTAGTTGCATTCCTGAGCCAGGGATTTAATTGCTTACAACACCAGAACATGAGAAAGAAAAGAAACCCCTTTCTCAGTATTGTTTACCCTTATCTCTTCTTACTCATGGAGCACATCAAACAGGAATACCTTGCTGTTTGTATAATATATCCAAAGTTTTGCAGATCGCCTTGAACTTAGTGTGGGCTAATTTAAGTATTTTCTTTTCTTCTAACAAATGAAATCTATTGTCAAATATTCATTGCCTAATGATTTTGCTTTAAACATTCTTAAAAAACAAACAAACAACACAAGGAACATTTAAATATATATATGTGTGTGTGTATTAATTATACCAAAGGGACACCAAAAAGCTTAACTTAAATCTCATTTCTAAATAATCAGCTCCATCATGTCCACTGTTGTTTGTTTTAAATGAATTGTTTTTCTTTTTTATTAGTAAGTTTGTACAGAGTCACTAAGGAGTTGTGTAGGTTCATCAGTACAGTAACTTGTAGCATTTTTAGAATTACAAGCAAAATTAGTCCCTTTTTTCCAGTTCTGTTTTGTTCTTGTACAAAACAATAAATCCCAACATTTTTATCCAACAAGACAAAATGAATCCAGTGACAAAATGTTATTAGGTTTGAAGGATCTATTTTGTTTTCTGTTAGAGTACTAATACCTAACAAATGGAAACTTGTAAAAATAAACATTTTAAAAGTAAGAATTATGAGAACAGGGATATTTCTACTAACACAATAGTTTAACAATGACTAAACTGGGTATAAATTCTCTGTTATTGATAAATTACAGGTAGTTCTTGACTCAGAACAAATCATTTCGTGAGCGGTCAAAGTTACAACAGCACTGAAAAGTAACTTATGACCATTTTTCACACTTATGACCACTGCAGCATCTCAATAGTCACATAGTCAAATTTCAGGTGTTGGCAACAGACTCCTTCCTACTTATGATGGTTGCACTGTCCTGGGGTCATATGATCACCTTTTGCAAGCTTCTGACAAGCAAAGTCAATAAGGAAGCCAGATTCCCTTAACAACTGGGTTACTACCAGTTGTTACCAGTGATTCACGTAACTGCAGTGATTAACAAGTATAGCAAGAAAGGTTGCTAAATGGGACAAAATTCACATCACAAATTTCAAAATTCACTTCACAAACTTCCCACGGAGCAATATACATTTTGGGCTCAATTGTAGTCCTAAATCGGAGAATATCTGTTAATGAGAATTTGAAATCCTTACAAATCTATTGCAAAGCACTGAAGTATCTAATCAAACATCCTGATCTAACTTCTGCACGATCTCTGGTCTACTTAATTGCTATAGACAATTTCACATGTGTGGTAATTAATGCAACAGCTTCCTTTTGGATGTGCATTACAACATTACAACACAAATCAAAAAGGGGCAAGCTTTGACCTCTTCTTGACCATCTGCAGATGCCATTGAGCCTCAAAGGGAGGGAAAAAAAGACACAATTTGCAATAAATTGTATAGATGTAACGATGTGAACAAAGATCAGAAATCCAAACTGAGGAATGGTGGGTTTCTTTCTCGTTGTTTTCTCATGGGTGGTTTTCCACCAATAGAATCAGATACTTTGGAGTTGGGAATTGTAGGAAAAGTCCAGAAATCTTAATATGAATTAATGTGGCAAAATACGTAATTAACCTATTTAGGAAATGTAGTCAAATGGATTTTGAAATTTATTTTGGAGGGAACTGGGAGATTTCTGTTTATCACTACATGCTGTCAGTGATGAACCTTGGTATTTTATTAATATTTGGAGATGTGGACAGTATGTTTTACAAAGAGAGAAGACTTCTTCATGGAAAATCATATTTTCAGGACTGAGTTAAATTACGCTCTACATTATATTACACTTGGAAGAAAAATGAAGTCATTTCCTTGGTTGATTAACTTTGTAATAATTTCCCATTTAATAAGAAAACAGAAAGCCTATCTTCTGATATTTTTTTTCCTCCAAAAACACCAAACTTCACCTTTTCTTGGGCATGCTCTGGATGGTTCCCAAACCTCCTATTCTTGTAGCTAATTTACAAAATGGATTGGCTAACAGATGGGTTCCAACTCTAATCCTAGAATTGAGGATTTCCTGGGGCTTGCTCTCTACATACCATAGTAGTGCTTGAATTAAAACAAGAGTGACAACCTATAATTGATTGTATAGTGAATATGTTAATTAAAATAAATATAATTAATGTGCTAATTGACATTAATATAATTGCTATTATTGAAATATTGGAAAGACATGTGTTTACTAGTTTTCACTTTCTTCATTAAAAATGACAGATTGGTAACAACTTCTGGAGATCTCTGGAGCAGAAGAGCTTGCTCAAAGCCTTAGGGTTAGGTGGGCACTTGATCCTAGATTTCCCAAATCATAGCCCAAATAAGATTGGCCTGTACTGAGTGTTGTCCTATGCTAGTTGAATTGACATTATCGATGGAATGGTCTTTCCTTTTCCTTTAAAACCTCTCTTTCTCTCTCCCAGGGGGCTCTCTCCAAAACAGAGTTGTGTTATCTGTTGTGGGTTCAGAAGAAATAAAATAAATTATATGTTCTGTTTTTGGCATGGACAAAACATTATGAGGTGTTTATTTAACTATATCCTATCTCCAGTGTTTCATGAAAAAAAAATCCATCCTAGTTAGAATCCACAGGAAATGTTAGGTGTGGAAACCCAAGAATGACATGTGTAAAAGCTCAAAGCAATTTCTTTATTGCCATTTGCTCATAGACAGAGTCTTGTCAGACTAAAGCACACTCTGAATTACCATCTGATGAATGCTGAGAAGAAATCAAGGAGAATTCCCTTCTGTTCTATTTCTTACATACCAAGGACTCCAGGCTGACATTTCTCTTTACTTCTCCCTCCTGTAAATCAGCACCAGACTCCACCATAAGAAAGCAGGAAACTAACTTAGGCATTTCCTGTCCATGCTTGTTTCTGCTCCATTAAGTTATTTATCTTAATCCCACATCATATATGATGGACCAAGTTTACAGACCATTTAAGGAACTGATTTTTTAAACATATGTTTGGGAGCTTTTGGAAGCATCAGTGCCCTCCTTTTGCAAACCACCTTCCACAAGCCCAACATCTTCACACACAATATTAGAGATACCTTCATATGTTCTTCCTCTACTTTGATGCATCTGTATCTATAACTAACTACAGTGCCTTTTTCCCCAGTTCCAATTTCAATCCTATATTGGTTTAGTGACTCCTCTCTGTGCTTCTGATGAGGGAGCCATAACCCACAGAAGCTTAAGCCTTTCGATAAAATGTTTTGGTTTTAAAAGGTGCTGCCATATTCCTTCTCATTTTTGCCAATCATAAATGACCACCATTCTCCACCAGCAGTGTCAAAAAGAGTAACGATTGACTGTACAGACTTAAGGGTGTCCTTCCTAAGATATTGGTTCTCTTCTGTAGGAATCACCCAATCCTAATTAGACATTCTAGCAGCTTCCTATGCAGAAGGTTTGCCCTATTGTGGATCCATAAATGAAACCCAAGGCTACTACTGTACACAGCAAAAGATTGAGCCTGCTTTTCTTCCTGCCTCACACTTAGCTGGAAGGTGTAGAGACAAAAAGGGCTTTTCATATACATATCATCAACTGTGTTCCACCGACTGAAAATTTCTCTTCAAGATTGCCATCTGGGCAACGGCAAGGGACAGGTTGACACTCTGTGCATATCTCTGGAAATAATAAAGTGCTGTCTTTAAGCATTGCTCAAAATAAACACAGCAAGAAAAAGAAACCTCCATAGAGCCTTTAGGTACCGAGCAGTGATTTTAGCTATTGTTTTTCTCTTTTATGGCTTTACCTCTTAAACTGTGTTTAGATCTTTGTTGTTCACTACTACCCTGTGGCCCTGGCCTGGCATTAAAACTGCGCTGAAATACAGTGCATAAAAGCGCATGACCTATAAATGTGACGGATGGCAACAACATGGTTGGACTGCAGCTAACTTACAAACCATCAAGTGAATTGAAAGGCCTTCATGTTCTGTGCGTGAGGACCAATACAAACATGTGGGCAGTGCCTGGTTCCTGATATAGGCTGGGCCTGCTAACACAAGGGAACTATAAGGCCCCTTTTCCATTCATCCAGAATTCTGGAATGCAGGTGACATTATATACATTGCTTGCACTACTATCTAGTTTTAGCTTTGATTTTGATCAATTTAGAATAAAACTCAGGAGACACATATCAGCTCACTCCCCCTCTCTCTAAGTTTTATTATATTAGAGAAGAAACAGATAAATAGACAAAGATACAGATTACCCGAAATTTGTTTTTACTTTTACAGGTTGATGGATTCCATAAATTTAGTTTTTTAGATTACTTTTATGGAAGCTGCAGTTGTAATGTTTACATTTTATATGCTATTTGCTTTTTCATATTTGCATGGATGACTCGTCATGTTTTACTATATATTATCTTGCTCAATACTGTCATAACAGAGATAAAGTCAATCAATTGGCAGAGGTGGGCTGCTCTTGCTTTGGCAAGAGGTTTGCTGGTTGCTCGTACGCATTCGCGCTGCCGCTCGCTTCCCTCGCACGCGCCACTTTGGGGCTCGTGCGAAGCTGCAGGGAGGCAGCTGAAGATTAAAGCAGCTCTGGTGAGTACAAGTGAGTACAGAGCTCACCTGGGCAGCGTGGGTGGCGGAAAGGTGAGTTATTTAGTGATAGTTTAGGGCGAGGGCGAGTGGGCGAGCCGAAACAGAGCTCGGAGCAAGAGGTTTGGCCGAATCTCTGCGCCCATGCAGCAGCCCACCCCTGCCAGTCGGTATATATTGTTTCTATGTCTAATGAAACTTAGACAAGGTGATGAATTCTCTCCTCAAAGATAAAAGGCAAATTGGATATGCTCTCTTCTTAAAAAGCATATTTTCAGTACAATTTAAATATATTTAAGGAGGCTAGCTAGCAAATTTGACTGATTTTGAAAAGTGAAGCGGGGCCAAATCTAGCAGGCATATTTATTGCATACTATTTTGGTTAATATGTCCATTTCTTGAGTTGGCTACTTCTTGAATGTTATTTTCATTTATTCACACAATTATAAGTAGACATCCCTAATATACTCATTTCTGTAACAGTTCCATTTTTTTATCAGAGAAGTCCATTGCACTATTCATGAAAGTATTAATTTCCAATGCTAACTGAATTTGGGCTCCATATTGGTCCAAAAGTACAAACTTAAGTACAGTTGCATTAAAATGATGACAAAATCTCCCCATTCCTAATTACAAATTTATATACATTTGTCAGGGAATGATTTCTTGGAAAAAGAAATATGCTAATTAATACCCTATACTTAACAAAATCTAGATTACTCAAAGAGATATCAATTAGATGATATTTAAAAGCTAATTGTATTCTGGAAAAGAAGAATTTCTGGTTTACAATCATAATAACTACGAAATTTATAAAGGAAGTCAGTTCATCAACCAACCAACCAACCAACCAACCAACCAACCAACCAACCAACCAACCAACCAACTGTAATTAAACTATATCCTCTGCCTTCCCTTACACATCCATATCCATTTGTGTCTATATCTCACTAATTTTTCAGTATCTATTAAAGAATCAAGCCAACTTTATATATCAAATCCCTTTAATTAGGCAGAGACTCCAGATATGAAGTTTAAATCATTTTTATATAGTAGGAAATAGTTTGAGCTCTCCTTTCTCGGGCCCAAGGAAGCTTCTGCCCATGAGGAAGGCAGACCTTGTCCTTTTTCACAACTTTGCCAGTTTAAAAGACAGCAGTTCACACCCGCTTGACCTATGTGGCTGCAACAACTTGAAGCAAGACAGACAGCTTGCGATCCCTCCCGGGCACTGTAAAGGACTAGTTTACTGAAGACTGACAGGTTACCTGGATGTTTTACAAATATGAGCACATTAATCTGCCTGACACCTAAGTGTCCATCTTTGGCATTTGCAAGTCAACAGGAACATGGAAGGTAGTCTTGGATATTTGTACTTTAGCAGCATGAAAGGCACCTATGTGTTTTGCCAAGGGAAAGGCTGCATTCCTAAACATACATCAATATATGATATACTAGAGTTTAAAGCCACCATTAACACTGCAGAAAAACTTGGGTTGTTTTTTTATATATAAGAAAAGTACAGTATCAGTCCTCCATTCCCAAGGAGAAGAAGCTGGTGAATGAGGCTCCTGTGGAGAGAAGACTCCAGGTAAATGTACCAATTATGGTTGCTACTTCAGCTCCATGCTGAGACCCATATTCTGCATGTTCCTGTGATTGCGTTGTTTACTTGCCCTGCTGTCTGTTTGTGTATCAGCTTTGCTTTGCCGGGAGAGGAAGAAATAGCAGCGGTGGTGAAAAAATGGAGGAAGGAGGATTTCTGCTCCTATCTGTGGCAGCTCTTAGAAGCCGTCAGTGTTATGGGAACCTCCAGGCATTCTCACCATGTGGAGTCTTGTTCACAGACTTCTCTGCAAAGCAGCCTGCAGCCATGGGCAATAACACAGCAGCGCAGTCATGTAAAACTCTATCTAAATATTGGAAAGTCTCGGGAAAATGATGTCAAACCACATGTTGATCTGAGATCACCCAAAGTTTGGGCCAATTCTTACAGTAGCCTCTGGCATGTCCACTGCCTGAGCTACTTGCCACGCTTTTCATGCACATTGTTGGCTGACAGAACATCAAGGGCTCTGAATGCATGGACTCCTAAAATATGTTCAGGATGAAACAACATAAAAAGTTAATGTTATCTCTGATGTCTCTTTCAGGTCTGCAGCAAAAGAGAAGAATGCTAAATAGAATGCAAGATAATCCTTGACAGTTGAGCCCAAAATCTCCATTGCTAAGCAAATCAGTTGTTTGGTGAGTTTTTCCCCCTTTTGTGACTTTTCTCACTGCATTTGTTAAGCGAATCACTGCAGTTGTAAAGTTAGTAGCACGGTTGTAAAGTGAATCTGGCTTTCCCATTGACTTTGCTTGTCAGAAGGTCACAAAAGGGGGTCACACGTGACCCCAGGGCACCACAACCATCATAAATACATGCTGGGCAACCTGTGTCCAAATTTTGATCCCGTGACTCTATGGATGCTGCAATGGTCATAAGTGTGAAAAATAGTTGTAAGTCACTTTTTTCAGTGTCATTGTAACTTTGAATGGTCACTAAATGAATGGTTGTAAGTTGAGGGCTACCTCTAATGATAGCAATAGCACTTAGACTTACAGTATATACCGCTTCACAGTGCTTTAAAGCCCTCTCTAAGCAGTTTACAGAGTCAGCCTATTGCCCCCAACAACAATCTGATTCCTCATTTTATCCACCTCGGAAGGATGGAAGGCTGAGTCAAATTTGAGCCAGTGAGAATCGAACTGCTGGCAGTCTGCAGTTAGCATGTTATGTTAGTTAGTTATGGTACTGCATTCTAATCACCATGCCACCACAATACTGGGAGAAAAAATGTAATTTATTTATTTAATTATTATATAGATACAAATTATATTAGAGTCCATTGGGTTTGGGCAACCAATAAATTGAAATAAATAAATATAATTCTGTAGCCCATCCCTGCTCCAAAAGAACCTGATTTAACCCTGGACCTTCACTGTTCAACTTCCTTCATCAGCCTCAAGTAGACCTGGTTGCCTGGGGAGCAAAAGTGAAGAGAAGAAAAAAAATACACACATTTTAATACACAATTTTTTACAAAATTTAAGCGGCTTTCTAAACTACTGAATAACTCTCCTGTGCATTATGTCAGTAATAATAACATGTGTTTTGACTAGTTGTCAAGCACTCTGGAAAGATCTGAACAAACCAGGGGCAAAATAAAGGAACTGTTATACAAAGTAAGCCCTATTTATAGAACTAGAATGTAAACTCAGGTATATCAAAGGAAACCTAATGCAGCATTTAAGCTAGTTTTTCAACAAGATATCAATATTAAGTAACAGGAGAGGTTCTTTATATGCACACATGGCATATATTCTGTTATTTCTCCACTTAACTTTCAGGCAATGAGCTGAAGATTAGTTACATGTCTACTCGCACACATAACTTCAGCCTTAGTCAACCTCTACTGAGTTAATCAGAATCCACAGGTACATAGGGATGGTTAGTGTGAGGTTTTTAAGTGTGGCATACAAACATTTGAAATGAATAAAATAAAAACAGCACCTGCTGTCACAATCATCCTTATACACTTCAACATAGAAATGAAATATGTAACTTTTGCATGAAATTAGTAGAGGCAGAGAAACCTAATTACTGAATCGAGGACTACTATATAACAATATATTTGGTGCATAGTGGAACAGTCCATGTAGCACGGGATCTCCAGCCTTGACAACTTTAAGACTTGTGGACTTCAAGTCTTAAAGCTGCCAACTCCCAGAATTCCTCCTGGCTGGCTGAGGAATTCTGGGAGTTGAAGTCCACAAGTCTCAAAAGTTGCCAAGGTTGGAGAACCCTGATGTAGCAGAAGGAAGGATACGTCAGTGTTACTGGGAAAACTACCATTTGGGTTGAATAAACAAATAAATCGAACTATGGAAACAATGCTGTTTATAGAAAGAGCCTACTAATGCAATGTTATACATTATCTGCAATGTACACTCATTATTTGAACAGCTTCTCCTGCATTCTAGTGGAGACATATTGAAAGCAAGCAAAAGTTCCGGTCTTGTTGGTATAATCCAAGGGTTGCTGTGAAGTCCATGGAAGGCAGAAGTTACGCTAAATAGTTAAATTGCAGAATGCAGGAATAAGTGTCCTGAAGATACGTAAACCTGGGTAGAATATTTGGAAATGATAGGAGGTTCTTTTTACATTTTTCTAGCTCTGCTTTATAATTTAACCAACCCCAGCTTCTAAGAATCATGTAGTAACAGGTGGGATAGAATAAAAGGAAAAGGAAATAGTTCTGAGGAAGAAGCAGAGAATTCTCTAACCCTAACCTAACATATCTTGGGCCCCATCTTTGGGTGTAGTGAAACAGAAAAATGAGAGAGAGGAAAGGAGAAAATGAAGAAAACAGTGCATTAGGAAACTCCCCCCTTTGTACTTACGGCAACCAATCATAGCATAGATTGCTCATGCATGAGTCAGCACTCTCTAACTAATCAACTACAACTATGTGTTCTGGCCTATTGTGCACTTTACTGTTCCAGCTACTAAATTCAATATCCTAACAGGTGTGTTGAGGTAGTTGCCAAGAATTATTTCTTTACAGAACTCTTTCTTGATTTGTACATGTTACAATCTCTTCCTAAAATAATGAAATCATATCACATTGTAATGTGGGAAATTAAGAATAATGTAAGGAAAACGAACATTTCAAAACAATTCAGGAGCAAAAGCCAGCTATCTTTGACTTTTTAGTTCAAGTTCTTTATTTCTACAAAAACAACTATACCAATAATGTTTACCACAAAAAATGTATTTCTTTCAGGCACATACTGCTGAGAGCAAAAGTGTTGGTATGCTTCCTCAGCTGTAAGTGCTCTCAAGGCAGAGTAAACATGAACAGGATTGTAGCATTATTTTCAGGCAGTATTAACTCTACTACCTTATGTACCAAGCTTTCTTTTCCAAAGAATCTGTTAGAACCATGGATCTTCAACCCTCCCCCCCTTTTTGTACAATAAATATGAGAGCAACCTAATATTTCTTTAATTTGCCTTGCTATTAACTCTCAAGGTATGCTTGACCGCTAAACTGACATGTCCTTATCACTTGGGTATTCTGTCTTCTTTCATCTTCCTAATGGATGTTATTGCGCAGACAACTGAAGTCTACCTGAGTTCAATCTTTTAAAATTTAATTCACTTTACATTTAGGCCAGTCATAAATAAATACCGTTTAGGTATCTAGTATTCTGGCCTATGTAGTCCCCAAGGTTGTGCTTTTATTTTAATGAAGGCATTTTGGAACATGAGAGAAAAGTGGGGCCAGAGGTGCAGAGGGAGTGAAAGGCTCCATGTTTGACCAAGTAAGATTTGTCAGGTCTATTCCCTAACTGACATTTCCATGATGGAAACAATGATTTTCCAAAATTCAAATGCTACATTAGCCTGTGCAAATTATCCTTGGAATTCCACCTCTAATTTACATGGGAACAAAATAATTTTCATGTAAATTAGGAATCCATAAGAATGTATTTAAAATAATAAACCATAAGTGATACATATGAATAACAGAATAACAGAGTTAGAAGGAACCTTGGAACTTTTCTAGTCCAACCCTCCATGCTCAAGCAGGAAACCCTATACCATTGCAGACAAATGGAGGTTTTCTTCTTAAAAACCTTCAGTGTTGGAACACCCACAACTTTTGGAGGCAAGACATTCCACTGACGAATTGTTCTGTCAGGAGATTTCTCCTTATTTCTTGTTTAGTTTCCATCCATTCAGAGGTGAAATCTAGCCGGTTTGCACCGGTTCGGGCGAACTGGTAGGGAAAATTTTGATTGGTTCGGAGAACCGGCAAATAACACCTCTGGCTGGCCCCGCCCCTGCCCGCCTGCTCACCGCTCGCCCCGTGCGGCGTCCGGAACTTGCCTAACGTGTCCGCAGGTCGTGTCGCGTTGCTCTGCGTGCGGCGTCCGTGCGCGGCCTAGCTTCCCGCGACCCCCCTGCGCTCCCCAGAGCTTGCCTAACGCGTCTGCGGGTCGCGTCGCACTGCTCTGCACGTGGCGTCCATGCATGGCCTAGCTACCTGCGACCCCCCCGCAACCCTCAAAGCTTGCCTAATGCATCCGCGGGTTGCGTTGCGCCCCCCCCCGGCCCCCGGAAATTTCCACACTCATCCTGGAAACTTCAGCCTCTGAAAATGCCTGCCGGTTGAATGGAGATGGATTCCCAGGCTGAGGCAGCAGATTGCAGAAAGATAGAGCAAGCTGTGACTCTGTGAGCAACTCAATCTGGCTGCCTGCTTTGCCTGATTTGGGGTAAAGTTGCTCTTTTTTAAAATAAAAAAAATCAATATTTACAATGGTGTGTTGTGAGTTAATTTTGTGAGTTTGCTTGCAAGCAAATTTTATGTGACATATAGATTTTAGATTTTGAAATTT
>JANHFL010000502.1:501925-514343 GCA_032468155.1 Oxyrhabdium leporinum
CTTCTTCTTCTTCTTCTTCTTCTTCTTCTTCTTCTTCTTCTTCTTCTTCTTCTTCTTCTTCTTCTTCTTCCTTCTTCCTTCTTTTTTTTCCTATTTTTTTTTAAAAAAATCTTGACTTTATAGCACAGGCATAAAGAGCTGCCTTTAATTGAATTTTACTACAAAAGCAGCACCTTGTTATGTCTGCGTTTAATGATCTCGGAGACTAACAAGGTAAAGGTAGAATCAACAAATCCATCCCACGGTGTTTTTTTTTTCCCTCTAGCAATTCCAAGGCCTGTTTTTTATTTCTCACCCTACCCCCCCCACCCCCTGCCACCCCGTCTGTTACAAGTTATGATGTGTGGATGAAGGCTTTTCCCATGCCGTAATGACTGTAGACTGAGATTTCAAGGGGCTGTTCATGACAATCCCATTTTCTGTGTAATTTCATGGTTGTCTTCTTGAATGAAGATATTGGCTGCTCTGAAGCAGGAGGTCAGATGCTCCTGCTCCCTTTCAGTATTGTTCCGGAGTATGTTTCCTTTCAGCTGATGAAAAGTAATTCATCATTTACACCCCTGAATTCTGCCAGCGTTTTGTTTTTTTTTAACAACTTTTCTTTCTCTGTAGTACCTTGGGCCCATGAAAGAGATAAATAGGTTCAATATAACACAAGGCCCCGGATCCTGGGAGCAGGTTAGGCCTCTGAGGCCCTAAACTGCCCCTTTCTCATGATGGAGTTTGTCACCTTTCTACCTCTGGAAGTCAAATCCTGTCGACTCAGCCATCTTTCAGACTCTCTGAAGTGGCTTTGGCACCCACTGGGGCATGTGAGCTTAAAATTGATTTTTTTTTTTTTAAAGATCTGTCAAGTTCCCTTAAGGGACAAAGTTGACAGCCAGCAGGCCTTAACCTATCACAAAGCACTCAATGTGTAAAAGACACCTAAGGAACTTCCTTCGAGAGGGCAAAGGGCCCCAGACTTGTGACATGTGGAAAGGGTGTTGTTGCTAAGAAACTGGCCCTTTGACAAAAGGATTTTCCCCCCCCCTGTCTGCCTGCTTGTTTGGAGGCCTTTTTAGGCTGCGTTTTGAAGAAGGAAGTTGTGTGTTGGATGCATCGCTGTGTGCTGTGGTTGCTACTTTTGCAAGCCTGTTTATCCTACCATCAATTTCCACCAAGGAAGAGTTAAAAAAAAAACACGCGGTCAACCCCAAATGGCTCAGGATCACTGCAAAACAGGGAGCTCTTTACAATCACAGGACAATAATGTCGCTTTGTAGGAATTTTTGCCTCTGGCTCTCAGGCCTTGATGAATACCATTAATTATGCTAAATTCCAGAAGGGAAGCCGTATTTAATGTTCAGTCTCTAGCAGCATCAATGCAAAGATCGAATCCAGAGGAAAAAAGATGGTGCTGTTGTCAGATTTTAGTTTAGTTTAGTTTAGTGTTGCCTTTAGACGGGAAAGCCAACATTGTACGGATTTTCTGGATCAAAAGCCTTGTAACTTTACCACAAGGTTGATAGGAAAGGAGGATTAGCATGAAAAGGTGGCCATTGCCTTACTTCCTTTTAAGTGATATAAGACAGTTCTTTATTTTAAATATATTAATTCACCAGATATTGCAAAAGTGACAGAAAACAGGAGCTCCAGGTTGAAAATATAAATACTAAAATTGTTTCTAAGTTTCAGTTTTTTCCACCTTTGAAAACTTCAGAGGCTACTTATCAATTCAACTTAAAACGATTGCAATAATACAGGAGAATTGAAATCAAATCAGCAAAACAAGCAAAGCAATAACAGTAATAATTTAAAACCAGAAAGCACAAAGGTCTAAACAAGTACAAAAGTGTTTGCCTGTCGAGTCAAGGTGACTAAATGTGATTTCTAGAGAAGCTTCATTTATGACATGAGTATAAATACACAAAGGAGTTCGTCATGTAGTTTTAAAAACATCAAAAGTAAACAGTTTCTCAGACTTTGGCAGAAGATAACATCTGAATATTTCAGAACTATTAGCCGAATGCAAATAGGAAAAAAAAATCCTGCCAAATTATTTTGTTCATTGTTTTCCCATATAAAGCCAATGTAATTTCTTCTGTATTTACATTTGCTAGTGCTGCATATTTCATACACAGAAGTAATAATCAGTACCTCATGAGCAGCATGAACATATCTTGCTTTAAAAACAAGCCTACCAGCTTTCTCTGTGGCTGAAATACGTTCAGTACCAAATAATTGAAAATTAATTTTCTTAACCTCTAGGTCTCTCAGGCAGAATCATAAATAGATGGAATAGGACCTTCGATTTATCCGGTTTGTTCCTCTCAATGATGACTGTTAGTTACTCTCTAGTTTATAAGCAACAAGGATTGACAAATAAATTTAAATTCTTTTTGCAACTGTTCACTATTGTGAGAGATCCTGATACTATTTAATAAGAGTATGAACGTGTTTACTCAAAGTTTATGCCAGGTGCTTTTTGATGCATTCTGTATGATATGAATTATTATAATTGCATAGTCACTCAGATGTTTAGCCAGGATTTGGCATGTTTTATTCACCTATTGAGTTCTTCCCAAGGACCTGAAATAAGTACTGTGTTTCTCCGAAAATAAGATCTGGTCTTCTTTTTATATACACCTCCCAAAAAGGCATTAGGGCTATTTTGGGGGGGATGTCTTATTTTTTTTCCCACGTACAGGTTCTTCTGCTTGCTCATGGCCACAATGGAGCAGGTGGCCATGAGGTGCACCAATGCCAGTGCCGCGTGGTGTGGGGGTGCAGCTGCCCCATGTGACCCGCACCGGCTTACTTCAGGACCCCCACATCCAGGCCACCCATGCCCTGACACCTGCCTCATGGCAGAGGCTTCAGCAGCTCCATCCAGCAGGAGCCTGTATGGCCACCAGCCCACTTTTTCTGCTTGACCGTGGCTGCAACCGAGCAGGAGGCTGAGCAGTGCACCGGTAGACGATGTTGTTCAATAATATCAAAGGTATCATCTCAGGATATAAACTATTCCAAGTAAAGCTGCTTTTTTCAATTAACGATAGCAATTTTGTCAATTGTTACTACCTTTGTTTGTATATTTGTTTCTTGTATTATCATTCTATGTCTCTTTGCAGGTTTTTATGATTTTAGAGCACTTAGTTTCTTCATTTTCTATTGCTTTGTCTATTTTGTGCTCCCACCATTTCTTTCTTTCAGGCAAGAGGTATTTTTTCCAGATATTCCAATGCACTATTGCTGCCATTTGGGTCTTGCACAGCAGGAATTAACCCCTCTGTCTCTTTTTTTTCCAACTCTCTCCTGTTTTTGGTCCTATCTCCTTGCTTTCTTATTTGTTTGGTTATTGGCCATGTACTATTTGGTTATTGGCCATGTACTGTTTGGTTATTGACCATGTACTATTTTGATTCATCAAGTCTCTTTTCTGTTCTTCATTTGGTCTTTCTTATAGCCACTTTTGTCTCTTGTCAGTTAGGAGCTGATCCTTTGTTTCTCTGCTGTTCGGGTTATTTTCTTCTCCTCTCATATGGAAAGAACTAGTTTTCAACTCTATGCTATTGGACTGCATCAATTTTCACACTATTTTTATCCACTTATCAAGTCCTTCCCAAGTAGCTTCATTATTATATATGGATAATTTACAGTTAGCTTAAAATTTCCGATTGGTGGAAACTTAATAATTCAAGTCCTAAACAATTATCAAGGGAGAATCTTAAAATATAGGTGATTCCATGCAGGGTGGAATTAAAAAAAATAAAATAAAACTAGGGTGTTCAATTTTGATAAATTCAATGTTTCCAGATATCAAGTAAGTCCTTTAGATATTACTACAAGGAGTCCAATCATGATTGGTAATAACAACCTGTTCTCATCAGAAAGTTGTCTATTCTCTTCTAAAGTAATCTTTTGTCAAACCTTAACCAAGCACCCTTAAAGTTTCATCAATTATTACCTTAACCATATCTATGCTATTCCAGTAATATCATGCTTATCCTTGATACTCATAATTATTATTGGCAAGTCTTTGATGTAGTAGATCCTTGATATAATATCATGCTTATCCTTTTTAGACGATATAATCAGAAATGAAAGCAGAAACCTAACATACAGAGTAAAATATATTACTTGCCAATTTTCCACAGTAACTTTTCATGATTACTCCAAAATTACTTTTTAATGCAAAGAGTAGTTCCAATCACATAGAAGCCCACACGATTCAGATACTATCATAATCACAATTAGATTGCATTACTGCAATCAGGAATGGAGATCATTAAGAGAAAGAATATAAATTGCTTTAGTTTTACAAGTACTGAGCTAGCAAAATTATAATTAATCTCCATTTATAATCTTTTCTTTCATAGAACTGCAAAGCATGCTACTTTTTAAGGCCATCAATACAAATTAGAAGTAAGTAATAAAGCTTAAACTACTACTCCAGTGCAGTGCTCAATTGTAGAAACTTCTCTATTACATATGGAAAGCATTTAATGCAAGATATGCCCTCAGCATAATGATTTCTTTTTCCCCCACTAGCACAATTCATGTAGATATTACTAGGGTAAGTATTTTATTTGCTGGGGAAAAATGAAGAACTAGCTGAAGTTCTGACTATCCTCATGAAAATTAAATTAAGGTGGATTTCCCCCCCCCTATAGAACTATAAGAAAGAGGAATAATGCAGGCATGGGAAAATCATACACTACAATTGACACATGGAATATAAGGTCTATGCCTATGTGTATGAAACAATATTATACTTTTTTAGCATTGTTGCAGTTCTTATATGTAATATCACTATAATGACATGTAAAATAATTTAATAAGTGTTAATTAATTATACATTACCATTTTATTGTGTTATCTTATATGTCATTTCTTTTTAACTGAGCGATATATAACGTTTCTTCTTATTTTGCCTATCCAAAATGTCTGTCATAGGTGAAAAAATAAATGTAATAAAATATATCTAAGTGATTGTTGGAAAAGACACAATTTGTTATAGGAAGAAATGAAAAACACCTTTCATAATCAATCCATAGTCACAAGTATGTGACGTATGTGTGTGTGTGTGTGTGTGTGTGTGTGTGTGTGTGTGTATTCTCAGGCTGATTAGTTAGACAGCGAGCTATTAGTAGTTCCTTCAAAACATAACACTATTTACCTGTCAACACTCCCACTATCCTGGAATAATGCAAAAGAAAAAAAATTTAGTGAAGATTTCATACTTGCTTTTTTCCAAATCATTCTGTCTAAAGTTTGCATTTTCCTATGTGATGATTTTTTTATTTATTTGTTCATTTATGTATTTACTTATTGGTTTATTTATAAAATTTATTTGCCACCCATCTTTTATCCAATGACTCTGGATGGCTTACAGCCAGTGGTGGGTTTCAACCGGTTTCACAACCGGTTTGGTGATTGCGCACTTCGTGTGTGCACACACATGTATGCCTAACACACTCTTTGCACACGTGTGTAGCTTCAAAACAGCCAGCTTACCTTCTATGTAATAACACAGTAACTACAGCTGAGGCACGGCAATCTGTTCTGCAGCGTGAATCAGCTGAGAGGATAAAGGAGAGAAAAGCACAGGGCCGGGTGGGCGAGCCCAACTGATCATCAGAGCAAAGTTAGCTGGCCAGCTGATAGTTGGAGTGAAGTTAGCTGGCCAGCTGATCATTGGAGATACCGGTTCACACTAACCAGTCCGAACCGGCTGAATCCCATCCCTGCTTACAGCATAAAAACATTTTAAAAACATTAATATTATCCATCGTAAAAATACATATTAACAGATAAAATCATGCACACAAGATGGCAAAGACGGAAGCCGGACATACTGGGGGAGGGAGGAGAGATGGGGTTGAATTTTAATTAGTCAACCACCTTTAGTATGAACTTGTCCCAATCTCACCTTACAGCATAGGATGTTCCAGAAGGCAGAAATAGATATGTCTGACTTTGAAGGTTGCAAGGATATAGGCAAACAGTTTTTGTTTCCGGAGATAGTTGACATTTATTTAATCTATCTTCATGATTAAAACAACTCAAAGTAAGAATAGACAGTCCATTCTACTTCTGGTCCACGTCAGTCTCATATGTGTATATTCTGCCACCCCATTCTCCATGTTAACTTTTCTTTATAATTTTGTGATAAGTTTGTATCATTTTAACCTTAAAATACACATTTTATATGCATTGTATTCTAAAATACATTGCTTGGATTAGAAAGTAAATGACAACATTTGGTGACATTTGGAGTAAACAGAAACTACATTCTGATTTGCATTTCATTCGAACAAGGGTTAGTGTTGAACCAACAGTTTAGAATTTGCTACCTAGCAGCAAAGAAAGCAAAGTCTTTTAAAATGGCATGCTCAGCTTATTTTCTTTCTTCCAACTATTTTTTTCAATTTTAATACCTCAAATGGAAGGACTTTGATATTTTAAACAAAATCCAACATTCTCTGAGTAGTCTTACTTTTCACAATGTCACTTTCTCCTCCTTTCTTGTACAATCTCTGCTGAACTTCCAAAATCCATTCAAGAATGTTGATAAGAACTTTCTTTCTGGTAAACTTCCATAGATTTGATAATTGACTGTATGCCTCAAGTCAGGCTATGTCTATGTTATATTCCTGGTCTAGTTTTTTAATGTTTCTTTAAACTATAATGGTACCTATCTTGTGAAACAGCTGTCTCTCTAACATTCAGATGGTCTTGACCTTTTTGGCCCTGAAAAATCTATTTTTTCTTCCTGCGTATTGGTCCAGAATGCAGGATGAACCATCAAGAAATAAATTATTTAAATGGGAATATTGAGATGAATGGGTAGACTCTATTGGAGTTTATTCTGTTTTTGGATCCATTGTTTTAGGTTTTTTAACTATATGTAAGCTGTTTAGAATTGCTTTTGTGAGTTGGGGAGCATAGAAATAATCTAAATAAATAACAGTTATTATGAAATGTTGTGGTGATTTTCACTGAGATAGGATGCTTGAATCTAAATCCAAGTCACAATAAAGGATAGAAAGATTGTTCTTTACCAGGTAAAAGTAATTATTAATTTAAGTATTTAAGGAATCCCATTTAAGTAGGAATTCATTCCCAGCTTTACACACACCAGCCTTCTGAACTTACAAACTTTTTGACCTTTGAGGTCAACCAGTGTAGAGATAGTTACCAAAGAGATTCTGTATTTTTATCTTCTTGCCTTGTCTAAAAGGTTTAATTTTTATGGCAGAGTATAACATGATTCGTAATAATTTAAATGATATTATCTGGCCTTTCCCCACTTTTATCTTCTTGCAGTTCAGCTATTTTCTTTCTTCTTCTGTCTCTGATTTGTGCCATCTAAATTTCTACCTGATTAGTACCATTTTTATAATATTATAGATTGTAGGCTCTTATTGGTTCAGATATTGTTATAACCATGTTATTTCTTAGGTAAAGCTTACTTTTATTTTTATTCAACCTCTAGCTTCAATACTGTTTTTTTAAATGAAAGTTATATTTATAACCTTATTTGTCTTCTTTCCATACATTGTTTGTATTATATAAAGCTATTTGCTCTTCATCAACAAGCTAGGAGCTCAGAACAGAGAGTGATTTAAAGATTAGGAAAAAGGAAAAGATTTGTTTTTGTTGTTATGTGATTGTCAGTTTACAAAGCAGGCAAGTTAAGTTGCCAGAATGGTCACATGTGATTGAGATGCTGAATGACAGAATTACCAAAGATGATACGTTCAAATCAAAATACTGCTGAATGCTCACAATGTAAACATGTTTTAGAAAAAAACACAGGGCAAAAGAAACAAAAAGGACTTATGAAGAAAGGAAATCTAGAAAAAGAAAAGCCATGGATATATAATTCTGAATATGATTTCTTACTCATTCAAACTAACAAAATTCATACAGCAAAACATGTGTGGAGCAAACTGAAAGGAAAAAGCAGTAGATTTTTCAAGAATCTTTTTAGCTGAAACTACATAACAAGAAGCTCAAAGTTACAAATGAACAATCAATTCATATGGATACTTTTCTGGAAATGTTAAAGCAATTAAAACCCAAAATGTAAAGTTACCAGGAATAGTTAAAATAGATTTACTTCTCCTCCAGAATATGAAGGGAATGTTAATATCCCTCAAGTGAAAACTCCAAAATGTTTCCTAAAATATAATCTCAGAAAACAAACAGAACATTTATAAGAAATAAAACAATACTAATTTATGATGTCTCCTATGTGCCATTTTTGGAAATTGACTTTTGAATGTAAAGACTGCTGTAGCCATATGTGTAAAATTCTTTTCAATGTTGCTGTAGCCATATGTGTAAAATTCTTTGCTTAGTTTCTCAAGACAAAAAAAAAAGATAAAGAAAAGATCTGGGGATAGTATTGTCTTTATTAAGTATGGCATTTGCCTGAGAAATTGAACACTGTAAAAACCAAATTTGCCTAAAGATTACATCAAACACTAGCATAGGAGTTTGGGGCACAAAACTGGAGAATGAATTCCAAAATTCAGAAAACTATATAATCAAAAATTTAAAAATAAGCGCATGCAAGTCTGAAAAAAATAACTGACTGTATTATACCAAATAGATAGTAGCTATTACCTGCCTAAGATAAAATGCTATTAGAACTAATTCATTCAGTTTTATGTAGACATTTAAATTTAATTCTAGAAAAAAAATCTGATTTCTAAACTGTACATATGCCGATGATATTCAATAAATTCCTTTATTGTAATTATTATCTTATTTAGATTTTTAATTACAATTTAATCTGTAAAATTCAAACTCTGCTGAATTAATTTTCAAGTGGATAAATATGTATATGTTCCATAATCATATAAAATTATGAAGAAATTGAACTTGTGTGAATCTAATTCATTGTATTAATATAACTGTGTTTTAAATATTCATACTGTATTTTGTTCTATTTTAATATTGTTTTAATGTCTGGACACAACCTGAAGATGAATTACCTAACAGATATTTCAATCAATCAATCAGCCAACTAACCAACCAATCAAAATAGATTCAGAATTCATTAATAGTTTTATTCATATCATGCAGTGAGTTTCTACAATGAAAAGACTTATATATTTTTTTTGGAAAGATTTATATTGTAGCATATTTCTATGAATTCTAAAGGGTTGACAATGTTATTTTGTTGCATACATAATGAATTTGTTTATTTTTAAGTTGCCAAAGGACTTTTTGCCACATTCTGTTTGATATGAAGCAAAGCACTCTTCTTTGCATTAAAAAGTAAAGTTGAAATCTCATTCTCTACTCCCATCAAATCCACAGGATTTATTTATATATAAATGTAAAGTCTTTCATATCTACTTACTTCTTCCTGATGGATTTGAACAGGCTCACATGTATAGCTTTAATCTGGCTGAATGTTGACATTATATCAGCCCTGATGTTGATTCTGGTTTTAAAAAAAATGTTCTAGTATTTCTAATATGTCCTTTCAGGATTTGCTGCAGTTGGTGGATTTCAGCATGTAATGTTCTCATTGGGAAACTGTAAGATGAATGGGCTGATAGTGAAGAAAATGCAGGTAGTCCTCGACTTCCGACCACAATTGAGCCCAAAATTTGTTAAGTGAGTATGACCTTTCTTACCACAGTTGTTAAGTGAATCACCAAAGTTGTTAAATTAGTAACAAAGTTGTTAAGTGAATCTGGCTTCCCCATTGACTTTACTTGTCACATGAACCCGGGATTCTGCAACCATCATATATATGAGCCAGTTGCCAAGGATTTTAATTTTGATCATGTGACTCTGAGGATACTGCAGTGGTTGTAAGTGTGAAAAATGGTCACAAGTCACTTTTCTCAGTGCTATTGTAACTTTCAACGGTCACTAAATGAACTGTTATAAGTTGAGGACTACCTATAAACTAAAAAGGAGACTAAATGGAAGTCACACAAGGATAAAAGGGAAATTGATGGCAGTATGATTTATTGTAAAACTGTAGTGTTTTTTGAAATGCTTTATATGCATTTTAAATAATGATAATAAATGGAAGGTCAACAATAAATCTCCTGCAGTTTTAGTTAGTGAACATGTATAAAGAAACTAATATGTAAATAACATCCATGGGCAAAGTGAGTTATGATGACATGGATCAAGACATCACAATACAAACTCTGTTCCTTTGCATATTTGCCTGCGACACTGCAATGGAAATATGAAAGGACCGTGCTTGCCCTTTTAATATCTCAATGAATTTGCATCGTTTTAGCATCATTGTGGCTGTGATTGCCTCATCTGCATTCTCTGAATCAGGAGCTGAAAAGGAAAACAATAGAGATCATTTGCTGGTTATCAAAACCAATATAAACAATAAAATATGTGCAGATACAGAAGAAATCATATGCCAAATATATTCTACTACAATATATTAATATAATTATATTTAATTCTATAAATATTTATAATTAATTGTATCTTAATTATCTATTGAATCTACTAAATACATAAACATTCCAAGGTATTTCAGACCAAATTTCTAATCAAAACATGTCTCTTAAAGATAACTTTATTAATTACGTTGGAGTTACTAAGGATGCCCATTTCTATCTAAATGTAAATATAATAGGAAAACTGTTAATAGTAAACAATACATTAAAAGAATAAAATAAGACATATGGATTATATGTTAAATTAAAATATAGACTCTAAAGCCCAACTTTGAATGTGTTTAAAGCTGGTTTCCAAATGGAATTGAATTCTCCATCAAATGTACTTTTCAAATATAAAGTTATTGTAGACATGTAGCCATTTTTCCACAGATGGAATTTTTCTTGTCAGGTCAGGTCGCAAAACATGAACACATGAACTTGTGACACAGCAGTGGTCATATATGAACCAGTTGCCAAGCACCTGAATTTTGATCACGTGACCATGGGGATGCTGCAAAGGTCATAACTGTGAAAAACAGTCATAAGTCACTTTTTTTCAATGCTGTTGTAACTTTGAACAGTCGCTAAATGAACTGTTGTAAGTCGAGGACTACTTGTATTACAGTTGCAGCTGAAGGACTACCTGTAATGCTATAAAATGAAAAGCAGCTTGAAGAATCGTATTTTCAATAGGATTATCTCCCTTTGTTCTTGAAATCCATTTTGTGTGTGTTTCTAACTTCTGTGGGACCTTTCCCAGCTTTTGAGAGTTCTGAGGGCAGAATTTATTTTTCATAATGTCACATTGATGAATTCCTGGTTTTAAAAAAGATGCTAAAGTTATATATAATTTCTAAAAGACAAAAGCAAGCTTCCGAATTAACTAAATAACATATTAAACCTGAATATCTTCAAAATATTTTTTTCATATTTCATAGCAGGTTAAATGTTACTATTTCACTGTCAAGTGAGACATAGAAGTAAGTTATTTTGTACTGAGTATATATTCTATTGTGTCTCATATTTCTTTCTTTTTTTAATGTACTGCCTTAGCAAGAATTTTTCTTCAACTGCAGAACTGGAAAACTACTATATTGTTCCGTACCTTTTCAATAGGTTCCCCCCTCCCAATTTTCCTTTATCCAGCTAAGCTGAAAGTTATATTATCTCTTTTCTACTTTTTTGTAAAACAGGCAATTAACATCTATCAAATATGGCTTCGTCCATTTCCCACCCACCCCAACAGCTGGACAAAGCTATGGAAAAAGCCAGCCCTCACTGGCACCCAGCTTCACTGACAGCAGGCTTGCAAAAGGCAATGTGGCTCCTCCTGCAATTAAGCTAGACTGGGGACGGGGAGCATGAGCGAGCACTGAGGAGACCACGGGAGGAGGGAAGCCAGCAAATGGGCGAGCGAGACCATCTGCAGCATGCTGTAGCACCTGCACTTTCCTTCAGCCCCCTTCTTTTGGAGGGCTACGGTTGGCTCCCCTCCGGCTTCTCCACCTCTCCTCTCACCCCATTAGCCGGTCTGCCAGCAGGAGGTGAATGGGTGGGCTTTATTGCGTTCCAGGTTCACGCTGCAAGGCTTGTTGTGCCATTAGAAGGGCGCTGTCCTGAAGCCTCCCCACCACTTAGTTTGGGGCAGATGGTGCCCGGCAGGCCCAGGTGCGGTGGGTGGACAGGTGGGTGAGCAGGTGGGTGGAGCAGCTGCGTGGCTCGCTCGACTTGCGGGGATTTGAGCAGCATTTACATGGCTGGGATGCCTGCAGGATCCCTGGCTTTGGAGGCAGGCGAGGCCCAGAGAGGAGGCACTGTGAGGGAGTCCATTTCTCACATTGGCCATTGGGGGGGTTGCCCACGCAGAGGCTGGGCCTCGGGGTGCCATCCTGAGCTGGAGGTGGGGGAGGGTCAGTCTCCTTACCCGGTTGCCTGCCCTCCACCGTTTTCATCAAATGTGTGTGTGTGTGTGAGAGAGAGAGAGAAAGAGAGAGAGA
>JANHFL010000503.1:11736-22623 GCA_032468155.1 Oxyrhabdium leporinum
AGGAAGGGAGGAAAAGGGGGAGGAAGGGAGGAAGGGAGGAGAGAGGGAAGGAAGGAAGGAAGGAAGATTTCCTACACCTTGTGGTAGTGTATGCCATAAGCAAACTGTCCTACGGGAAGGAACTCTTTCTTCTTTTTCTGCTTTGAATGGAGGACTATTCAGATATAGAATTCCACCTCTCACCCGTTTGATGTGAGGCACCAACATCAGGCAGCAGCTAGAGGATGGGAAAGAGCCATGGCAGCTCCGAGATATCCTCGAGGTTGTACACTAGGACGAATGTCAGAAAAGTGAGCCCTTAATTAGCTGCCTCTCTTCAGTATAAACAGGTAATTGCTGCTGTCTGTATGAATTATCGGATAATTCTCCAGTCATGGTAGAACTTTAGCCAATGGGGGTTTACACATTCTCCCAGCCAACTCTTTCCTAGTAGGTTAAAAATATATATATATATATAAATCAGGCCAGTTTTCATTTTCTTTTCTTAAAAAAATAAATAAATCTAACAAAGCCACCATCTGCTTTTCAAAGAGATGTGTCTTGTTTTTGTCCTGCGGAGAGAAGGCCTAGATTCTTAGATGTCTGTCAGATGAAAAGTTCCCCTCCAGTTTTAGAAGCAAACAGAGGCTGCTTCCTTTTTCTACAACGGCGGCGAGAAGAGGACCATTCAATGGTCCAGCCAAGATAATTAGAAGTCCTCGGAAGCAGCTGCCTTCTAAGATGGGCTTCTCCAACCTTGAGAACTTTACGACTTGTGGACTTCAAAACCCACAACTCCCCAACCAGAGGAATTCTGGGAGTTGAAGTCCACAAGTTGTAAAGTTGCCAAGGTTGGAGGCTCCTGTTCCAAGACATCTATCGTGGACAGATCCATACTGGAGGAGCAAGGATAGGAATGAGATTCAGAAGAGAGAGGATTTAGACGATGAAAAAAAGATGCTTTCCAAACAGGTAGCGGTAAATCCAGCCACAAAATATTGCTTCAAGTTCAGATTGGAGAATCTCAATCAATCAGCTCATGGTTGTCCCAAAGGTGCTTTTCCAAAAAAGCCAAATGGAGTTTGTTTTTCCTTGAAGACGTTTCGCTTCTCATCCAAAAAGCTTCTTCCGCTTAGACTGGACGAAAATGTTTTCAAGGAAGAAAAAAAAACACCCACCAAAAATCCAAGAAAGTCCAGTTATTTTTTTTTGGGAAAAAGCAGCTCTGGGGCTTCAAATTCAGAGTGAGACCTTCAAGCAAAGTCCAACAATCGCAACGTTTCTACAAACCTTAGACCCTGTCCCAAAAAACCTGTAAATTTTGACAGACAGTCTGATGAAAGACAGCAGGAATCTCAGGCTGAGATCTCTATAATGAAACTGAGCTGACATTTGATTATTATTATTATTTTTTCTAGAATGCAGGCCTGAAATGAAATTCAAAAGCCAACGAAGGGACGTGTGTGTGTGTCTTACTTCTGTGACTTGTTTTTGGTTTTACTTTTACATTCTGCAAAACTTGATTTTTTTTCCCCTTTTGTTTGCCTGCAAAGCAGATAAGAACAAACTCTGACGTCGGGAACTGTCTTCTAAGGGCCCGGTGAATCAATACCACTTTCAAGACCGAATGTAGACATTTCTCTTCAGGTAGTTCCAGAACATAGTCTGTTGAAACATGATACACACGGCACTGATTTAAAGAAACTCTGACAAAAACATCAAACCCAATCCGCCCAGCTGGAGACACCTAGAATCAAACCAGGACCCTTCTGAAGGGTCTCTGGGTCGCTCTGAACTTGGTGGTTTTCCTGCAGATGTTTCATGACCCAACTATGAGTAGTTTGAGTCATGAAACATCTGCAAGAAAACCACCAAGCTGAAAGAACACCAAGGATCTTTCATTTCTCAACCCTGAGCTACACATATTCTCCTTTATTCCAAACAGAAGATTGTCCTTCACCAGCGAGGACTAAAGCCTTCTGCACATCATCAAAACTTCGGAACAGTGGGGTAACTTGGTTCATAGAAAGCTTGTGAAAGCTTTCTGGGGCAGGGGGAGGTTGAGAAGCAAAGTGGGGAAGCATTTTCAGCTTGGGATAGATGTCTCCAGGCTGAAGGCATCTTCACCGAGCCTGAAATGCTGGTGAAAGTTCTAGGGCTGAGATACCAGGATGGACCAGGATGGCAATTCTGGACTGGTTTTGACCCTGAAGGGATGATGGGCAGGTTCTCTGGGCCTCACCAGAGCTTTATGTGAAGTTTTGCAGAAAGCCCTTGGCAACAAAACAGAGTGTGGGTTTTTTGTGTTTGCTAAACAAAGCATGAAAGAAGAGTGACAAAAGGAGGAGGAGCAGAGATGGAGGGGGACAAAAGCTGGGGAGGAGCCCCACCCCCATGGAAATGCAGTTCAGTGGTCCTGAATTGATATGCTCATTCTTTAAACTCTTCCCCCTCCCCGGGTTGAGAGATCACAGAGGCTGAAAGTCCATCAAAGACCAATACTCTGCATTGATCCAATCCCGAGCAGAAGGTTGACAGGGGTTTGCTGGGCCCAGATGAAGCTACCTCCTAAAGCTAAGAGGATTTGCTTTTTGGAGAAGTTGGGGAGGGGGACCTTCCCCCCTCGCTCTCCCAACCTTCATCAGTGTGCACTCACCAATGAATTGCACCAACTTAAATCATGGGAACCTACCAGGGATTGGGAGGAGAAAAGAACTTAGGTAGACAGGAACAATAGCGAGCAAATATTATGTAGGCAAACTTTTGCACATCTCCTGGCTTATGTTTCCAAAGGTCAATGCAATATTTTGGAGAGTGTCAAATGGGAAAAAATCATGCCAACATTTTCTTTGGTCAGTTTTGACCCCTCAACATTTGATTGATTGATGTCAGCTCTTTAGCTATTTGGGAAATTAATTGCTAGTTCAGTTCACCCAACACCCTGAAGTGGGTTCTTTTCTCCTCCTAATCCCTGGTAGGTTCCCATGATCCAACCCTCCTCCTCCTCCACAGACTTCATTCCCTTCTAGCACTGTTGATGTTCCCAGGTTGAGTAACGAAACATCTGCAAGAAAACCACCAAGCTCAGAGAGCACCAAGGAGCCCACAGTTCCACCCTGAGCTCCCAATATTCCCTTCTATCCACACTAGATATAATTTAACAAACACCCAGCTGATGTGAGGTCACATACCTACAACTCCTGGTCAAACACCCCTCTGTTCTCGAGAGCAGCTTTGCTGGTTTTCAGCCTGCTTTACCTTCAGTCTGGAAGCTGAAGTGTTATTATCTTGTCTTCAGTCTCGAGTAGGATTGGATTCATTTGGCTGTTGACTTCTGGACCAACTTACTCCCAACTCTACCGTGTCCATCTCTGGTTATGCTTCGGATGATATTGTGATGTTTTTGCCGCTCGAAATCCCTTATTAACTGAGGATTAAAGAGAACAGAACATGGAAACACCATGGTTCGTGGAGGTGGGCCTCGAGGGAGGTTTATTACTTCTCCTGTAATTTGTAGGCAAACAATTGCAGCCTCTCAATTTTGTAGGTCCTTCATATTTTTTTTTGAAAACGCATCCCAGACTCTCCTCCAGGCCAGCAGCGAGAGAGATCCCTGTCTATCTCTCCCTCGCTTTCTCTCTCTGTCTCTCTCTCTCTTTTGATTCATTTGTTTCTTCCAAAAGGGAGAGGGGGATGAGGGGGTGGAGAAGAAGGCTCATCAGATCGGCCCGTTTATATGGCATCTGATTAGACTCCTATTTTCCCAGCTGGCTTTTTTTACTTTAAACTGTTGACTATGGATGAATGGGAGTGAACTTTAGACCGGTAAATTGAAGCATTATGGTTATTTAGTATAATTTACAGAGGTTGGGGGTGGGAGGAAAAAACCCCTCTAGGGGAGTCGTGATCAGCTACTCTGTGGTGCAAATGATAGCCCTATTTATCGGAACAGGTGGATTTTGACACATTATTCTCTTCCATCCAGAAATGCAGGATGGCAGCCAATTAAATTCCGTGGGAGAGTAATATTTACTCACAGGGTAGTAATGAGTTCGGAATTAAGATTTAATAGCCTTTCCATAAGCAGTTATTATCGCTGACCACTGGAGTTTGCCTTAAATTCAAACTTTCCATCGCTTTCCATCCTGCTCTCTTCCAGAATTTCTCTCTCTCTCTCTCTCTCTCTCTCTCTCTCTCTCTCTCTCTTTCTTTCTTTCTGACCTTCCGAGATGAAAAGTCCTGGGGGAAACTCAGATTCACTTAACAACCGGGTGACTCATTTAAGAACCGCAGTGATTCGCTTCGCAAATGTGGCCAGAAAAGTCGTAAAATGGAGCAAGCTCACACAACACACCTCTCACCTTGGCACCAGAAATTTGGAGCTCGGTTGTGGCTCGAAGTTGAGGACTACCTGTAGAATACAAAACCCCAGAGCTGGAAGGAACCTTGGAGGCCATCTACCCTAACCCTCTGCTCAAACTCTAGAAGGCGAGGTGCCTTTAGTCTTTACCTAGCCAAAAGCCATTGAAGTAAAGAAATAACTAGAAAAAAAAACCCCACCTCTCCATCACTTTGTGATGGAGACCTTCCTCAGACGCTGCTTTCCTTCCTCCCCAGGACTCAAATGCAGGTGCTGGGAGAGAGACCACCTTGTTTTCCATATGGAAATGCTTCTGTCTATGGAGAAGGACCGAGGATGCACGTTCCCAGATCATCACAAAAGCTACATTCTCCTCCAGAAGTCTCTGCAATCAACTCCATTGAATTTCATTACCTGGGCATTGTCACCACCTTACAGGATAGAATGAGTAATACAAGGGAGGAAAAGTTTCTAATCTCTTAAATCCCCCCCCTTTTTTTTTTTGGTTCAGAAAAGCAGTGTCCGTTTTTCAGAACTGAACAAGTTTGCAAGAAATAAGTCATTCATTAGGAGCATGAGACAACGTTGATATTTGCTGATTGTTTTGCAGGAGGTAAAAACAACAACAACAGGGAGCTGCTTTTCAGCTAGCTAAAGCGAAACAAAACCTTCAGGGTCCAGATACAATAATCAGCAAAAGAGGAAAGCAAATTTATTAAAAGAAAGGGGGGGAATCAAGTCGACATTGTGACTTAGCTAATAACGGGGCTCATATAGGACTCTTAGCCTTGGCTTGGCCATCATGGTTTGGTCAACTTTTCATCACCTCTCAGTCTTGGTCAAATGCTTTGTCGCATCTATTGTCGAGGTTTCTACCAAGTTATCTATCAAGGTTTCCCAACCAGGTCAACTTTAAGATGTGTGGACTTCAACTCCCAGAATTCCCCAGAGCTGGGGTTTCAACTTTCTAGGGAATTCTGGGAGTTGGCATCCATATGTCTTATAGAGTTGCCCAACCTTGTTAACTTTATTTTTTAGGATGTGCTAAGGATGGCTTTTCATGTGTTAAAAACCCAAAGTGTCACCCCGGTTAGTGAATCAAGCCCAATGTCTAGATTCATGTGTCAAACTTGGTTTGTGGATGGTAATGGAACTTAGCATGTTAGAAGAACCAGGACAAGTAGAGTTAACCCCAGCCACCACTGTCCTACAGAAATGCTCCTTCCAACACATCAGGAGATGATCTGAACACTTGATATTCAGATCACTTGATGACCTACAAGGTCCCTTCCAACTCTGTTAATCTGTAATCTCTAATCTGTAAAGCACTTAGTACTCAATACTTAATCTACCACCTGTCCCATTTTCAACAGCAGACAACGTTTAGCTGAAAACTACTTTTCTGCCATGGCTTTTCCAAGGTAGATTGACTCTACCTGACACTTGGTCAACCAAGGAAGTCCTGGACTCAGAAATCTGCTGTCACTGGGAGTGGCCTGAAATGCTAATTTTCCTAAGGAGGGACATTCACCCATTCAGTTGCAGATCAGTTTAGATCCTGAAAGATATTCCTGAAAGTTGCTCCAAACCAGCCCTTGAAGTCAACCAAAACTTGATGGGTTTCCATCAAAACCTCCCCCCTTTCCCCAGGCTTGAAACTCCAGAGATGCTGACTTGTAACCCCTGGGGGCATGCCATCGGAGGATTATGGGTATTATAATTCCCCACATTAGCAGATTGGGAGAAACCCCAAATCTCTTCCCTTGGGAAATTCTCTTAAGCCTGACCCTTGCCTGATTTCTCTTGGAATTTAAGAATAATATACCTCAGATTGAAAAGTAGCAGACAGCTTCATCCATAGAAGAAAACCAATGGCTTCACATCCTTTTAAGGGATTATAAAGGGGATTTTTTTTAATTGCCTTATAATTTATCTCATTATAATATTGAATTATAAAGGGGATTTTTATTGCATTTAAAGAACTATAAAGGAGAATTTGCTGGATGTAGATGCAAAAAAAAAATCTACTTAATTCTTCAAGACCACAATGGACGCAACAGGTGACAAGTCAAACACTAGTGAAAACGCTACAAAGGAGAGAAAATGGACAACTGTTTGTCCAGCATGGTATAGGGTCTCCTGCCAAGCGGGGGGGTTAGACTAGAAGACCCACCCAGGTTCCTTTCTAATTCTGATATTCTGTAATCCTGGTCAGTTTCTCCCCAAAGGCAAGCAATCTTTTGCTCCATGAAAAAGAAAAAAAAAACAACAACTGGAGAAAGGGTAGGTTGAAGAGAAGAGGACAGATCCGGAAAAGCTATTTCAGGTTCTGGCTGTGCTACAGAAATCCACCGAGATCGGGAGGTAGGACGCTCACCCCCCCACCCCTCAATTGGGTGGAAATTCCTGCTTTCCTGCAGAAAGAAAGGGCTGAGTGAACCGTGGGGGCCAATTACATGGTCATTGAATGGTGAAAAGGCCAGCCTGGAGGAATTTTGCAGGCCTCCGCTGATTCAACAAATATCCCACAGCGGAGGCAAAGCCTGTGACAACTCTTCCAGGGTTACAATCACAGTTGCAGAGCAGAAATGCTGGAAGTTGAACAAACAAGCCCCAAGCCGTTGCCCGGGACAAAATCGCCTTCCTTCTCCTGCTGAAATATTCTCCTTGCTTCCAAACTGGATTTAGGACCCTGAATTTGCAAAGGAACCCTTCGTGCCGCCTTCTAGACCCCACCCTAGAGGCTCCTGTTCTTCTGTGGTAGCCCCCCCAAATCGGGAGGCGGCTGGCAGCATCGCTCCAGACTAAGCCTTTTTTTCATTACAAAGCCAAAGAGCTGTTGATTTTTGCTGGCTTCAACCCTTTCCTCTCTAGTTTCCAATCTTTAGGAAGATCTCTCTGGTTTTGACATGCCCTTCTCCTTGTAGAGGGAAGGCCTTCTACCAATTCATTCCAACCAGTTCTCCTTCGTCATTGAGGAAACGAGACGCAGTTTTGATGGCCTTTCCAGGAGAAGAGAAAGAACTTTTGTCAAGTTGCGTTGGGTGGCGTGCAACATTTAGCCACCCAGGCACCAAGACGATTGCGTAAAGGTCCCATCCTCGGTTTCTGCAGAAATGACGTCTCTTACATTTAAATCCCCAAGAAAGAGAACTGGGAGGTTGTTGTTTTTTTCCTACAATCACAAGTATTCCTGTCTTCTCTTCTTGGAGAAATTCAGAGAAACCCCCTCCCCCCTCCCAATCCACTGTCCCTGTTTACAAAATCAGTGGGACACGTCCAAAGGACAGGATAATACAATAACAAAGTTGGAAGGGACCTTGGAGGTCTTCTAGTCCATCTCCCTGCTCAAGCAAGGAGACCCTACACCATTTTCAGACAAATCGCAGTCCAATCTCTTCTTAAAAACCTCCAATGTTGGAGCACCAACTTCTGGAGGCAACTTCTGTTCCACTGGTTAATTGTCCTCACCGTCAGGAATTTTCTCCTTAATTTTAGGTTGCTTCTTTCTTTGATTAGTTTCCATCCTTTGCTTCCGGTCCTCCCTTCAGGTGCTTTGGAGAATAGATTGACCCTCTCTTCATACTACTTACTTACTACCGTTAGTGGACACTTCGCTCCACTAACAGTCATCTGATTGCTGCACACCTTCCTGGCATGAAAAATCTAGAGTCTGTCTAGTATCGGAGTGGCGGGGGAAATCTCATAAACGAGTGAACCCTGATTGTCCTGAGGCTACATTTCCACATCTGTCCTTGGATAATGAAGAGGCTACTGAAAACAACTGGCTGGCCCTCCCTAGCTCTGAAGCAGACCTGTTCTTTTCCCAGGCAATGTCCTTCCCACATAAGCGAGAGGGAATAATGCACAGCGGAGACCCCAGACTGTGAACGGCAATTTCTGAAAGGGATGGTCCCATACTGGTTTAAATGGGAACATCCAGGTGGCTCCTTGTAATCATCAGAAAGATACTATTCAACTTCTCCCTCTCCGGGGGCTTTGAAAAGAGCATATGCTAAGCAGCTCAGGAAACAAAAGAAGATGCTCGGCGCCTCAGAGAAGCCTCCACATGAGATGGCACTCAGGACTTTTTGCAGCAGTACAATTTATTCTTGTCTTGAAGAACATCAGGGATAATGAAAGGGGGATCAGGCTCTCCACTTGCCTTATAGAATAGAAGAACAGAGTTGGGAGGGACCTTGGAGGTCTTCTAGTCCAACCCCCTCCCCCTTTAGGCAGGAAACCCTACGCCACTTCAGACAACCTCTCCTTAAAAGCTTCCAGTGTTGGAGCATTCACAACTTCTGGAGACAAGTTCTTCCACTGATGAATAGTCCTCACTGTCAGGAAATTCCTCCTTAGCTCTAAGTTGCTTCTCTCCTTGATTTAGTTTCCACCCGTTGCTTCTTCTCCTGCCTTCTAGTGCTTTGGAGAATAGGCTGACCCCCTCTTCTCTGGGGCAGCCCCTCAGATATTGGAAGACTGCTATCATGTCCCCCCTACTCCTTTTCATAAAACTAGACATGCCCAGTTCCAGCAACCGTCCTTTGTATGTTTTAGCCTCCAGGCCCCTAATCCTCTTGGTTGCTCTTCTCTGCACTCTTTCCAGAGTCTCAACATCTTTTTTTTACATCGTGGTGACCAAAACTGGATGCAGGATTCCAAGTGTGGCCTTACCAAGGCATTACAAAGTGGCATCAACACTTCACCTGATCTTGATTCTGTCCCCTTGTTAATGCAGTCGAGGATTGTGTTGGCTTTATTGGCAGCTGCTGCACACGGCTGGCTCATATTTAAATGACTGTCCACTAGGACTCCAAGATCCCTCTCACAGTTACTACTATTGAGCCTATACTATACATGTGCATTTGGTTTTTCTTGCCGAAGTATAGAACCTTACTTTTACTGCCAGCTTGTAGACTGGCACCTAGAGGTTGTAACTAAAGAGGGAGTTGAACCAAAAAGTAACTTGCTATATTTTTTGGCCCAGCCTATAATGTGAATCCATCAGGGATTGTTTATGGTCCAGGGTGTAGGATAAACCTTGTAGTAGCTTGTAATGTGAACCCCGGAGAAGCCCAGGAACTCGTAGTTCAGTCAACTCATAGCTATGTTGACCAAGCCAATAGATTCATCAGCAGCCTTTCTGTCCAAAGCAGGAAGGAGAGAAGAATTAGTTGCCAAAGCTGTTTTGGGAAGATTTCTCTCCAAGTCCTCCCTCTTAAGCCAAGAGACAACTTTATTCTTCCTCCAGTCACATTTCTCCTGCACTTTTACATCAAGAGTTGGTTAATTCTAATCTCGCCATTGGGGAAACACAGAATGACTTGGTTAGGCAACCCGTGAGGTTACAATGTAATTCTTTGGGTTTAGGATGTTGGCTGGATTTGTCCAACCAATGACAATTTATTCAAGGTTTCATCAACAAACCGTGGCTTAGAATGAAATGCTGAATGAACCCAGTCAAAATCTTTTGCCCTCTCAAGGATTTCAAAATGCCATGTTATCCCACTTCAGTTTTTTCTCCGCGCAGACTAAAATATACTGGGTCTTGATTTACACACTGCATCCAGGCCTCGCGTGGCTTGTTGTGACTCACAGCTACGTGTGAACGCAACCAGTTGTGGCTTACTCGGGGATTCACAGCAAAGGATGGCTTGGTGCGAAATGCAAATCTGGTCTCAGCGTTAATTCCAAGATGTCCTGATTGAATGATCCCTCTGTCTCCTTCCACTGTCTTTATGCTGCCTTCTACATTTATCACAGGGTAGATACACCTGTAAATGTGGCCATGAGCCAATGTGGATCCTCACATCACCCCTGTCACTTAAGACACCAATGTTCCCTCTCACGGACAAATCCCAGACTTGAAGGAATAAGTTTAATTCACCACTGAATCCATTCATACTTGTAAGGCTTGAGTGAGGAATGTGTAGGAATGTTTATAAGTTCTGGAATATAGGTTCTCTCAATTGACCAACTCATGGTTGTCCCAAAGGTGCTATTCAAAAGGTAAGTGGACTTCCTTATTTTCGTTTCCCTTTGAAAATATTTTGTGTCTTATCCAAGAAGCTTCTTCAGTTCTGACTGAATGGTGGGATGCAAACATTTCTATTCTGTGCAGACAGTTGGTGATGAAGGCCATTTAGGGTGGTTAGGTTGTGGATTAACACTGCTGTGTCTCAAGCTTAAACACATTGTGGTTTACACATAGGAAACCCCACTGATTTCTACTGATATCAACCCATAAGACTAGCACTGATGATGTTACCTAGTTGGGTCATAAAACGTCTGCAAGAAAACAACCAAGCTCAGAGAGAGAGCACCAGGGACCCCACAGTCCTTTTCCTCCTCTTCCTCCCCTTCCTGTTCCTCCCCCTCCTCTTCTCCACAAACCCCACTCCCTTTCAGAAACTGATGATGTCACCTAGTTTGGGTCACGAAACTTCTGCAAGCAAACAGCGAAACTCAGAGAGCACCAGGGACCCCACAGTCAGTCCTCCTCCTCCTCCTCCTCCTCCTCCTCCTCCTCCTCCTCCTCCTCCTCC
>JANHFL010000503.1:136137-150481 GCA_032468155.1 Oxyrhabdium leporinum
AGCCGGTGTCCCTGTCGGTCACGATTCTCGCCCCGATGCAGCTTTCGAACGACTCTCTCAACGTCTCTTCGGTGGTTCCCATTGAAGGCAACATTCTTGAGAGGACTAAAGGAACATATTTAACCTAGAAAGTTTATGAGTAAACCTATGTATGGTTTGGTGGATACTGTAACTGTTGTTGGCTGATAATTCTGGAGGCGGCAAGTTCCTCACACTTCTGGAGAACATTAAGTTGAGGAAAGTTGCTAGAAGATCGTGAACACCATGATTCAGGACACGAACATTCCTCTTTTGAATTGAATACGATTCTTGCCACATTTCCTTAATGCAATTTGTCTTGGGTTTCTTCTTTTCTGAGTCTTGCTCTTGGCTGCATCTGGAAAGAATTTTATTGCTGTCTTTCAGTATAGTCTTTTAATGGGCCATCTTGCTGCAGTGAAGAAGATGGAAGCAAAGGACTGCATTTATACAGCTACATTTCGAACTGCAAAAGGCCATTGCCTCACTTAGTCACTTGTCAAGAACCTCTTTTGTTCCTCAGTTACTTGGAAGCCCAAGTGATGAGCATGGAAAGAGATGCAGAGTCAGCAAGGAGGCCCAACACAATGCAAAGGGTGCCCAGCAGAGCCAAAACTTAATGAGTTATCCGTTATCAAACTGTGCTTCCAGACACACAGGCACACACCGAATGGAAAGTGAAATAACATTCTAATCATTGGCAAGTTTCGCTTCTGGACATTTCCCCCCTCTCTCTCTCTTTTCCTTGTGCCTAATCTCAAAGATGAAACAGCAGAGCGAAATGCCATTAGCTGATGCCTCTTGTTGCACGTACATATCGGCATGTCGCCAGCAAAAGAGAAATAGGAACATTTCCTCCTATGTTCAGATACTTCTCTACGTCCAAAGCCGCCAAGAAGTTAGGCAGTTGGAGAGTTGGCACAACTGCCCCAGAGGAGCTGGACTGATGATGATTGGCTTGTCTCTTCTGATAGCAAATAGTTGGCCAAAATCTAGAATCAAATCCTATCTAAGGCAGACCTTTTATTTTTATCAAATTTCAGCTCCCACATTTTCGGCTAGTCCGTGAAATACTTCGAGCAAGCAAGATCATTTTTTCCATTCCTGCTGAGATTAAAGTAACAGAGAGTTTATTCTGAAGGCAGCATGAGGGATTTATTTGTGTGTGTGTGTGTGTGTGAGAGAGAGAGAGGGGGGGGGCTGGTGGTATGTACTTTCTCATTTATGAACTCTGCTGTCTGTCAGATTTGCCAGCCGGTAAGCTTGACAATGGTGGTTTCTTAGATTTTTATTACTCGGTAGGTAGCTCTAATTTTATCTGAGTGAAATGGATTTTTAGAGATTTAATCCTTCTCACTCCCTTCAGAGCTGTCAAGAGATTTCCTGCTTCTTGAAGCTGAGTTGAAATCGAGAGAGAACTCTTAATTTTCACAAACATGAGATTATATATAAGAAGTGGGAATTGTGATGGGACCTGTGTCTACATGAATGTGTATCCTGCACGCCAATGATAGACTTTGATCCTATTTTAATTTTCCACCATTTCAAAAACATTTTTTTAATCGGTAGAATAATCTGTGGCATGTAATTATTCTGAGGTGTCTTTTCTGTGCGTCAGATATCTCATTTCTTCAGGGAATCTTAAGCAAGGCTCCCCTATTTAAAATGTCTTTTAAGTTGATATAATAGAATTGTGGCAGGGAGCAACTTACTATTCTAGGGTTAGAATAATGGTGTTGCTTCCATTTTAAGTTCCACAATAATTTTCTGTGATCCTTACCTCCAAAGTGTAGGTAAAGGGAAATTCAGAAGGTCAATCGTGAAGAGGTCCCAAGTCATTCATTCTGGAATATCAGGAATTTGGGAGAACTAAAGACTTTTGTGTCTGTGATAGGGTTGCATTAATGGCAATTGGGCTCTCTCAGATTGGCCAACTTCTATCTCAATTTCATGGGGGGAGGGGGAAGCCCTTAAGGTGGAAAGAGAATCAACTATGATGGAATATAGAATAACAGAATTGGAAGGGACATTGGAGGTCATCTAGTCCAACTCCCTGCACAAGCAGGAGAGACTATACCATTTCAGTGGCTGTCCAGGACCCTGGAATGCTGCAACCATCATAAATAGTAGTCCTCAACTTACAATAGTTTGTTTAGTGACCCTTCAATGTCACTAAATGAATGGTTGTAAGGCTACAAGGACCTTGTATATTTTTACTTTCAATCTTATGCGTATGTGCATCTTGTTCTAATATTACACTGAGCACGCATAAATAAGGTTAAAATACATGCCATCAAAGAATAAAGCATGCATGTTCTTTTTCTTAACCTGGTTAACATTTACCTGTTTCTGTAGAGGATGCTGAGAGTATTCTACTTACAGTGAAATCTGGTTATTATACAACAAGAGGCCATAGGATAATAGAATGGCTCTGATTAAAAGTTATTTCAAAGGTGAGAGAATTATAGCCAAAAAATGGAGTTAGGAGGGTCTCTTAAATCTGTAGTGACCCGTCTTTATAAATATATTATTTTTATGATTTCCCATCTGTCATCCCATGAAGATTTGTGACAGCCTTTGATCAGATGGCTTGTCCTTGAAATACTGTTAGCATTTCTGGAATGAAAAAAATAAAATAAAATTATGCGACGGCAGTAAAACTGGGAGCCAGGGAATCTATAAAGACTTTGTGAAGCTTTCCTTTGAAATACTGGGGGGAGAAGGAGACAAGGTTTCCAGCCTCCCAGCCCCAAACCCCCTCACCCCACCCTGGGGGAATGCAACCACCAATAATGGCTACCGAATTAAGAATGTCAAGGACATTCTTCAATAATTCGGACTATGATTTATTTCTTTATTTATTGCAGTCATTTGCAAAATGGCCCCAGTTGCGCAGCTCAGACAGATTTATAGGCATACAAGCAGACAAGTAGAGAACGGATCTGGGCATGACTTGTTCTTTCAAGATGATTTGAGCATTCAATAAAATGATTCTGAGGGGACTAAGGATATCTTAGTCTAGGTTTTCCTCTTTGGTATCATCTTCCCTTCCTCTGGTTCTTATTCTCGTTCTGGGCTCCTAGGTGTTCTCTGAGCTTGGTTGATTTCTTGCAGACATTTCGTGACCCAGCTAGGTAACATCATCAGGGCTACTGAATGTGGGGGTTTGCTTCCTGTTTATATTCCCCAGCCAGCAGAATTCTGGGAATTGAAGTCCACGGGTCTTAATGTTGCCAAAGTTGGACTGATCTATAATAAATTAGAAAATACGGATATCTGCAACAATAAATCCCTCTGGAGGAAACCAAATCAGATCACATAAGCAAAATCTGTCTCCCTCTCTGCATCTGCGTGCATTTAAATGGATGTGCCTGAGAAGATAGGAAGGATCCTTTCTGAGTTTCTTTCTCTGCCTGTTATGCAGCTGTGGGCATCTCCTCTCTTATCTGATCGCTCCCTAGGCAGAATCTCGTCCCCTTGCTCTTCCAAGGTCATTCCCACATAACATGACACAGGCTGAGATCTAAAAATGAAAGTTGGGATCATCTCTTTCTCTGCTTGTGTCTCCCTCAAGCCAAGAGTTCAAAGTCCTTTCAGCTGAGGTCAGCTGCTGTCTGCTTCCTGCAGTCTCTTGATCCACATTTGTGACTCTCTGTTTGCTTTTAGTGTGTGTGTGTGTCTGTGTCAAACAAATGAGTCTTCGCTGCTGTTTAAAAACTCACAAATAAGACACTCTGCAAAAAGTTACAAAAAGAGTGAGATGCCCTCTCTGTTGTGCAAAGACCAGGCAACAGTTTTGTTTTTCTTCCTTCCTTTCTTCGATTTGAATTCCCTTTGAAATATCTATTCCAAAGAAGCCATTGTTATTCTCTTCCTTTTATTCTTGCTGGGTGCTTTCTCTGGAGGTCTGAGTGTTGATCCTTTTTGCGAAACCCCTTGGAAGTACAGGCCAGATAAATATTCTTCTATTTCTTTTGCTCCCCCAGAATGTATTTTAACTGTATAGATTTTTTTTCCTCACTTGATCAGCACTTAGAATTCAGACTTCACACTTGACGTGTGTCATCTTGGTTCAATCACAAGGAGAAGGGGAAGGAGAAGGAGAAGGAGGGAGAGAGAAGAGAAAAAAGAAAAGCAGAGAAAAAGGAAAAGGAGAAAGAGAAGGAGAAGGAGAAAGAAAAAAGAGAAGGAGAAAAAGGAGAAAGGAAAACAAGAGGAGGAGAGAGAAAGAGAAAAAGAAAGAGAAAGGGAGGAAGAGGAAGAGAGAAAAGAAAAGAAAGAGAAAAAGGAGTTTCCAGAAAGCAAACGTAAGGAAAAAAAAAATCAAAGTGCAATTTGCAAATTTGGGAGATTTTTCTCATTGGATATGGTATATTTTGCTTCCCCTTCTAGCAGCAATAGTCCATTTCAAACGAAGCATGAAACTTACACTTTTAATACTCCTTGAATGCTTGATGCTACATTTTGTATGCCACTTTGAAACTTGAACTTTCCAGCCCCTTTTCTTCCCCTCTGTGAGCTGCCTTGGTTCAGTCCCTCTTGAAAATGGTCTCTGGCATGTGACCCATTTTCTTCTGGGTCAAGAAGGTGGCTTCTGGTGGCACACGTGGCTCCAGGCAGACACGCTTGAAATTAATTGGCCACTTCTTCTTAAATCAGCGAGCCACGCGAATTGCAATATTAATTCCAGTAAGTTGTGCAAATGAATTAATACCACTTGACCTTTTTATAATATCTCGGAAAGATTTATTGGTTTCCATTGGTTAAACACCCATCACAAAATGCTGAGCGAATCAATCTCAGTAGGTATTTACTTCAAATTCTACCTACAAAAGTTGATGTATAATATATTTGTTTCACTACTTGGGCCCCCCCGGTGTGTATGAATTGTGGCCTTGGCTGTGACACATGGAGATTTTCACAGTAGTAATAATGCCACTTCCCACTGTGGCCTAAATTCATTGAGGTATCATCCGCTTTCATCCATAGGTCTGATTGATAGGAGGTTGTATTAAATCTGAAATATAATTCATGTGCGAATTTACCTTTAATTTCCTATAGCGTATATCGACTGGCACATAAATTAAACAATGTGGGGATTATTGTCTATTTATTCCCTAGTAATGCTGTCCCCTTGACATGCCATTCAGCCACACTGTTTTTCTAAGTGGCTTATTTCAACAGACAGAAATCTCAACAATAAAATGTGACTTGGAGACACTGTAAGCTGATTTTAGATTTTAAAATTTCCCGCTAGATCCCAAATGGAAGCATACCTGGAGAAATTGCACTAATTAAACTTTAATGAAGCCTTTTGTGGCATTTGTATCTCAAAACAGATCCTTGGAGAGCATCTTAGAATTTGGGTAGAAATATAGACATATTCTTAGGTCTCTTTAATTTAGTCACAGATTCTGTCCTTCTTGCAGTAAACAAAAACAAAGATGAATAAGGTCTCACATCACACTGGCTTTGGAAGATGGAGGATATAGATTTATAATATTAATGTTTCAAAGGATACCTCCAGAACCCTTAGAAGCACAGTTTTGTCCTTGTGTTGTCTGAAGGACTCTGCTGACTCAATATTTAGCCATTTGCTGGTTACAACCTTGAAAAATGAATTACATTTGCACAGGCATAACATATTAGAAATACAGGTAAAGTGGCATCAAGATTTTCACAGAGAGGAGGAGAAGGAGAAAGAGGAGAAGGAAAAAGAAGAGAAGAAGAAAGAGAAGGAGAAGGGAAAGAGGAGGAGGAGATGGGTGGAGAAGGAGAAAATGATACAATGGCTTTTACATTTAGGAATTGCAATACGAAGTTTTGCGCCAACAGTTGGCTTTTCTCTGTCTCTGAACCGATCTTTATATTTTTCTCACCACCATTTTAACAACAACAATAACAACAAAAAATATCTAAGAATATAGGAATTGAGACAATGAAGTATATAGAAAGAGAAGCCGGGAAATGGCTAGAGTGTTGTCCATATGCCCATTAGTGTGGCATCACCACTCTTTTAAATATTTACCATCAACATGGATATCTCTTAAAGTCTGGATTAAATGGGCATAATTCTTCAAAGAGACTTGATTTCTTCATCTCTCTGTCCAGTAGAAATTGAGGTCCATCTCCAGTTTGTTTATCTGTTTGCGCCAAATGGTTCCCTCGTGTTTTACTTTGAATCTTCGACCCTTCCAGATTAGCTCACAAAACACTTGGGTGCACCAACTGTCTGCATCTTATAAAATCACTGCAGACGATAGTAAATTAATTAGCAGTGCTGGAGGACTCCTGGAAAGCAG
Source organism: Oxyrhabdium leporinum (assembly GCA_032468155.1). NCBI lineage: Eukaryota > Metazoa > Chordata > Lepidosauria > Squamata > Cyclocoridae > Oxyrhabdium > Oxyrhabdium leporinum. The sequence goes on from JANHFL010000503.1 coordinate 142,458, forward strand.
CAGTCATTAAAAATCTTATTGGAGACCAGAGGTGGGGACTATATCACTTGCCTTATTTGCAGTGAGAATAATTGAAGCACTTTGTTAATTACTTGTTAATGGTGTCACCTTGGATTAGAAGATGTAAAACGCTGGTGAAGTGTTAAGTGCACATAGTAGCTGAATTACACTCTCTTTTCACATAGCCATAGTGCTAAATGCTTAATTGCTGGTAGGTGTAACATTGTTGTAGTTGGCTTTTGAGTGCTGATGGACAACCCCTGCAGACGTTGGGGCCCACCCACTGTCATTTCTCAATTCCCACATTACAAAATTTTCTAGATGGCCTTTGACTCGAGAAGCTACCACAAAAACAGAGTTAATAGAACACCAATGGAAATACATCTTTATTTGTTCAGCAATGTCTTTTTAAGTAATGGAAATGTATTCCTGATTTAAGAGAGACCTGAACTCCTTTGAAGAGCTCTTTCTCACTGATAACTGTGGCTCATAAATGGGTTTCTGTAACTAATCGACCTCTATATCTGTATCCATATCCATAACCCCATCAAGGTCAATTCCAGGACAACAGAATAACAGAGTTGGAAGGGTCCTTGGGAGTATTTTAGTCCAACCCCCTCCTCAAGCAAAAGACCTTATACTATTCAGGACAAATGGCTGTCCAATCTCTTCTTGAAAACATCCTTTCGATGGAGCACCCACAACTTCTGGAGGCAAGTCCTTCCACTGGTTGATTGTTCTCGCTGTTAGAAAATTTCTCCTTCGTTCTAGGTTGGTTCTCTCCTTGATGAGTTTCCATCCATTGCTTCTTCTCCTGCCTTCAGGTGCTTTTGAAAATAGGTTGACTCCCTCTTCCCTCAAATATTGGAAGACTGTTATTATGTCACTCCTAGCCCTTCTCTTCATTAGACAAGATACACCCAGTTCCTGGCCAATTCCAGTTATATACTCTCCCATAAGGTCTAGGTTTCTAATTAATCCTTCCTTGGATTCAAGAATTCAACCCAGTTGAATGTTACAGAATTTTATTTTATTTTTTAATAATCCCCAGAGGGTTGTCAATTATGTTAGTTGTTCTGTTGTTAGCCACACTGCATTCTTCCTCGAGTATAACATTGAAAGGTGGGTTACTTGGTCTAAGTTGGCATTCACTCAGTAACATGTTATGGGATCTTCTGGCTTGAAGATTAGGTGGCCTTAGAAATCTGATAAGTAAATAAAAATAAAATCAATAAAAGTATGTTCTTTCCATTTAGTCCGCTGGACAGTTTCTATGTTTCGGTGCAGATTTATAGAGCACTCAGTTGGGCTTTTTATACTGACCTCTTCTTTAATTACATGTTATTTAATGTTTGGGGATGGCTGGGGCCCAGAATCAATAAAGTTACAACTTGCTATTTAAAAATGAAAAAAAAGAAAAAAAAATCAGTACTCTTTGTGAAATAAGCAACAGGTACTTCTGAAATCGCTAAGAGACTCTGAAAGCTCAATCAAGTCCCTCTGGCTTTTGAAAAAGCCTATCTGTGTGGCTACGTCTGCCATTTAATCAGGAAATGGATTTCACAATATTTACAAGCTGGATATTCAACATGAAGCAGCCTGGAAAAATTATTTCAAATTACTAAGGAAATGACTCCTAGGAGGAGAGAGCCAGAAGACCCCCTGACATGTTACAGGGTGAATTCTAATTTAGACCAAGTAACCCACCTTTCAACTTTATATTGCCAGCCACACACATTTATTTCTCTTTAGGTAGAACATTTTTCTTCCAGATTTAAAGGTTACCTGGAGATAAAATGAGAGGTGGAAGATGTCGATGAAAAGCAGAAAGCCTTGGTCAGGAACACCCATGAACGTGGGCATTTCTTCTTTTATCAAACAGGGAGAAATTAATTCCTTGTATACCTCCAAGGCAATATTCTCCATTTTAATATTCATGGGCCCGGGTAGATGAGTTTCATGATTTTCGAGGAAATGTGCCAGCTACGTTTTCTCCCCATGTTGCTTCGGCAGAGCTCCTGCTGTTCCAGAAAGTCAGCAGCTCAAAATAATATAAGATTCTTCCGAGGCCAGACTGAATTTGCTGTCTCTTAAGAAAGGACAACTAAGTCTCTGCAGTGCAACATGGTTTCTAGTGGGTTACCAATCATCTGAAAAGAATGGAGGAATATCAATGCTCTGAGGAGGTTATGGTGCCAACTTAGTTCGGAGAAGGTTCTTTTTTCTCTCTCTGTTAATATCCTGGTTACCATCCAAGCTACTTATTTCTTGAACTTGTTTAGATTTCATATTTATAAGAAACACATAGAGCATGGAACAAAGGATGACAAAGAGGTTAGCTTCTTTGGTTTAGCTGCATGGTCCACATTCGCAAAAGATTATATACACAAGCAAAACAGTAAAGATTCCCCCTGTTCAAATATATCATTGTGTGTCCATCATGGGAGATGTTTGTAGAGTAATTAGTTTCTAGACAACTTCTCATTTTGAGAGTCAACATGATTTGGCAATATCCATTTTTCCAAGATCTTTCATCAATATTTAGTATTAGTGTGTTCACAATAGCTGCATATTGTGTTTAGAAATTCCCTGGTGCCAGGACAATAATGCATGAAAAAAGGCTACATGACTCGCTCTCTCTCTCTCTCTCTTTCCTCCTCCCTCCCTCCCTCCCTCCCTCCTTCCCTCCCTCTCTCTCTCACACACACACACTATACTTATACATACGCAAATACACTTACACATATATGTATATACACACACTACATATACCAATTATCGTCAACTAGCTTATCTAATTAACTAATGACCTCCCCCCCACCAAAAAAGCTCAAAAAAAGGTAATTACACTGCAATCTCGTGAGATAAAACATGAACATTTTGTCTGTTTATAGGCATTCAACAAAAGGACAATAATCTATTTTAGGTTTTTCAAGGCTGAGGATGAACTGGACAGTTAAATTTATTGTGCATATCAGAAGACATAATAGGACTGAATCAGAAACAATTGCTCCAAAGGATATTGTAAACTGTTCTTACAGAACTATCATTTATCCAATTAAGGGAGATGGTGCACCAATGCAGACAGCCAGACCACAAACATGATCAGTCTTTCTTACAGAGTTATACTTTTTCTAAACATAAATAGACCACATGTGGAAGCATAATCTTGTTGCAAATATAACACAGTCTTGAAACATCTTAAGGGCAGGGTAAGTTATAAAACTTCAATTTGAAGGTAATCCAATCAACCCACTGTTTGCCGTCCCATCTAAAAAATGGAGTTGTGAAATCAATTTCATGCATCAGATTTCAAGTATCTTCGAATCAACGTCTTGAGTCAATGTTCTTTTGCATGGACAGATTCCCCAAATAGGTTCTTACTCTCAAAGCACATCTTTTAATGCATATTTCTGGGAATTTTGCCTGCTGAAACCTATGCCACATTATTCCGGGCACAGCTCATTTCAAGGTGACTCATTGGGAGATGGAGTTTCAGTTATTTTGCACAGAGGTTTTTAATGAATTCTTCAAGCATTTTTTAAAAAAACCCCTCTCAACTAAAAGCCAGAGATTGACCTTGTGTCAGTGAACATTTTTTTGACTTACCAATTCCATAGGATTGAGTAGAGATAAAGACTCAGAAGAAGGCAAATACAGTGTTCCATGGCTAAGCAAAAACATGCGTAATGTATACATCTTTATGTATTTGTTTTGTGTTTCCTCTCTTCTCCTTAATCTTCCTTCTTTAGCTGGATTAATTGATACTGATCTCTGAGATTTAATAGAATAGTTGGCCTTTGAAAATACTTAAACCCCTACACAAGGGATTAGAGCTGCCCTGTATATCCGAAGTTTACAAAAATAGATAGAAGAGGAAGAATAAGTCCCCTAAAACTGGGGTCTTACACTTTATCCAAGAAGGCCATTAAATCTGAGATACCTTTCAAAGATTGAGGAAGATATAAATGAATCTGATTCACATGATGAATTAGGTGTGAATGAGAAAATTCAATCCCACCTTGTTTCAGGAAATAGAACTAAGAGAGAGACAGAAGCGTTAAAGTGAAATTAATTGTGTCACGGCGATGAGGTCAGTGAAATATATAAGCCTTCGTGAAACTTGAGCTTACTCATGGAGCGACATATTATATCCAAGAAACTAAGATTTTCCACCCTGACTAATTTCTGTGATGGCTGACAATGTTGACATCCCAGGATGTCTTCTCGAGAACAAAAAGAAGCAGAATGAGCGAGGACAATGTCCTTGTAACGGCCATCTTGGGGTTCGTCCTTTATGACTCACGCTATAAATACTCTTCCACAATTTTTGTATAGGTCCGGGGAGAAATACAACTAGTAATTAGGCTTCACCGAGTCTCTAAAGCAATGGAGTTTTGTGATCCTCTTGGTATTATTTTTTTTTTACTGTTATTATTATTAGCTGGAGGGATGGGCTTCGTAGATAATATTCCCGAGAAGGAGGGATTGAAGAGGAGGCACAGTGGATTTTAGAGCTGTACTTAAATTGCTGGTAAGGTTAATGATTTCCCTCTGCGTGATGCCTGTTCTAGGGAAAAGAAAGATGATAGGCTATTGTTAGCTGGCACGTTGCATTCGATTCCTCTGAAGATTGCAGACTCGTATAGAAGGAGAAAGGTTGCAGGATTTGGGTTTGGCTAGTCTAGAGAAAAAAAGGACTAGGGGTGACATGAAAGCACTATTCCAGGATTTGAGGGGTGCCACAAAGAAGAGGGGGGGGGTCAACTTATCTTTCAAAGGACCAGAGGGCAAGACGAGAAACAATGGATTGAAAGCGAACAAGGAGAGAAACAACCGGAAATTAAGGAGAAACTTCCTAACAGTGAGGACAATTAACCAGTGGAACAGCTGGCCTCCAGAAGTCGTAGATGCTCCATCACTGGGGGTTTTTTTAAAAGAAAAGTCTGGACAGTTACTTGTCTGAAATGGTATAGGGTCTCCTGCTTGAGCAGGGGGCTGGACTAGAAGACCTTAAAGGTCCCTTCCAGCTTTATTCTGATTGATTGAGATGGTGAACATCGTATTATTGTTCTTTTCAGCTGCTATTTCCTTGCAGAGAGTTTTCCTCTCTCTGAAAAAGAAAAAGAAAAGAGAGAGGAGAAAGAGAGAAGGGGACAAGAGAAAAGAAAGACTATAAGACAATGTACGCAGGTGAAGGATCTGCAGCTCAAAACAGTCATCTTTTGATTGTGATTGCAAAACAAGAGGATTTTGTAACGTCAATGGAAATTTCGCCGGGTTGATTTCCGAACTGTAAAAGCAAAATTTCTGAGCAACTTATGCATCTCCAGATAATGGGGGAGATTAGCTCTAGGGATGGTTTGACCCTTAGCTTTTGGGGGTTTTTTTCAACCCTGGAAAGTGTGCTTTCATTATCATTATTTCCTTTCCCGGTGAATTACAACTTAAGAAAAATAACGGATAATGATTCCAACCCCTGTTTCATGCGATGCATTTTAAAATGAACGTCAATGAATAAGGAGGCTAAATATTCTGTCAATATCAAGCTCATATGGGTAATTCAGAATGTAAAAGGTCCCTGTTTCAAATGCATTTCGAAAATGCCTGTCTTGAGCTTCACAGAGGATGGAATAACTGCTGTTATTTTATTCTCAAGCCAGATTTGGCTGAGATAAATTGGCCATCTTGTTCTTTCAAAACTTCCCACTTCAAATGTGGTCAGATTTTCTGTTTGGGATTAACACACTGACCATCTGCCCTTTCCTATCCCAAGAACGGAAGGAACCTTGCTTCCATTCAACAGCTTATTCAGAAACGTCTACCGTTCAAACATTAAAAAAAAATAGTATCATCTGCTATCCTGCAGAATTATAGAAAATAAGATCCATCCACTCAAGGAAAGCTGCTCATTAATATATATATGTATATTTAAAATTGATGTTATTCATGAGGGGATAAGAAGCATGGGTAACATAACGGAGAAAGGATAGATCTGGATGGATTGGTCACCTTCAACCAAGGTCATCTTCTGCCATCCTGTTTTCTCTGCAAAGACTCAACTCCCAGGCAGAAGAGTTTGCAAAGAACTCCAAGATGATTTAATTCTACCTTCTGCAGCATATAGGGAAACTAATTAAACCAACCATCTTCTTCCTGGAGAACCTCAGAGATGACAAATTCTCAGTTTCAATAGCCAGACTGCTCTATTGTCCTACAGAGTTTAATGTTGTCCTTGAATTCTAAATGAAATTAAGGTAGCTGCACCTGATAGCCATTTTCTAGGTCTGGTTTTGTGGCCACAAACAATAGTTTATGACTATATTTCTTGGGTTTTTTTCCCCCCTTTTATGTGCTTCTCATGTTTCCCCAAGTCATTTTTTTCCTTCACACTAACCCAGGTTGTTGATATAAAACACAAGCAACCAGATCGATTTGTGAAAAACCTAAGCTAGCAACGTTATTGTGTTCTATTTATATTACAAGAATCTCCCAAGACTGTTTGCCTTTCCTTGGGAACAAGTAGATAAAGTTCCATGGAATTTAGTTTGTGTTTGGCGGAGGGGTGTGTGTGTGCGGAGCCAGACATATGCCACTTGCGACTGCACAAAGACTCAAGGCTAATTCCCTGCTTGACTCCTCCTGCCTACTGGCTGGGAACAACCAGATAAGGTTTCATCGAATTTAGTGTGTGTTGGGGTGGTGGTGGTCAGACTGATGCCACTTGCAACTGCACAAGGACTCAAGGCTAGTTCCATGCTTGACTCTTGCTGCCTACTGGCTGGGAATGCCAAACAATTACTCCTTATGGGTATTCAAGATGTCTCCAGTCCTTCTTCTCTATCAGGGCTGCTACTGCTTCCTTTTGAACTTCCATTAAAAATGAACCTCACTTTGCAAATATGGAATTGTTTAGCAAGACTACTACTCTCAATAGTACCCCAAAAGGTTTTGTGAAGGAAGTCAGGCTCAATATAGACAAGTGTTAGCTTTCAGAAAAGAAAGCAAGGACTATATATATAACTGGGGAGGCCACCACAAACATGGATCATTATGCTTCTGTAAATGGCATGCAAATCTCATTCCCATCTCATTCATACATGCACATGCAAAACACACAAACCCACAAGATAATTCAGCCTACTTCCAGAAATGCTTCCTATTATATCAGGGACAATTGTCCCTAGTTATTAGAGTGTTTTGTCCCTTCTCCCAGCTACCCTTACGTTTATCCTTCTTTTATCCAGTGAATCTTAGCACTGGTAATTCTTGAAGGAGACTATTATGCACAGGGAAAATCAGATTTCTCTTTCTCTCTTGCTCTCCTTCCATGTCACATTTGAGCCACACAAGGATATTACAGATATTCACCACTATTGCATATTGTCTCTGCTTTAGGGAAAAAAGTCTTGAAAAATGACTTATTCATTTATTCATTCATTTGATTCAATTTCACTTTCATCTCTTTATACCTCCAAGGAGATCAACAGTGCTATTCCATTACTTTTCCCCCTTAAAAACAAACCTGTAGACTTGGCTCAGAGAGAATGATTGACCCACATTCATGCATAAGACTGGATTTAAACCTGGATCTCCTTGATCCTAGCCCAATCCTGACTTGTCCCGAGGTGCAGTTGCTTAGTGCCTTAAAAGACGTGGGAGAAGGTCTGTGCTCTGGTGGTTCGAGTCTTACCACCATGGCTCAGAGTGAGCTCCCATCACCTGCCTCAGTTCCTACTGAGCTAGCAGTTCAAAAGCCTGTAAATGCAAGTAGATAAATAGGTACCACTTCAGCGCTCCAGGTTTTGCCACATCCTCTGCACTGTGGCATAATGTTATGCTGGGCACATGACTGTGGAAATGTCTTTAGACAGCCCTGTCTTAATGGCCTAAAAATGGAGATGTGTACCACCTCCTAAAACTGGGCACAATAATTGGAGTAAAACCCACAGGGATTCCTTTACTTTTACCTCACAACTCTGACTTGTCCCAAAGGTGCTTTTTCAAGAGCCAACTGGACTCAT
>JANHFL010000504.1:0-17984 GCA_032468155.1 Oxyrhabdium leporinum
GCTTATTTAATTTGTATGTATTAATTACAGTTAGAATTGCATTTGCATAGAATTGGAGAATTGAAACAATCTGGAGAAAAGAAAATATGTCTAGAAAAATGCTAGAGTGTGTGAGGATTGATAAAATGAACAACATATGATTGATTACAAAACAATAATATAAGAACAGAAATGTATTTTTAACTGTTTTTGCAAATATTTGTACCCAGACAACACACCGTGTAACAGATGCAGATTTATTATATGATGATATGTGGAATGGACAGTGGTGGCCGTGTGGTGGCTCAGTGGTTAAGATGCTGGGCTTGTTGGCTGGAAAGCTGGCAGGCCCGGTTTGAGACCTGAGCACCACGTGATGGGATGAGCTTCCGTCCTCACCCCAGCTCCTGTCCACCAACAGTTTGAAAGCATGAAAATGTGAGTAAATAAATAGGTACCACTTTGGTGGGAAAGTAAGAGTGCTCTATGACATCATGCTGGCCACATGACTGTGAAAATGTCTTCAGACAGCAGCGCTGGTTCAATGGCCTTGAAATGGAGATGAGCACTGCCCCCTAGAATCAACAATGACTAGTGGATTATAAACCACAGGGACTTCTTTTACCTTTATATGTGGAATACAGGATGTGAACTGGCCTTTATTTCTCCTTCTCATAAAATAAGACCCCAGGACTCTAACATGAAACTGTGGCGGGAAAACCCTAGCAGGTTAAAAGGTGTACTTCTTTGCAAATTGCATGGTTAAATTATTGTTATATTGCTGTTATGCAATATAGAGACAGTTAGGAGAATATCTGTGGTGACCAGTTTCAAAAGGAGATGAGACTAATTCAGAGAAATTAGGGTTATTAATCGGGGAGGTGCATCCCGTTTACCTGGATTCTGGAGCATACATATGCAGACCGGGATTTTCATTTTTCATGACAGAATGGATTAACTAGAGCCAACTCTGTGGAATTCAGGAAATCAGTGAAGTTTAGGCCCCCTCTTTGTTCTCTGTAGCTTCAAGCTACTATAAACAACAACATTAAATCAGGGGGGGGGGCTTTCATTATTTGTGTAAAACGTCAAGGTGAGGGAGAAGTGTATTAGATGTCAGCAAGAAACAGGCCTATCCTCAAGCAGAGTGTGACCAGATCACCATCACTCACACACACCCAGGGATTACCATTTGATTTATATATGACTTTATTTTTCACCTTAGGCAGTTGTGTGTGTCATTGATTAATTAATCGATTATCCTATCTACTCTGGGTTCTGACTAATTTTGAAATTCTTGCCTCCTCTATGCACATTGCTGGAGTCAACCCTTGTTGACAAAGTCTTCTCCCCCCCCCTCCCCCCCCAGCTTTTGATTCATGTGACAGGAAATTTAAATGTCATAGCAGAAACTAGTAAGAAACAGCCATGTAATTACTGGGAGACTGGAAATTGCAAATTAGACTTTCATGCATTCTATCTAAAATGATGAATGTTTTGGATCAGGTGGCACCAAGATAATATCAACGTGAATTAACAAGCCAAGAGCTTTTAATTAGTGCTCAACTTCTGCCACTAAAGCCTTCTTTACAACTACAAAACAGGTTTTGGCAATTTATTCTTCTCAACTAAGAAACCATTCTTTGGCCCTTGTATTGCCCTAATATTTTATAGTTATTTACAGAACGAAATGTAAATTGTATCCAATGTTTTCTAATAGAATGATGAAACATTCTTTAATTGCCTTTCTTCATAGTCTCCAACTGATGTTGGACTGAAATTACATCTTCTCCAATCAACAGTATCAATAAGTAGTCTAGACCTTCATAGGCAATAAAAAATAGGTCTGACAGAGTAATGTTTTCAGTGGGTTTATTCTAACCCATTCTAGATCCCAAGCCTATCCTAGGGATGTCATTATAACCGCATCAAATGGAATGGCATTTGGAAAAAAAGAGGCTGCTGAATCTCACCTTTGTCTCCTGATTGTGGCTACTCTATTCATGAGGTGTCTTGGTTTTAATTCTGGAATTATTGAAGAGTATTATGAGTTGGTTCTTTTTTTTTTTTTACTTTGATAATTATGGCAGAGTCTTCACTCTTGGTTGGGACACTAATCTTACACTGTTGAGAAAGAACTCCCACTAATTAGATAAATATACCATCAGCAAGAAACATTCTAGGCCACAGCCTCTCATGCATAAAGTCCGTCAGCGTGAAGCGGATGGGTTGGCCATTTTTTATGTGACTTAATGTTGGTCAAAAGTCACTTCAGTTGTCTCCCTTGCCACAGCGGCAGGAAGCTACTTCGCCTCCTACACAGGGTGGTGTCTATGAAACCACAATATATCTTCCATATATGAATAAACACATTCTAGCATTCAAAATATCTAATCTGAAAGAGTGGATGACTTAATAAGGTTGTACAATAAATTTAGAAAAGATTGCTAAAGACATGCATTATGGAATAACTGCCTAACAAACATTTTAAGAAATAATGATGCTTGACCTAACATTGGCCAGTCACAGAAACTACTTTAATTAGCACAGCTACCAAGGTGAAATTTCACAATACAATATGGAGATTCTCCGTGATGAAATATCGTAGGAATTGGACGAAGGGGGAGATGCATTTTGATGGGGCAAATGAAATGTTTCCAAGAATGAATGTAAACCCATCAGGATTTGAGCTAAAGCAAAACCTTGAAGGCAAATTCAGAAGTTTCGGTTTGGGTAAAATATCTAAGGAAATGAAACAATAGCAAGACCATAGGAATAACAGTTCAGGCATGCTCTGTATTATAATCCAAACTCTATCAACAGGGAATAAAGCTGTCTTATTTTTAAAGTCCAAGGAAATCACATTGTCCTTTAATAAAGGCACAACAGAGATTTTGCCCTGACTTACTGGAGAGGCCGGTGAAAAATAATCAATGTATTGTATTTTAAGCAGCTTGAATTTAAAGGACCTAATGTGACTGTGATAAAATGATTGCTCCTAACAAAATAAGCTAGAGGTTTGTTTCTCCTACACCACTTTTTAAAAAATAATAATAAAGTCAAATCAGAAGTTATGCTTCTCAGTAGGAAGAAATGTGCTCCTATTAGAAAAATGCATTCAACAATATTCAAAACAACAACCTTTTTTTGATGATACTGATTATAGCATCCAGACATATTTCATTCGTTATTTTCCATATTACACTTGGGTTTTAAAAAAATATGTCTGAACAGAGTTACTCTGTCAGTCTCAATATGAAAATATAAATACTTCAGATTTAAAAAAAAAATATTTTCATTGCACTTGTTTCCCAAGTGCAATCATTTGCTAATGATTTTCAAGGAGTTCCTACTCTGTCTCATGTCTTGCAAAATAGCATTTAACAGCAATCTAGAGCTAGGGCTCGCTCCTCTGGTGATAATTACTTTCCATTCCTCCCATACTAGGCTCCAACACTAATTAATATTAGTTGCCATTGAGAAAAGAAAAAAGGTATTTAAAAGAGACAATGTAAAACCTAGGAAGGAAACAAAAAGATTAGAAGGCATCGCTTCCAGCAGCCAAAACTCAGATAAACAGGGATCAACACTGGACAATCAAGCAGAAAACAATAGTCTTAATCACAAAACCCCAAGAAGGAAACCACACCTCTATCAAAACTAGAACAGCAAGCTACTGTATATAAACAGGCAGTAACTCCACAAACACTCATACTGATGATGTTACCTAGTTGGGTAATGTAATGTCTGCAAGCAAACAACCAAGCTCAGAGAGCACCAAGGTCTTCACAGTTCAATAATGAGTTACAGATGTTCTCTTCTGTTCCAACCTTCAAGACGTGGTTCTTTTCTCAGGCCTTAAGTTGAGATGGAGTCCCTGTTGAATGTAAGAGCAGCCTAAAAAATGGAGGAGAGGTTGTGTCTGAGGCCTGCCCCTCTATTAAATTAAGGATTTTCCACTTCAGCATAAATGGATTCCTTCACTCCTCTCTCAAGCTATCTATGAATAAGCAGAGAGTCGTTAAGGTTGTTGCTCCTAAATCCATCCCTGTCCAAAATGTGAACATTGTGGTCCTTAAAAGAGTGTCCTTTTTCTTTTAAGTGGAGGTAGACTGCTAATTCCTGTCATGTAGTATCGCTTCTCCTATGCTGGGCCATCCTCTTGTGTAAAAGCTGCTTGATTTGTCCAATGTAGAATTCTGAACATTCCTCACTGCATTGGACTGCAACACTAAATTACTCCTCTTATGTTTTGGTGTACAATCCTTCCCTCAATAAAGGTGGAGGACTCAGACACAACCTGTCCCCATTTTTTAATGCTGCTTTGCATTAGTTCTCCAGGAAAATCAAGATTACTTCACAGGTTCACCAGGGAGGTCACATTTAATGACCCACCTAAGAGAAGGATTTAGAGCAAGGACCCCTAACAGCTCTCTGCCTACTCACCTAACAAACCTATTCAAGAGAAGAGAAGAGAAGAGAAGGAAGGGACCTTGGAAAAGTCTTCTAGTCCAACCCCCTGATCAGGCAAGAAACCCTATACCATTTCAGACAAATGGTTATCCAATCTCTTCTTAAAAGCTTCCAGTGTTGGGAGAATTCACAACTTCTGGGGGCATGTTGTTCCATTGGTTAATTGTTTTAACTGTGATTAATGTGAGAAACGAAACCACCATATGGGGTTCCCCCTAACCAACTTGCTCAAACCTTAGAAGCTTGGATAAGCCGCAACATTTTTCAAACTAAAAATAAGTCCAGTTGCCATGACTCAACTTCCAGACTATTCAAAGTTATGATTGACCACTCATTCTGAACTTCTAATGGCCATACTGTTCAGTCACAAGGCCACATTTTGAGCACTTGGTAACCCCACATTTATGGCTGTTTGCAATGTCCCGTGGTCACATGACCATGATTCCAACATTTTTGCTGAAAACCGGTGGTTACTTCTGGAAAAAATACCTCATAGTGAATGAAGGCTTAATAGCCACTGCAAAAAGATCATAAAATCAGGCCTGGGCACCATAGCTTGATTTATGACCATCATGACTTACAACTGTAATGGGCAGGCTCTACTGTGGTCATAAGATAAGGATTTCCTGTAGGCTCTTCAAAGCATCCTATTAAACTAATCTTAGTGTGTATTTGCTCAGGTTGCTTATTTCAGATACTCCAAATTTGGTCATGAAATTATCTAGTTGCAGATCAATAATGGATCTTCCATCATTAGCTATAGACTATCACTGCCTATATTATAGCTTGCTTCTCAAACACCTCCTATACTTCAAAGCCAAAAGCAACACTGGGTTTTAGAGCTGATCACCTATATAAAAAAAACAGCTTGCAAACTTCAGAATTTTGCAGGTTTCTGTGGTAAGTGTTTCAGAGCTACAGAAAGGAACTGTAGGTATCAAATCCAGTCCTGCTGTAGGAAAAGAGTGGAAGAACCTGGTGGTAGAGTTAAAAGAGGAATCAGTTTAGAATCCCTCCATAGCCACAAGCAAACTAGCAATCAATCAGTTTAACTGGACCCTCACGTATGGACCTAGTCTTTCACACCTGACACGTACAGACTATTGAACTTCAGACACATACAATCAGCAATATGGACAGTGAAAAAGGATATCCTTCATATGTGGCATGTGTTGGATGAGTTTCTTCCTCTTTCTCTATGAATTTCAAACAGCCTCTTTAATTCCTTTTTCTCTTTTTTTTTGGCCTGGTTAACTTCTGTTCTATTACATTTGTCTAATTTAAAAAAAAACAAACCACTTGAAAATAACAATTCAATTCTCCCCACTCTCAAGTCATAGGAAGGGTCAAAGTTCAACAAGAAAATAAAGCTTTTCTTGAAAAACACTTTCCAAGTGATGTGAACATTTCTAAAAGCAACAGGTTACATAATACGGAGAAAGGGTCATAAAGTTGAATATTGGAATGTTGTTTCTTGACGGCTGAAGCCAAAAGCTAAATTCAGAGAAGCTGCATTTTCTAGAACTTGTGGAAAGATTTTTTTTTTTTGTTTTAAAAAAACAAAAAAAAAGTAGAAAAGTTTCTTATGGGTACGTCTTTCACCATCCTCTGATTCATCGGACTTGGAAAGCAAAACAAACACATTGCTGCATTCAAAGTATTGCACAAGATAATTCGCAAGAATGAGCTGTGTCCACAGTTCCTAGAAAAGGAGGAGGGGGGGGGGAATCTGCAGCAATGCAGGCAGCCAACTCGTTCAGTGTCAACTCTAGGCATCGTCCCAGGCCTAGCAGTAAAATGAGTCACTGTGAGTCACGCCAAAGCTATTTTTGCTTTGAAAGCATTGCCAGGCACTGTGTTAATATTCAACCTGCGGTAAATTTAGCAATGGCAGGAAAAACAAGAGTCTCCATAGTTGCTCCCCATCAACATTTATGATGTTTGTGTGCAGCTAATAAACTCAGAAGGTTAAGCCAAATTCATTAGAGACATCCCCTTTTATTTTTTTATTAGAAAACGCAAAGCTTGGGACCTTGGTTTATGACTAACACCGTTGCTACTTTTTATGGCAAATAAATTGAAATAAAAAGCAATCATTCATTCGCAATCCATCAAGGGCTAAACATTAAACCCGTTAGGAACGTGTTTCTCCCTGTTCTTTGGGATTCTGCCTCTTCCTTTCTGCTTTCCTCTCTCTTATTATTGAAGGAAAGCAGTTATCCATTAATTACTCCGCCAGAGTTTGAATTAGAAGCAATTAAGAGAACTATGTTTACCCACTGATCATTTTGGCTATCAGATATCAACTGGCTTCCATAAAACTGCTGTTACAGATGTGTGATTGCGGTGTAAACTTTTATTATGATGTGAAGATAGTGTCTGTGAATGAAAGCTTATCGCGTCTCTCATGTGAATTCAGTGCCAGCCATTCTGTAAATGAAGCCAGCAGCAGGAGGAAGAGAATTCTGGATGCCAAGGTTAGATTTTATAAACAGAAGCGGTGGAAACGAGACACGGAGATGGAGGAATTCCAGCGAACAAAAACAGAAGCAGCAACACATAAGTGAGCCTGCAAGCTCTAATTGCAATTCCATTTAGATTGGCTATGCTGAGTAAGAATTTTGAGAGCTGAAGCCACAATGCATCAGAAGGGACTAGATTGGAGAAAGCTAATCCACAGACAGTAGATCGACGGACAAGTTAAGAGGGTGAGAGACATCAAGAGAATGATCTAGCAGCTTGATATGCAACGTTGTAGGATAATGGGTTCCATTCTACTGAAGGCTGAAAGACGGTTAAATTGCCATGGCTTTAGAACAAAACTTTGGATCAATGGTCGTGTTTATTATAACCCTGCCTATTGTAACTACTTGGACGATCCCTGAAGTGTACAGGGGAGATGGTAAACCCCACGGAGGCTGCAACTCACCTCTTCCTATCTGAGCATCGTGGTAGTGCAGATTTGGGTACCCCAGTACATTTTAGTCTGCCTGAATTGGAAGCTCTTTCTCAAGCACACTTGTTGATTGCATTTGTGCAACATGCTTCACCGGGTTCCTGAATTAACCTACCTTCTGGGATTGCACAACACACTGAAATATGAATTAATAAAATAGGCTGGGCAGATAGTCAATTCAAATCAGAATAGAGCTGGAAGGGACCTCGGGGTGTTCCAGTCCAACCCCCTGCTCAAGCAGGAGACCCTATACCATTTCAGACAAGGGGCTGTCCAGTCTCTTCTTTAAAACCTTCAGTGATGGAGCACCCACAACTTCTGAAAGCAAGCCATTCCCTGGTTAATTGTTCTCACTGTCAGGAAATTTCTCCTTATTTCCAGGTTGCTTCTCTCCTTGATTAATTTCCATCCATTGCTTCTTGTCCTGCCTTCAGGAGCTTTGGAGAATAGGTTGACTCCCCTTCTTCTTTGTGGCAGTCCCTTAGATATTGAAGATTGCTATCATGTCCTTCTTTTCTCCAGACTAGCCATACCCAAATCCTGCAAACGTTCGTCACATGTTTTAGTCTCCAGGCCCTTAATCATCTTAGTTGCTCTTCTCTGCACTTTTTCCATAGTCTTTGACTTATGACCACAATTGAGACCAGAATTTCCATTGGTAAGCAAGGTGGTTGTTAAGGGAATCATGGCTGATTTTATGACCTTTTTACCATAGTTGTTAAAGCGAATCACTGCAATTGTTAAGTGAATCCTGCGGTCATTCAGCAAATTCAGCTTCTTCCATTGACTGGGAAAAGTTGGAAGCCAGCTGGAAAGATCCCAAATGGTAATCACATAACTCCGGGATGCTACGACCATCATAAATCCATGCCAATTGTCAATCACCCACATTTTGAATGTATGACCATAGGGATGCTACAATGATAGTAAGTGTAATACACTTTTTTTCAGTGCCATTGTAATTTTGAACCATCGCTAAATGAATGGCTGTAAGTCGAAGACTACCAGTACAATAAATATATATACCCACATCTGATTAAATCTAATATTAGCATCTTATACAAAGGCAATTGTTGGACTTTTATTTAACACAAGTAAGTTTAGTTTTATAACACTGCTACAGTATATGGACACACTTGCAGTTCTGGATGTGAATATGAAGTTCCTTTTCAGCCTTTATATTTTTTTTAGCTACTTGATGAAAAGAAGTGTAAAGGAGTGGCTCAGATAGTATCCATATTTGCTGTTAGGCAGACCATAAGAAAACTCTGCAGTGTTTTCTTGATCAACCCAGATTTCTCCAGGAACATCAGATCTGGAAATGCTGCAATTCCACCACAGTTTGGCCTTGATTTTTAATGTGGGAAATTATTTTTTTACATTCCCAGTCCTACAAAAAGTACATTAACAAATCAGATATCCTAGTCCACTATTCAGATTGGAATGCAAATATCATTAGGATTTCACATTCCTTCATATTTTGCAATGTAGCTTTTGGCTTTTAAAAAAGTACATATTTTTGGATAAAATATATTGAGAAATAAAAGATTATTTTGAGAAAAATACAATGAATACATATTTACAAGTAGTTCTACAATTTTTTTTTAAAACTTTCAGAATAAGGCAACAAATTGGGATTATAAAACTGATATTCACCAAACTGGTGTTCTTCAATGCCATTGCTGGCTAAGATTTCTGAAAGTTGAAATTCAACATATCTGAATGGCATCAAGTTTGCATAAAACAATAGATTCACCTACGCCAATTAAATCCATCCTGTATGACATATTTCCTAGAAAATCTTAGTGTAGCCTTCAATTTCCATAGCCTTCTTTTGCAAGTCTAAATATTTGCATTAAAATTAATATATTTTTCCTAGGGCTTTACTTCCCTCCCCTACATCTCCCTCACTTTCTTCTCTTGTCTCTTGTATGTCCACTTGTACATTGTAAATTCTCCAAGCAAGAGATTTCTACTTCTATGCTGTACTGGTTCAAGACCCAAGCACCACGTGATTGGGTGAGCTCCCGTCCTTGCCTCAGCTGCTGCTCACCCAGCAGTTCGAAAGCACACAAATGCAAGTAGATAAATAGGTACCACTTCAGTGGGAAGGTAACAGCTGGCCACACGACTGAGGAAATGTCTTTGGATATTGCTGGCTCAATAGTCTTAAAACGGAAATGAGCACCGCTTTCTATAATTATCAACGACTAGCAGTAAAATCTGTAGGGGACGCCTTTATCTTTTTACCGTACCGAGTAGGCATTTATCTTATACTCTATCACATGTGATCTTCCATCCCTCTTTTTGTAGCATCCCTAACCCCCCTCCCCTCCCCCAGAATTACAGCATCAGAAAGTAGCAGCAAAAGGCCCAACATTGGTAGCAGATGTGAAATGTTAAAAATTAAAATTTGTCACATGTTAGGCTTCCCAAACAAGCTTTTAAAATAAAGGCACATTTGAAAAGCAAAATTGGACAATTATATAAGATTTTATTGTCCAATGTTACTTTTCAAATGTGCCTTCATTTTAAAAGCTTGTTTGTATGTGTGTATACATCACCACCCACTGTAGCCTGCATAAGCCGGGGGTGGGGGGGAATCAATTTAAAAATATTGTTGCACTGGAGGTAATGGAAGTTAAACTCTAACTCATTTGAAAAGTACAGATTTGAAGAAAGTACAGTGCAGGTAATCCTCGACTTACAACCAGTTGCAAAGGGAGATCATCTGAAGTTATGACAGATCCCTCCAAAGCTACCTGAGACTCAAGTTATGACATCCACATACCCTTCGGTCATGTGATCACATTTTGGGCACTTGCCAAGTGATACAACCATTTGCAGCCTCCGGTGGTTGCATGACTGCAATTTTTATGCTTTTTTATCTGTTTCTGGCATTTGCTCCCAATTTCTACCCCAAAACCCACCCACTGGCTAAAATAATTTGCTGAACAACCACGGCATTGATTTAACAACCAAGGTGCTTTCTTCACGACCACAGTATTGCTTAATGATTGTTGTAAAAAATGCCAACATATCAGGTCCGGTGACGTGAAGCCTCGGCTTATAACTGCAATGACTTACAATGATAAATCCAGACTCTATAGTCATAAATCGAGGACTACCTGTATAGAAACAAACAACATTCTCCCAGCCATCTGCTACTTTCACAATGGCCAACAGAAGAACATGTCTGAGCTGCTCCAAATTCAAAGGGGCTCCCTGCCAATAAGATATAGGATTCAGTCCCAAAAGCACCTAGCTAATTTGGGTGGATTGCTCAAGCAATGCGAGCCAATACTGCTTCATCTTTGCCTCTCCATGTTTTGAAACACATCATGCTTGGTAGCTGCCAAAAATTAATGGTGCATTACTAGTGTAGGTCTGAGGATCATGAAACATCGATGGGAACAAGCTACCCTTGATTTCTGCTTGTTCAAAGGAAACATTTCAAATAACTTTGCTTCAGTAATATCCCACGGGTGTAGGGGTGGATATTAGAGAAAGGGGGAGAAAAAAACCCCTGAAAGGTAATTATGTAGATAGATTACCAGAGCCACATTAGATTGCCAAACAATTACACATGATTATGACTGCCTGTTAAAGAAGTGCTTTCTTCCTTTGCATTTTAATGTATGGCTTTTATTCATCAGACTTAAGTTGCCGTAATTATTATTTGCAGGCTAGAATGAGATAAAGTAATCAAGCTGCTATTACTTACTGCTCTTCTGACTGTGGGAAGAGGATTCCTACACAACCTCTGTTTACGAGTCCAGACACAACTTGTAAAAGTCAAAGTCTGTCAACATTTTTCTCTCGCAAGGCTTTTCATCACCATGCAGATTTAAGGTAAATGATGGTGCTCGTTCCCAGGAGATTCAGCTAAGGTTGACCTTCCTCGTTTTTATCCCCAGTGGACAAAAATATTTAATTGGGAGTGTTGTTGGGTTTTTTTGTTGTTGTTGTTGGTTTTTGAAAGCCTGCGGTTAAATGAGCAACAGTCCCTCTCCAAGGACAAGACAAAAGGGAAAAAGTCACTGCCTGAATTCACACAGCACAACAGACTACGTTAGAATCAAGTTTGGTGGTTTGTAGTAACAGTGTTTTGGAATTCAATCTTTGTTGTAAGATGTTAGATGGATCACACCAACATATTAAAATTATTGCATAATTTATTTGCTTGGAGACCAACATTGAAATTTGAAATTTTTCGATAAATCACTCTCTCTTTCTCTCTAACGGGAATTGTCCCTTCTCTGGTAAAACTTTTCTCTCAATTTTTTTTTTCACATTTATTGGCTGGCATTTAAAAAAAAAGTCTCAATATTTAGACCTTCTTTGTATTTTATCTCTCTTAAGCTTCCAAGAGAAAGAACTAACTACTCTACGTACTTCCTCTCTGACATTGGTAGAAGTGTAACCCTGCCCTGATTAAAGTAGTTTATGTCTATTTCCCCCAACATAGCAAAATATAGAGATGAATAGAGTTAGAAGGGACATCTTGGAAATCTTCTAGTCCAACCCCCTGCTCAAGCAGGAGACCAGGAGATTTCAGACAAGCGGCTGTCCAGTCTCTTCTTAAAAAGCCTCCAGTGATGGAACACCCACAACTTCAGGAAACGACTTGTTCCACTAATTAATTGTTCTGTCAGGAAATGTCTCCTTCGTTCTAGGTTGGATCTCTCCTTGGTTAGTTTCCATTCATTGCCTCTTGTCCTGCCTTCAGGTGTTTTGGAGAATCGGTTGACCCCGTCTTCATTGTGGCAGCCTCTCAAATACTGGAAGACTGCTTCATGTCACCCTTAGTTCTTCTTTTCATTAAACTAGACATAGACATACCCAATTCCTGCAACCATTTTTCATGTGTTTTATTCTCCGGGCCCTTAATCATCTTAGCTGTTCTTCTCTGCACTCTTTCCCAAGTCTCAACGTCTTTTTTTATAATGAGGTGACCAAAACTGGATGCAGTATTCCAGATGTGGTCTTGCTAAGGTTTTATAAAGCGGTACTAATAATTCCCATGATCTCAACTCTACCCCCCACCCCCCCTGTTTATCCAAACAAGAATCGCATTGGCTTTTTGGGCTGCAGCTGCTGCATAATGCTGGCTTATATTTACGTGATTGCCCACTAGGATTTCAAGATCCCTCTCACAGGGACTGATTTTTAGCTAGGTTTCTCCTAATCTGTACTTATACATCACAGCACCTTGAAGACTCCATATTGAGACTCCAACTCCCATCAAACCTACTCAGCACTGCTTGTCTAATAGGCATGTAGAAAGAAGATTACTTAAGCAGGGCTGTTTTACAACCCAAGTTGCATTTTATAATTGGCTGTAATATTATTAACAATCACATACAAAGCAGTGAATCTTGGTTATGCATAGCAGTGTAAGAATATCATACAGCCTGTTAATACTTAAGAAATAAACTGCTGCCACAAATAGAAGTCTGTAACTCTTAAAACAACTGAAGGCTTATCATCAGTCAAATCCAGGAGAAATGATTCTTAAAAGTCGCATAGAAATAGTATATAAACAAACTGCAACTCATCCAACAGTCTCCTCATATGCACATTACTAATCCTAAAGATGGACAAAATTTCTGATGAGTGCAAGCAAGCCTGGTCACAAGATGCAATGATTTTGTAATACAACTCAATTGCACAAATGAATTACTTATACAATCAAGAATTATGGGAACAGGATGATCTGATGAAGAGAGGGAAAATATTGCTGAACACCACCAAAATCAGCTGCAGTTGCTTAATTGCTAAGCCCAGGCAAATGTAGCACTAAGCTGAAAGGATCCCAAAGTTTTCTTCTCTGCAAAGATAATAACGTCACTAATTCGCAACACGGCTGGGCAGATAGTTGGCACC
The DNA here is from genome assembly GCA_032468155.1 of Oxyrhabdium leporinum. NCBI lineage: Eukaryota > Metazoa > Chordata > Lepidosauria > Squamata > Cyclocoridae > Oxyrhabdium > Oxyrhabdium leporinum. Next base: position 13,295 of record JANHFL010000504.1, read on the forward strand.
CCTGCTCTCCACAAGGAGTAAGTTCTAACTTGGGGGGGGAGGGGGTGTCAAAAGAGAAAAAAAATACTGCTGGGTTGAATGTCTGGAGAAGTGAGAGCAGTGAACCAAGTCTGAATATTAGTCAGTTGACTGGTCAAGGCAATTTTGTATTGCAAAACATTCCCTGAAGTGCTGAGTAAATTCTTAGGTGAGAAACAGCTCTGAGAAGTGCACAGCAGAATTTATAAGAAGTAACAGAATAACAGAGTTGGAAGGGGCCGTGGAGGTCTTCTAGTCCAACCCCCTGCTCAGGCAGGGAGCACTATACCATTTCAGACAAGTGGCTGTCCACTCTCAAAAACTCCAACAAGTGTTGGAGAATCCACAACTTCTGGAGGCAAACTGTTCTACTGATTAATTGCTCTCACAGTCAGGAAATTTCTCCTTAGTTCTAAGGTTGCTTCTCTCCTTGATTAGTTTCCATCCGTTGCTTCCTGTCCTGCCTTCTGGTGCTTTGGAGGATAGCCTGACTCCCTCTTCTCCGTGGCAGCCTCCGAGATAACAGAATATCGCTATCATGTCACCTCTAGTCCTTCTTTTCATTAAACTAGAGATTCCCAATTCCTGTAACCATTCTTTATCTGTTTTAGCCTCCAGTGCCAAATGTATGCATCTACTTATGTTTCCTTGCTCTAAGGTGGGGCAGGATGAGGAAGACGGAGCAGCGAGAATCTCCTCCAATGCAATGAATGCTGGCTGGCTGGTCTTCCCCTTTTCTGACATGCTATCTGCTATTTCTGGTAAGATGGTATCTGGCACGGTATAAGAATTTGCAGGAGTATCTTTCCACAGCCACTTCCTGCAAATGATCAGCCATATCTCCACTCAAATCAAATCTATCTTCAACACAGTCCTAGGTCAGCATAAACACGGGCGCAGGTAGTCCTTGACTTAAAACAGTTCATTTAGTGACCACACAAAGTTACAACGGCACTGGGGAAAAAAAGTGATTTATGACCGTTTTCACAATTACGACCGTTAAGGCATCCCCATGATCACGTGATCAAAATTCAGACGCTTGACAACTGGTTCATATTGATGACGGTCACAATGTCCTGGGGACATGTGATCCACTTTTGCAACCTTCCGACAAGCGATGTCAATGGAGAAATCAGATTCACTTAACAACCGTGTTAGTAATGTAACAACTACAATGATTCACTTAACAATTGTGGCAGGAAAGGTCCTAAAATGGGGCAAAACTCATTTAACAAATGTCTCACTTAGTTACAGAAATGCTGGGCTCAATTCCGGTCATAAGTTGAGGACTACCTGTGGTGCTTAATTTACCACCATAATTGATCCGGGAATTATAGTGCAGGTAGCTCCAGGGCTGTTATTGAATCTTGGAGATTCACAGAGAATCAACGAACTTTTCTAATGATGAGAAAGTCACATTTAACATAATGGGGGTGAGTTCAACCTCTCTTGTCATCTGCAGAATGGTGTGTGGGACTCAAACCCCTCGGTAGAGGATAAATAGAAATAGAATCAAGGAAGCCATAAATTTTGGCTGGCCATAAAAATGAGTAGTGGTCTACTGGCCTCAAATTCCAACCTTAATCTATTTACTTTATTTTTTAAAAAAAATAAATTATTAAAATTTAAAATTTAAAAAGAACAATAAAATATAAAGGCAAGGAGGATATTTGGTCCTTGGTGCTCTCCAACCTTTCGTTGTTTTCACCTGGGAAATTGTGACCGTCCTAGACCAAAAAAAACAAACCACTGGAGAATTCCTGGAAGCTTGGCACTCTGACAAGTTAGCCATCAACAGGCACATAGACATAAACAATATCTACATACTGTGCAAGAGAGACAATCAAGCCAAAAAGGAAACAAAAAGACCAAAACACCTCCCCACCAGCAATCAACACCCAGATGAGTAGAGATTAACACTAAGATTAACATTAGACCAGCAATCAAAAAGTAAACAATACCCCAATCAACGAACTGCCAAAAGAGGTAATAGTCAACATCTATACAGGTAGTCCTCAACTTACAACAGTTCACTTAGTGACCGTTCAAAGTTACAACAGCACTGACAAAAGTGACATGATCATTTTTCACACTTATGACCATTGCAGCATCCCCATGGTCATTTGATTCACAGTGATTTACATTTGGATGCTTGACAAATGACTCACATTTATGACGGTTGCAGTGTCCCGGGATTATGTGATCACCTTTTATAATCTCCTGACAGGCAAAATCAATGGGGAAGCCAGATTCACTTAACAACTGTATTACTAACTTAACAACTGCAGTGATTCACTTAATAAATGTGGCAAAAAAGTCATAAGATGGGGCAAAACTCACTTAACAAATGTCTCACTTAGCAACATACATTTTGGGCTCAATTGTGGTCGTAGGTTGAGGACTACCTACCTCTACCAAGAAACCATCAAGACCATCCCCACCAACACTGACAGGGCAAACCACTAGAATGTAAACAGAGAGCAAACCCCATTCCTTACTAGCACCGATGATATTACCAAGTTTGGTAATGAAAGATATACAAGAAAACAACCAAACTCAGAGAACCTCAAGGACATTCAAAAACTATCATAAAAGGAAAAAAAATAAGGAAATAAAATGCTTAAGTTAAAAAGTGACAAAAAAAAGTATATAAAACAAATTATAAAAAAAGATGACCTTTGACTTTTTTCAGTCCAGAAACAATAATAAAATACAACAATCTCTAGGTTTAAACGAATAATAGCAATTACATAACCTTTAAAGTGCTAATAATTGTATACTAGTAATATTAAAAACAATTCATATACAGTATTCTTTAAGTTTAAGTTTAATCTAACCTATAATAATAACCTATTAGGTATAAACAATTCATAATCATATATTTAACAATGAACAGTATTTCTCTAATGAAATCAATTCTCAAATCCCAAAGTCAAAGATATGTGCATTTTATAAGTGTAGCTGGCTGACAAGTACAAGTGCTTTCTAAAAACATTGTTTGGGCTTCTCGCTTTGAATCTATTGTTTTAGTTATTTGCAGATTGATGCAGATTTAATCAATTAATTAAAAGATTAAGCTCTGCTTGATTGATAGATTAAGACTTCTTAAAACGAATGACAATTTTATTCGTTATTATCATCATCATGATCGCCAGTCTTGCTGGTCTATTTAGATGACTCAATAATGTATTTAAATACTCTTTTCTAATTCCCATCTCAGCAGCTGACAGCTGCAAGTTGATCTGTTCTGGGTGATGGAGGGAGCTAAGCAAAGTCATGCCTTGGACAGGAGACCGCTAAGAAATGTCGAGGCTCTATTCTCGAATGGGAAGTTTTTAAAAATCCCTTAAAGAAGGCGGCGGCTAACCATTTTTGCATCAAGCTCCCCTGGAAGAAACTCTCACCTTCCGAGTTTCCCACCCTACCTCTTCCTCTATAAGTATTTAACAACAGCTGTTGCCATAAGTTGGATCTTTTGAGCAAATATTTGACAGTTTTAAGAGTTAGACATCTCTGTATGTGTGAGTGTTAATTACCTATATGCATGTTGGTATGTATTCCCCCTGAAGCTAAGGCAGAAACATTCCATTACAATTGCATCGTTATTGTTTTGCATATCTTAGCAGCATAACCTTTGTGGTTGTGAGAAAATAAAGACTGCTAAGCTAATATAGTATCAGTAAATGATCAGTTTCCTAGCCAACACCAGTTTCTTTTTCAAAAGATAAACTTGGTTTAAGCCTAGAATTCCCATCTAAGCTCATTACATCTTAACTGTTACAGAAGGCTGCAGTAAAAGAGAATGAAATTATTCCTAAACTATGGTACGTTCCCAATATTGTACCAGCATTAATAGACTTCATGTATAAAAGGAGGCATAAAAGATCAAACTGCCTGGGTAAAACTTGAATTTCAGGGCATTGTTTTCCAAGGCAGCCTACACAACTCCTAAAATACTCACTAGGGTTATTCATGCATTCCAGCCAAGTTTAAGTTATTCATCACTAAGGGACTGATGGAGGTCTTGCACATTAGTTAAGAACCAGGGTTGTGTAGAAACCCCACATTAATTGAGAACTTAACTTGAAAATGATGTTAGGAGTTCTGTGGCCCTCCCCATCAAAGAACTACATTTCCCAGCATTCCCTTTTATAGAATGGGACACTGAAATTTCAAATGTTCTGCCCACCTCTTCATTACAAAGCAAAGATTATGTCCCTTAACCACTCTTCTCTAACCCACAGTGGCTCACTCTCTGGTATTATGCATGCCGCAACTTCCTAATAATATATTCTATATGATGGGGGAACAAAGATTTGAGAGCAGGTGAGTTCTCCTTTGCTGAAGATATATTAGGAGGGCGGTCCCAACGTTTCCGGATAGGTGGCCTGATGGGGAAGGAAAGGGGGATGATTCTGTGTGAGTGGCAGGCGCAGGCGCAGCTCCATGTGCGCAATGAAGCTTCGTGTGCAAGCAGGCACACCCGTGGAAATGGAGTTTCGTGCACGAGCACACATGCCCACTGCTCATGCAAGGGGAGCTGCGCGCTCGCCTGCCCCTTGAGCAGCCCGGTTTTAAATTTTTTATTTTTATTTTTTTTTTACATTTATATACTGCCCCATTCCGAAGACTCGGGGCGGTTTACAACTTATAAGCAATACTCTTACATCAG
>JANHFL010000505.1:0-24734 GCA_032468155.1 Oxyrhabdium leporinum
GAAAAACCTGGGCCTTCAGATTCAGGTTTTTCCCAGATGTGCCAACATGGTTTCTTTAATAAACTCTTACTTGGATTTACTTCTTATCTGAGTGCTGAGTGAGTTATTGGAACTTAGATGGAACACTGATAGTTGGAGAGTTTTCTGCAGTAGATTCTGAGCACTGAAGAGGAAATGTTCGAAAGAAGAAATGGGAAGGCAATCCCATTATAAGAGCAGGTATATTAGCCCATTGTTCTTTGAGAAAGAGATGACAAAAGACACTCTCCCCAACACACATTCAGGTGAACTTAAACCATAATGTCCTACATTTCTTTATGTACTTTATTATTGGACAAGAGTGGGGAAACATGGCATGTCATTTATTTATAATACGAAATAAATTCCCATAGATGTCACCTAGAAAAAAACTACATACAATTTTCCTTTTTGGAAGAAATTGCATGTTTACTGTCACATTGAGTTTCGTTCCAAAAGATTTTGGAGAATGGGAATATCAAGCAAGGGCATCATTATCTGTTGGTTCCTATAAGAATAGGAATAGGAATAGGCTTTTCTTCCATTGCAATGGTAGTTGAATATCAGCTACTCTGTCCGAAGCATTGTCTACTGGAAATTGACCCATCCTTAATATTGAGAGGAAGCAATAATTATATATATATATATATATGAGTTTGTTAGGAATTCTCTCTTTTAATCATTCCCTTCCTTCCTTTTCTTAAAACCTACTTAGAAATGAAAAAAAATGAGAAGTAAAAATGACAAAACACTATCCATTTTGAATTGCTTTGAACTAACAATCAGAAGTAGAAACTCTTAACCAGACTTAAGAATGACTCTTGAGCATTTATCATTTCTTGCACAAATTCTTTCAAAAACATCAATATCATTCAAAATGTATATGTATATATTTTCAGAAATATCAAAATGCATTCCCTGGAATGGAACTATGAGATAAATATTTTCTTTTTTAAAAAATCCACATCTTTTAATTTATTCATGTTGTATGCATTTAAACGATCCCATCTGCCTTAACTTTCAAGCAATTTGGAAAGTAAAATACTTGTTTTATTTTGGTTTTTCTGTACTTTGTTTTTTTATGCAGCTAGAATATGGACACCTATCAAGCAAAGCAAGGAACTCAATGTTATTGTTCTATGTCTGCAACGGGCAATTTCATAACATCAAGTCAGAATAAGGAGGGGAAAAAAAACTAAGATGCAAAAGCTTTATGAAAATAATAAAATGAATTGAACCAAAAGAAGCTACTTTCCCCAATACAGATCACAGTACCTTAAACTGTAGTGAGGATCAGCAAATAAAATCGAAGTGATTGTTGATTATAGAAGAAGGAGAAATAGCAGAAAGAGTGATAGCCAATGTAAGAAATGGCTGATTAACATGTTTACATTATTTTCAATGTATTGAGGGAATGCATAATAAAAGAAATTGAAATGCTCAAACCTGCAGCCAATGGAATGCCATCCTAAATGAAATTAGTAAGTGGGATGGAGAGAAGATGCATCCTTTTATGGGAGAATAAACAGGTATTTCAAAGAAAAATAATACTGGTTCCCTTTGGCCCATCCCTTACACTAGATCCAAACTACTTATCTAAATACATTAATAATTTAGAAAGCTGTTGTCTTAGAAGTTAATAATTGCCAGTTTGGTCAGGTAGGAAGGCGAATTGTCATTTCCAGTGTCTGAAAAACTAGTATGTTGGGGAAACAAGATGAATTATGAAGAAATGAAAGTTGGGTCGATTGTTTCAGTTTGATAAATCAGGTTTCAGTGACCACACCATCTTTTTCAATTGAAAGAATCATCCTGTTTTCATTAACATGCAAAATTTATTTGACAGAAATACTTCTCAGATTCTTTTGGCATTTTTCCCCCCAATTGTGTTTCCTCTAAAAAAGAAGAATTACTGCTTATAAAGAAATTGACCAAGTATTTATATCTTCTTATATCCAAAACAAAAACATTCTTGGGAGTTTGGACCCCATCCATCTATAATACTGTAAACAACCTAATTGGGAAATACATGAATGAAATCTGTAGAAAACAGCTGATCACTGCTAACTTGGCATTTTTAATCTTCTACTAGACTGAATGATCTAATCAGGACTCTTTATCAATGCCTGCCTTAATTCCCTGACCATTATTTTTTTCCTAGCATATGCTCTAAGCAATTCCAGAAAGATGATCTAATTGTTTTTTTAAAAATTTCTTACAATGTCTGTGTCTTAATGTCATTTTAAAGGATTGCTCCAGGAAAGAGAAAAGAGCTGGTAGACCCATTGTTCTGTCTTCAGTTCCAGGTCAGTCTCACAAAGCCCATTGATTCGCAAAAGGTCTCACTATAGGGCACTTTGCAATCTTAGGTCTTCTGAACACTGGAATTTGCCTTGGGTAATTTTAAGCAAACAAGCTGATGACTGGCATGTCTATACCCTTCATTAGGCAACTGTGATATTGTTTAAGCTACTCTAATGAGCATGCATTGAATAAGTAACATGTGGTCAGAATATATATTATCTCAAACAGCCAGAGGTGTATTTCATTTGAACTTTTTGGGAAGGGAAGGAGGCTGTTGCTTCATAACACTGGACTGCTTGGACTCCTGCCAAACACAGGTTTTATTAATATGCAGAACAGTTCTGTATGGACCTTGTTTTCCTGTTTCTGTTTCATATTTGGTGAAAGGATTTGCTTCTAGGCATATTATCTCAACCACACATCAGATTTCTTACAAAGAAATAGCTGCAGACTTAACTTAGCATTTGCTGCTAACCAGAACATTTAGAATTCACATAATTTTCAAGCGACATATTGAGAGTTAAGGTTGCTTGCCAATTCTACTCTTAGATTAAAACTGAACAGTAGGTTGTATCATCCAAACAGTAATTCCACAATGATTTTATGGATATAAACAATGTATAATGTCATAGGGAGATCATTGGAATGAACAAAGTAAGAGTTGTGGGTTAGGGCACTTTTGAGACTGATACCACAAGATTAGGTCAACATATCAAGTATAGTTATTGGCTCCAGTGAATGTACACTGTTCCCTAACAAACAAACATCTACTTTATTTGTAAATTTGTTCAGTGAAACTGAATAACTCTCTGTTTAGAATTATTCAAGGAGCTGAAGCAGATCTCCCAGATCCCCAAATCCAGATGGCTAATAATTTAATTAGAATAGTCCTTTGGAAGAACTGAAGAATGCCCTAAAATCTATGCATCTGTGCTGACAAAATATCAAAAAATAGGTTTGCCATTTTACATCTTAAGCTGTTAAAATTACATTGCCTGTTTACCTTTAGGGGCTACTGCACAAACATCTTGGGAAAGAGAGATCAGCATCATTTGCACAAAATGGGTAAAGTAACAGCATTGATGTGCCAAAGAAGTGTCTGCAAAAAAACACTAGGAAGGTCTGAAGCAACTAGGATGCCTGTACGTGCTGAAGAAAGTAGGAACATTTGTAAAAAAAGGAAGACATCTGCTCATACAGTTCATGAAAGATGTGGTACAATGAAACTGTTACCAACATTGGCACATATCAGATTGAATTATGAAAGATTTTTTACTTTTATGAAACATCTGACTGCAAACCAGTTTAGAAAGAGCCAGTCTGGTTTAGGAAAACTCTAGGACATATCAAAATCTCAAAACCCTAAGCATGATTAGGCTCACTAGTTGCTTCACTGTGAATCCCAAGAGCAAATACAACTGTGAGCATCTGACTCTTATCTTTTTGCTTGGATTGGGACTGATGCATCATCATTCTCTGCTACTGGGATAGAGGAAACATCATCTAGCATGCACATCTCTTTGCAAAGGAGAAATATAATTTACTTTGTGTGTGGTTTTGCACCCGATACATTATAGCCAACTCTGCCTAAACAAACCGATTAATATGTTCATTCTTGACCTAATGCTGAAAGTAATTCTGGAGTTGAAATGAACCTGTGGTCATTTTAACTGGCCTAACAAAGGGAAATGAATAGCATATAAGCATGTTTTTTTAGATTTAAAGTAAGAGGATATTTTCAATAAAATTCTCAGTGGAAAAAGTACAGAGAATAAATTCTTCTCAGCTCCCTGATGACATTATTTACCATGCTACCAACAGCTACCATGTCTTATAATAATATGGTGATTTCACAAAATAGGATGTTTCTATCTGATTGCAAGCATGTTATTTTAAATTCTGTTGATTCTCACAATCCGAAAAACTTAGGTGTCCAGTGACTGCCTCAAACAGCATATATATGTTAAATATGGAGCCAGATGATAATATAGTATTTTCTATGTCATCATGAATTCATTTCTTTTTTCATATCGTCTTTTTCAGAGGCAGAGGAAGTGAAACAAAACTGGATCAAAATGATTTGGGGAAGCATATATTTCTGAAGATAACTTCTCAGAATTTGAAAATGGAATCATACAGCTTTAATTTTATCTTATCTACTTTGTACAGACAGTGTTACCGATACAAATCAGTGTAAAAGGAATTGTCATGAACTATGCTTTTTATGAAATAAGTTCTCTGTTGAGAGTGGCACGAAAGTTCCTAATGCGGAGTGCAAGATAGAAAATCCACTTCTTTGAAACAAAACTCTTATTGTCTGCCACTATCGGGAAAGATTAGCCTTGACCTGATCCAATTCACAATCTCAGTTCTACAGATGAGAATATGCTCTGCATATTTTAGGTACCCCAGATACAGCCACAATCTGAATCACGTTCTGCCAAAATATGGTTATGTAATGGCCATTCCAGAACACCGAGGAAATTGCCTTGCATTGAAAGGTCAAACGCTAAATGAGCACAGTGAACCAATTACAATTGCTGCAGAGAGTGGAAGAGTTCTTCACAGCATTCATTTGGCTCACTGTGATAACAAACAATGTCAGAGCTATAGGGCTTCATCCAGTGGAAATTTAAAGCAGAATTTTTAATAACATAGATATTTCTCTCTAAAACTACTTTCAACTGATTAAAGTCATTTCTTGCTAGGGAAATTACCCTATCAGCTTAATCCAGTTCTCTCCCCCAAAAGAGCACCCATTTAGAAAATTATCTATTTGGAGCTGGGAGAAGCAGCTCTACTCCTTCCCCTATGGTGATTTCTCTGAATTGGGAAGATTGTAGTCAAATAATTATTCTTAATGCCCTACGAGCACTTTTTCACACTGAGAAATGGTGAATACAGTGAGAATGAAACTGACAGTTTATATAATTATTTTTAACTTCAGTTTTACTAAAGAGATCATTTTCAGCATTTTCAGAGGACTACTTTAACTCTGTCTAGATTCAGTTTAATGCTTTGACTGTGTTAACTATGAAGATGTAAAGTAAAGGTACTGTGATATAGTTCCACAAAATGCTAGGTGTGCCATGACCTCATTCAATTAATCTTTTCAGCTGAGCACCCATTCAGGACTCAATTTTCAGATCACATTTTATCTTGACAATAATTGGTAGAATCCACAACATTCTTGCTTGCATTGTACTGAGGAATGGCTTTAGCATTTAAAAATTATCTATATTTCAATATTCAATTGTATTGAAAAATTGAATGTAATTTTGTTTACATTCACAGCTAGTTGGAAATAAATAATTCTGGTTTCATTGTCTTATTTTCTAGGAAATACACTTGGGTCAAAACCTTTTCAAGTCGAAGAGTGGTTGAATCTTTTTGAATTACTGATTTAAAAAACAATGTGATAGAAAAAACAAGGAAATATGTTCAGAACTAGTGATATGTTATCCTCCTTGACTTGTAATTGGTAAAAAATTATGAGCATCATCTTTCAATAAGCAAAAAAAAAAGTTTTGAAATGTTTTGCAGGAACATTGGTGTAAACAAGCCAATATGATCATTTATTATACACATGACATACTACCTATCTTAAGAAAGACTCAGAACCAGCTATTATTTGTTGATAACTACAAAGCGTCTCAATTTCTATAGGAAATCAAGTTCTTGGCATATGCAATATATTTATAAATTCATTTGTTTATTACAATGTTTTATATTAGTTTCTATGAGACTCAAGGTGGTTTACAAAGCAGAAAAGATAACACAGGACCAAACAACTTAAAGTTATCAGATGAGAGGTACCTTATATAGGCCTCAAACAGGGTTAGGGTTTCAGTGGAAAAACCAGGATTTATTTTGTTTGCAAAAGGTATGGACATTTGGGATAGTCCGTAACTTGAAAAGCAAAGCATTCCAAAGCATAGGGGCAGTTATGGTGAAGGCACATTTCAAATCCCCTCAGTATAATTCTCAAGGCCCATTTTACTTCCCCTTTAGTCTTCCAAGTCCTGACTGGGGGATGTAACGTTCTTCCTCATGTCCTTCTGCTGTCCATAAAGATGCTTTCCTAACCCTTTTTGAGAAACATATCCTTGTGATTTCACTTACATCTCACTGTTTCTCACTGCAGAACTGATGGGATATTCTTCCTTATCCCATCACCAAAACTTCCCCATGTGGACAATGTTAAGACATCCCAGGGGTGAGCTAGGGGACAATGCACTAAGGGACACTAATCTACCTAATCACAATTAGCTCAGCATCTCTGCTGTAGGAATACACCTTTCCAATCCAGTCTCTGAACACATCTCCAAGGCCATATAGGATTTTGCTCTAAAAGAAATCATACACCTGGTCTTTTCTTCAGACTGAAGTATCAAATCCGGGAAGATAATAAATCTACCTGTCAGAATCCTGTTATTTGGAGTTTGTATACTGTATGGTGGGTGTTCATGTATATGTCCTAGGAAGATTGTAAAGTAGGAAAAGCACATGACACATATAAATACCCAAATACGGAATGATGATTGGGAAAGAGAAGAGGCTGTTTGCCTGCCAAACATATTTATCAGGGGAAATTGACTTTAAGATGGAGAAAAAGAGATCCATAGGCAAAATAACACCTATTGCTCTCTGGGTCAGACTTCTCTGCTTGAATTTCAAATAACTTCTCCACTCAAGAGGACTTTTTTTTCCCCAGGGGTGATGGTGATTATGGTGTACATCCATCCATCTTCTCTGAATAGAAGTCTTCCAGAAGAGTGACAGGCCTACGAAATTATTTGATAGAGGTTTTCATCTAAACGTTTTCTGTTATAACACATTGCTTTTAGATGGCAACATCTATGAACATTTAAATATCAGTATCCCAGGAGATTGATAGTCCTTTCAATAAGTGAGTGAGCGAGTGGGTGAGTGAGTGAGTGAGTGACTGTTTGAACCCTCAAACTTGCCCAGATTTGGGACAGTGGCTGGTGACTACTTTTCCCACTGGTAGCTGATTCTGGTTGGGAAGACAAAGATGGTACAAATGATGGAAGGATCTGAAACTTCTGTTCACCCCTGCAAGCAATTTTTTTTTCCACCTAGGAATTATTCTTATTGTCCGAGACATTTCCTAGTTCTATTATTTTTTTAATCATTTTCATTTACACTCACTAAATAAGATAATAAATACCTTGGATGGCAAGTGAAGCATTAAAACACAGAGAAAGCTATAGCTTTATTAAAACAATGTACTAAAAAGAAAGCCAACATAAAATTTCCAGTAAAACATAGACCTAGTGCCGGATCCAAAAATTAGTGTATTCATCTTGCATTAGAAAGAAATAGATACCAAGTGAATTTTAATGCATGCTTCCATAATCATTGACTAGTAATCAAAAGGCACCTTCCAGAGTTACTAAAAGCTGGTTCTGGAAGTGTGCCAGGAATTGGTTCAGTCACCAATGTTTTTCATACTTAATTTTTTTTCTTGTATATATCTCAACTAGATGAATCTTACATGTATAGGTCAGAAAGAAATAACACCAACACATTTTTTTTCAAAAGCTGCACAACACTTAACTTGAATTCTGTGTGAAAGAAGGACCACTAAGCCATGTTCCCAAATTCTCAGCTGCAGACTTTAAGGATCATTCTCCTTTCTGTATTTGGCTTTCATATTATTTTTTAAAGGATGCACCTGATTCACACAGGTCCTAGTCCCTGAGCTGATGCTTAACCGTGTAATAAATATCACAGCATATCTAGTGATCTTCATTTATCTCAAAGCAGAGTCATGGTTAAAACCTGAATGAGAGACTACCAGAACTGTGAAATTGAAAAACATTATAAATGAAAGCAATATGAGACCCCTACTGGGAGTCTGGCAGCATATAAATGTAATATGTTATTATGGTTATTCCCACAATCAGCCAGATATTTAAATTGGATTTGGTATTTTTACCCACCTAGTGAGTCCTTCCCAGGACCTGGGATAGGCAGATGTTCTTGTTTTTCAACTTCACAGTTCTGGTAGTCTCTCATTCAGGTTTTAACTGTCACTCTGCTTTGTAGGAGATGACTAGGCTGAGCCCAAGGGAGGGATCAAATGTGTCATCAGTCATGAATCCCTTTGCGCCCACAAGAGATATCTAAATCCAGTCCATTTTGAATTCCTTCTACTCTTATCTTCTGTTAATTTCTCTTGTCTATTAGTAATTCAGATTCTTGTAGAGAGCTCAAGCTTACAATAAATATTTACACCCATTTGAACTGTCTGGATCTCCTGATTTTGCTGGTGCTTGACAGGCATCAAAGGTTTTGTTGCAGAATGTAAGCTGTTCCAAGTAAAGCTGCTTTCTGTAATTGACTGATGGAGATTTTGTCAATGTCAGTGGTGTTCAATTGGCGCTTCAGATGGCATTTTGCTATTGCTTATGATGATGGTGCAATAATCAAGTGCAATATTGCAGGCAAACTCTGCTCACAGAGCCTGGAGTTCAATCCTGATAGGGCTCAAGATTACCTTAGCCTTTCATTGTTTTGAGGTCAGCAAAATGAGGACCCAGATTGTTGGGGACAATACGCAAATGCTGACATTGTAAAGGAGTGCTGTAAAGCACTATGGAGCAGTATATAATGCTACTGCTATTACTGTTGTCACTCTATTTGCTTTCTTTTGTCACAGTCATTATACTTCTATTTGCAGGTTTTCATATTTAGTGGATTTTTTTCAGTTTTTTCTCTTCTATTCTGCTGTCTCTGGATATGTCCACTATCCAGACTTTTTTGTCTTTCTTGTCTGCGGTCTTATGTGACAAGTGTTTGTCTTAATTCTAAATATTAGTACCACCACTACTAGTAGTAGTAGTAAGCCATTCCCAAACAGCGGCTAAGTCATACCCATCTAGGGACCAGCAGTGGAGTTTAAATTGAAGAAATCTTAATTTACTTTATGTAGTTATACTTTTAAAACAATAAATAACCTGTTGAGTTGTGGTTGATTTAAATCAGAAGTTGTGCTTTGTTTATTTAGTTTTGGTACAAAGGCTGAATGTTTCTTTTCTGGGATGAGCAATTGCTGAGCCATTTTTGATTAACTATGGCTGTGGAGTTAAAGCTTGAAAAGATGTACTGTATGCATAATTTCATGTATGCCGATACATTTTTTGAAAAATGTCCCGCATCTTTTTTTTTCACTTTTGTATCTAGCTGTTGCCTGCTCAAGCGGTTATCATAATAAAATAAAGTTTCAGTGCTTTTTGCATTGCTTCCAGCTGTCAGATTTTGCATCTGGACATAGCATGAGGCTGAGAATAACAAGTACTGTTATTGCTACCTTTTGCTCATTTGAAACTGTCATGCATAGTTGCTCTAGTATGAGATCTGACCTTGTATTTCAGCAGCTATATCGGAAGACATTAACAGTTATTTTTTTCTGCTTGTTTTGGTTGAATGCCTAACTCTTTCAACTATATCTCTCAGCAGAGAAGACCCTGGTATTTTGACCTCCAGCAGATGTGACCTTTCCAGAGTTGTCAAAAAAGACCTCCCCTCCCCAATAGTGAAGATTTGTGCTCCTAAAGACAGGAATGACTCTGTGAGCTTGCTATGCCCTTTAATTTGTGCTGTGATAGATGCAGAAAAGAAGATGATTAGTTTCAAGTATAGGTCAGCTGCTTGCTTTAAGACAGGATGGTGAAAATGATAGTTCCATGGCAATGGTGGCGAGGATAGATGTGCACTAAATAATCTCACATTCTGTAGAGAACTCACATTTTGGAACATGATTAATTTATGCTGTGTCTGTATGTTTACTAAGAATAGCATGCTGTATCTAGATCATACTCTTTTGCCTGCCCCTGCCCCAAATAGGTTAAACAAAGGAGAAATGAACTTTTATTTAACAAAAAAAAACCACACCATGGGATTACAAAAGAGTTCTGAACAGAAATTAGAAAACCACAGGAGGGAAGGGGTTATTGCAAAAAACTAAAAGATAATTTAAAAAGTCCATGTTTATGCCATTGTTTCAGAAATCAATTATTACAGAAAACAAAAAGATGCTTTATCCTTATCATTTGTAATTTGGCAGCCTGGATCATATAACTAAGTCACTTGTATGACTTAGTCACTATGTGTAACCAAGTCATCATGTACTGTATTCAAGCAAATATATAGAGAAGTAGTATTTGTGGCACATGAGTTTTCAGTAGTGTGGTTGTTGTTAATTGCATTTACAGAATGCCAAATCCTTAATGACTCTCAGTAGTTTACAAGAAAAACATAAAAGAAGCAGTATATAATAGGAAGGTGTGCAAATAGAGCATTCGGAACAAATGGTAATGTAGAGTAATATTAACCTACCAAACTAAGATGGAGTCAAGATCCAAATGCCCTCTAGAACAGCTGTCTCTTGAGTGGCATCCATCTCTCAGGGTGGGATGCTAGGTGCCATCTTTCCCCCACCCCACCCCACCTTCATAGAGTGGAGCACTACTAACAGTTTCTTTCTGACAGATGAACTGGCATGCACATTTATAATGTGAGAATGAAGTCCCACAGACAACTTGGTTAACAGCCAGTGCAAGGCCTGCAGTAGTGCTCTAATGGGCTCCCATCAACAAATGCCGGTCAGCACTGGATTGTTCCACTCTGAAGCAACTGCAGCTTCTGGGTTGCAACACTGTGCTCCTAGTCTCACAGTCAGTTCAGAAGGATACCATGACTGAAGGTACTGTAAGTTCCTGAGAGGATAACAACAAAGGTCTACTGTAGATCTAAAAGGACCAGTTCACTTTAGATTCACTCTCTCCATTCAAGTCCTGACAAAGGCTACCTATTTAGGGCAACTAATGCTCCCTATGACTAAAAAGTCTGATGAAACAATATGTGAAGGGATAAAACAATGAGCCTAATCAAAGGAAACACAACAACAGCAGCAGAAATTAACTCCCTGCCCCAAATGCCTTTAGCACCCTGCAAGAGGCTAACAGGGTTGAAGGGGGGCGATTGGATTTCAGGACGATGCTATTCTATAGCACTGTCACGGAGAATATTGATTAAGCTAAATCAAAATGTATTGTTTTGACAGCAGAGTTGGTAAAAAGCCTCTGAAAGGAGATTTCTGGAGGAAAAAAAAATATATTGGCTACCTTACAACCTGCCTAATAAATGTTTTCAGTAGAACTGGGGATAACTGGTCTTTTGAAATTCCTTTCCAAGTTTGTGAGCACAGATTTTGAGAGAATAATTTCTTTTAATTTCTCCAGGGAAGAAGAAGTTGTCTAACAATGTTTCAAGGGCAAGCCTCCTTAATCATAATACTGTAGCAGCACGATCTTGAAACAAAAAGAAATCTCATAAAATGAATCCCTTCACAATGTCTTCTCCTTGCAATTTAAGGGTGAAAAGCTGCAGACCACTAGAGAGGAGGTAGGACAAGAAAGGCAGAGCTTTCACATATAGCCCATGATCATCTTGTACTAAACTAAGTGAAAGATCCACATTCTACCCAGGAGAATTGTCCTAAAAAAATATATTTTCATTTTTTTCAGGAGAACTGTTAGAAAGTTGGCTCTCCCCCTCCCCCCCCCCACTTGCTAAACAGCAAATGCAATGGCCACACCCGATTTCTAAGGCGGTGCGTTACATTAAAAGAATGCTTCATAATTTTTTTTAAAGAACCTGTTCCATTTGCTTTACCTTTTTTTCCAGGCTTCTCCGAATATACAATACAGTACTAAATCTGTCCACTTGCTAAAAATGTAGCTATATTCACACTGTGCTAATACTGGTAGATATTGGAAAGTGCTTGAGAGAAGCCAGAAGGCCACCCAGCTATTTCATAAAAACACTTCTGCCAGGATGATAACGATGAACAACTTCTACTGCAGAAGATTAGCTGCCTTTAAAATTCTTCTTTAAGGAAAGATTTTGGTTGCAGCCTTTGGGAAAACATCCTAAATTGTTAAGGCTGGAAAATAATATTTGAACACACAGTGAATTAATATCTGAATTTAAATTGTTGGACCTTCCAGAGTAGCAGTGGGCAACTTGGTGCCAAAACCACACTTGTCTCTTTATGGCCTGGTTCCTTTTCAGAAACTGATATCTATGGCTGAAAACTGGTGACACAACAACTAGGTATTTTGAAATATATAATCCATGACAACCTCCACAGGTTTAACATAGCAACAAAAAACAACCTTCCACTCATATGTCTGACATTAGAGTGGGAATTCTCACTTGGCCAAGCTGTTCCTAGCTGCCAAAAACACTGGTGGCATAAGAAGCTGGGGCTTTCTCCCAACAGATCCCTGTAACTGAGGCATTCAATGCTAACACTATTGTAGATGTATACAATCTCATTTCCATTGCAGTGAAACTGCAAACACCACAAAAACATGTACAGGAGAATTAAAGAAGACGAGTCCAGCAGGGAGTCTAGATAAGGCCATTCCTTGGCATTCATTATTTTTCTGCACTCTGACTGCTTTGTGACAAAATCACTCATTAGTTAAACCTTGAAATGTGAAAACATTAAAAAAGTGTTTGTTTGTTTTTTACATTTGTAAAGCAATAAACAAACGAGCACACTGTCCTGTGCTTCCTAAAGGTGAGATTTTTTAAAATAAACTGTTTGGCAGCTCTAAAGATCTGGAATTTAAATGCCCACATTCACCCTCATTACTAAAGTAGCATTGAGATATGATATTTACCTAACCTGTGAAGGATAATAATTGAGGTTGAAACCGTAATGTAAGAGGTAAGTACAGTACACAAAAGCTACATTATATGGGAACAATGAGGGGTGAATATTGGCAATGAATGAAAGTTTACATAATTTTGAAAATGCCACAGCCAAAGGAAGTTGACTACCCACCATTTCCTTGCTTTTGCCTCTTGCTTTGTGACTGCCAAGCTCATTATATTTCATCTCTACCGTTGCTCTAAATTGCTTACAGATTAAACCAAAGCATTGCAAGTTTTCCAGGCCTATTTACATGATGCAAAAATAACTTGTCTATTCTCTTAACTTTTTTTCTTATTTAAATATTCCAAAACTTTCTTAGAATCCAAGAACATATTGCCAAGAAAAGATTAGCACGTGGAATTTCTTCCCAACAGGGCTAGTTTAAAACTGCTCTGCTTCTTGATTCAAAACCAAAATAAAACAGGCTTTACATACTCACAAGGCAGCTTTCCTTTAAAGAATGAAATTTGGAGTTTCAGATATCTTTTTTTCAAGATCAAATATTAAATTCTTATTATTATGCTGTCCTGGAAAAGAAATCTTACTAGTTTTACATAAAATGCTAGCAAATGATTTGTTTCCCAACCTTACCCCCAAGTCCTGCTATGTTGCTTCACTGTGTTGGTGGGAAGATGTTCCTGGAAGAATAAGTATGCCTGGGGAGAACACCAAAAGAATATATTCCACAGGGGCAGTATATGTGTATGTATGTTTATGTACTTTTTAAATGTCTTGTTTAGCTTTGCTTTGTTTTTGTATTTTTCCCCTTTTTTTGAGTTTATATTTTAACTTTGTGAATATAATTTAAAAAAATATTTTTTAAAAAAAGGAATACACTCCCAACAGAATCACGCAATATATGAAAGTCACTCCACAATGAAAGATGAAAATAATTGACTACACATTGGTAGGAGAGAAAGAGTCATGATGCATTTGGGCTTTGGTGTTGGATAAAACTCTTTGAGACTATTATGGATAGTCGAGAAAACAGGCAGAGAAATCAATCCAGAATTCACTTGAAGCACAAATGACTAGGCTCAAATTATCATATTCTGGACACATGAAATGAAGACCCAGCTCCTTAAGAAGTCCACAACGCTTGGAAAGGAGGAAGAAAAGAAAAGATGACCAGCAGCAAAGCAGATGGACTCAATTATGGATATATTGTTGGAGACCTGAAGAGACACACCAGGAGCAGATCATTCTGGACAAAGTGTGTGGTTGTTCAGAGCCAATATAGATTTAATAGCCCACAATAATTAATATTTTAATAATAATTTACTGACAAAACATATACACTGAGTTTATAAAACACGCAGAACTATAGAGTATTATAAACCACAAAGCCTCAGTTCATGTAACATTATGGAACAAAAGCAACCAAACCGGGTTATGTACGGTTTGATTCATGAACCCAGTTAATGCATTAACAGAAGAACAATTGTGTGATATGTTTGTGATGAAAAGGAAATGGTTGTGAATGCTGAAAAAACTTTTTTTTATTTAACTGATTCATTTCCGATATTAACAGTCCATTTGATAAAACTGAACAGTGATTTATATTTAGAGGCAAAGAACTGCTTCAGACAACCTGGGGGCAGATTGAATGGCCTTAAACCAAGAACATATTTTTCCTCTCTATCATAGAGCAGCTGTGAAGGCCAGCCAAATAATCCCAGGGGAAGGAAGAATACATTAGGAACTTCCAAGCTGTGTTGCTTTTGTGTGCCTCAGTTTTCCAATTTACCACCTTGTTTTCAATTCTGAAATGATACAAGTCTTACCATGCATGTTAAACAGTTAAGCGATGAAGGCTATCTATTTAACTATGATATCAGTGACATATTTTACTGTGTTATAAATGTATGGTCTCATACTTCCAAAATTAGGATGAAGCTGAGAATCGGGGGGGTATAAAACATGACCCAGAGGAATGGCACAAAGATACTTCACTTCGAATATGATAGTCAATGAAGCTGGGAAGTTAACACTGATCTGAGCAAGTTATATAATGCTAGTGGCAAGAAGCCCTAGAATCAATTATTTCATAAATTGATGAAATTCAGCCCAGCATCAAACCTTCTTGCACTTCTTTAAGTGCAATTTAGTTCTTTAAGCTAAATACAGATACTCAAAAACAAAGGGAGTTTTTCACTGATGCCTCTAGCAGCAAACACAAATATCTCTGAAAGCTGAGAAAACTTAAGACAAGCTCATAGATAAATAGGGAAAGGTCATCATCTCTTATACATACATTAAATCTCGTATCTGTTATAAACCGTAAAAGCCTGTGGACAGAAACAGAAAATATACTCGTTAGACCTTCCTTTATTACAAAGTCTCTAAGGAGACATCTATACTTAGTTGGCAGGAATGAGGGCTAGCAATTTTTGGTTTATTGCCTGGCATTTGTCTGAAACGAACTAGCAGATCTTGTGGCAATGAAAAGAGAGGAACTCTAAGACTTGAGTGGCAAAGTTTGCTATTCATGTCTTCCATATCCTGTATTCTGTTTGTAGTTGGATAGTAATTACAACACCTATAGGAAAAAGTTTACATTGTAGTGTCTGTTTGCCTAACTGATTGAACTAAAATGCATTTTAAAAGAGATGTAGGAATGAGGATTTTTAAACCAATGTATATGCAATGTATATGTATATATAAAAACAATGATGCTTGGCATGGGACTGTGACCTAAGGAATATTAATACAAGTTGAATGTACCATAAACCTGACTTTTTTGTATAATCTTGGACATTGGAAAAAGTAGCACACTATAGAACTAACTGAATCCCAAATATTTCAAATGCTACCAATAATCTGGGTTGAATGAATATATGATTAAGAAGACAAAAGATGGACTTAGGACAAGGCATGAAAAGGGATCATCCAGTTTGGTTATGGAATATATTCATATGTATCATCCAGAAAATTGCCCACTTGACTACCATACCTGATGCACAGTATGAAGTTGTGACATGGAAATAGATCTGCAGAAATGACTAGGAATATGGCTTTCTATGTCCGATTTCTACTGAGACACTATTAGTTATGTTGAAGATTCAGAGATTAAAAATTATTGGATATCTAGACATCTCCAGATGCAGAGAATGAGCTCAACATCCATTTCCAGGGTCTATAAGTGCTCCATCCATCCATCCATCTTTCACATATTTTTAGAAAGCTGATTTTAATGATTTTTAAAATCTATTGCTTACTTCCAATCCCATAAAATTGGCATAATATGCTGCATTTTACCATGTTAAGCTTCCTGTAAAAGTGAAATTCAACTGTAACCAACTAATTTTGAAGTGAAAAAAAATGGCTGCAATATTAGAGCATGCAAAGCAAAAATCTTCTAAGGTGGCCGTTATTATTACTTTTTTTAAATCATAAATTGCAGCTTTCCATTCTAACATTTGTTTCTGGTTTCAGATGAGTAGAAATCTAATTTCCTTCTCCTCAAGAACAAATGTCAGCACAAGTGGGATCTGAAATTTGTTGCTTGACACCTGCAGCTACGAAGTAAATTGAGGGTAATATTTCAAAGGGATTCTTGGGAGGTACACGCTTACATTTATTTAAGAGACAAGAGTGTAGATGTTTGTACCTCCTGCATCATGCTTCTAAAACTATCCTAAATGACTGACTGACATAAGGTGAGAGAAAAAAAGAAATGTTAGTCTTGACATGATTAGAATCATGCAAGCGGAACTCCAAAACCTAAGGCACTGCTATGATTCCCTTTTACAACAGCACACTTTCATAGGTTCTCCCACCAAGACCCCAAAAGTGGTTATTTGAAGAGATTGTCTCAATTTCCTTCAGTAAAAACTTCCAATTTCTCCATGTATCAGTTATAAAGTTGGAGTTTACATTTTTGCAGTGTTCTTTTAGGCAGGGAGTCCATAACCTGGAACCCCTTAGCACAAAATTCTGAAAGAATTTGGCATGTGGCCCCAGAGCCTCTCCAAATTACAATGTTTAATTTGAAAGAATAGGAAGATATTAAATATATGGGGAATATTCAAATAAATTGCATTTAGTTGATTTGAGAGGAATTTATTATATCCCAATGAAAATGTATTTAAAGTAATTTTCTATCTTAGCCCATTCATTATGTGTAGATAATCTAGTTAGTCACAGTTGAAGACTGGTGGAAACTTAATAATTCAAGTCCTAACCCAGGACCTGAACTTATTAAGATAAGTATCTAAGAATTTAGGGAGTTCCAAGTAGGAAGTGTTTTTGTAAAATTATGGTATTAGGTCTGATAAATTCAGTATTTCCAAAGTATTATAATAATTATTATTGCTGCTATTACACCATACCCTGCAATGTCACTTAAATAATAAATGTGATCCCTTGCCTTCCAGAAAAATGCATACCTCTGGTGCGTAAGATTATTACCCATTCCCCTTTCCACATGCTTTTCCCCATACTATATGCCATGAACAGCACAAGCATTCATTAATTAGAAGTGGGTTAAAAGAATAAAGGGAGTCAAGGCAAACTACTAGTCTACAGATGCTGCTCTATTCACAGGACAGGAAACTATCACTCTGCCTATATATCAAAAGTGGTCTTTATTTTGAAAAGGCTACTGGACTGAATTTTAAGAAAAAACAAGACAACTGATGAAGCTCCCAGGATAGGAAGCAAAAGATCCAGTTTTTCCTCAAAATCAGTCCAGTTGCTTTTTCAAAATAAAAACCACTTTTGATACAACTATGACCTGGAAAACTGTGAATCTTCACAGACATATCACTCTGGCTATTTTTAAAATTAATTTTGCATATATTGCCTTTAAGAGACAGTTTAAAGTAGTGGTTAAGGCAGGACTGTCAAACTCGTGGCCTGTGGGCCGGATGCTTCATGCGCTGGCCATGCCCATGCCCAGTTTAGTGAAGGGGAAAAAAGTTGTGATATGTCACATGATGACACCGTGACGACACGAGTTTGACACCCTTGGGTTAAGCATCGAACTAGGAGCT
Source organism: Oxyrhabdium leporinum (assembly GCA_032468155.1). Classification (NCBI taxonomy): domain Eukaryota; kingdom Metazoa; phylum Chordata; class Lepidosauria; order Squamata; family Cyclocoridae; genus Oxyrhabdium; species Oxyrhabdium leporinum. The sequence continues at coordinate 18,070 of JANHFL010000505.1, forward strand.
GGGAGACTGATTTCTAGTTCCACCTTAGGCACAAAGCCAGTTGGGCGACTTTGAGGTGGTCAATTTCTCTCAGCCTAAGGAAGGAGGCAAGGGCAAATCATTTCTGAAAAACTTCCCAAGAAAACTTCAGGGACTTTTCCAGGCAGCCTCCAAGAATTGAACATGATTGAATGGAAGGGGAAAAAATGCTTTCAAAGATAAAATCATTTCAAGATGGCTTACTAAAAAGCCTTACACTCAGAAAGCACTTTTCACACTCACAGAGCTCAAAAGACAGCAAACTAGGGAACTTTGATGGAGTTCAAAGGTGGAAATTTCTAAGCTGGGAGCCACGGTTGAAAAGGCCTGGAGTTTGCCAATCTCATCGTTACTATGCTGGACCAAAAAGTGCTAGGTTTATTTAATATGCACTTTCTATGAGAAACTTTCAAGACAGGAATATAGAAAAGATACATAGGCGCACCATTTGGGGTGGGTTCTTGCAGCTATGTTGAATTCTACCTCATTATTTGAAGCGCAGCAATTACATGGCCCTTCTCTAAAGGCAGCTAATTTGTCACTGGGAGCAGCTTCCACAAGACTTATTTTAGTTCACAAAAATCCTTGCAAGCCAGATTAGGCTAGAAGAGCTGGGTCATTAGCTTTAAATGGGCTCCTCTTCTGCAAAGAAGACTGCTGACTTTCGAAAGGAGTGCTGCATCAAGTTGTTCAAGTAGCAATCACGCTCTCCTCCCTGCTTTGGATTTACTGTCTCTGGAGAATGAGTGATCTGCTCTCCCACATGGACTAATTGGGCTACTCTAATGAACTCTGTGTGGGTTTGCAAAGGGAAGATGAGTCTAGTGCAGCCTGCCTGAGTCCTAGAAAAAACACCCCTGGGGCAGCTCTAATCATTGGCCAGATTTAGAGTCAGTCCCTTTATGAGTTTAATCACTCAAAATAGGCTAGTTCCTCCCCGGGAATCGAAAGCAAGGGCTGGGGAATTCTGCCAGAAATGCCGGCTTTGAGGTAAATTTGTTGAAGATACCTGTTACTTCCACAGCAGCATCTGTCACAAGCTGTTATAAGGATTCAAAAGGATGACATGGGGTGCAATGATGTCACCATACATACGTTGGCATGTACTCTCCACTGCCCCACACCTGCCCAATGACTAGAAATGCCCTGAATTGTTTATTTCCCTTCCTAAATCTGCAGAAAGTCTCAGTATCAGAGGATGGCAGCTGGGATGGAAGTTCCTGACTGACTTTTGTGGATGGTGATTATGAGTGCCTTTTCACTCGTCTCTTCTTTAATGCCCCATTCTCGCCGAAGAACACTGAGCAATTGGAGCTTTTGTGCTGCACCCCATCAGCATGGCTCTGAGTCGTTCAACCCCAGGAGCTTCATTTCTGGGCACATCAAATGCTCTTCAAGGGGATGTTGTTGCCTTCTCAAAGACTCCTCGGCTGCCATTACTCCCAATAATAATTTTTCCATCTCACCAAGAATATGGCATGGGGTAAAGTTAAAGCATTTAAAAAGATGGCTTATATAAAAGGAAACTGCTTTCTCCATCAAACACCCACAGAAATAGTGCTATTATTTTTGAGTCAATTAATTCAGATTTCCTCAAAGTTGAGGTCTTTCCTTCTTTCCCTATCCTCATTAGCTGTGACAAACACAGGTTACTGAACTTATTATTCTTTCAGCAGCTCATTAGGACTAGAACTCGTTAGTGCTACAAATTGTTAAGTTCATGAATCAAGAATGCTTTTAATAAAGCTACATTTTTAAAACAACTTCAACCCATACCTAACTGGTAGCTAATTTTATACTGGTTCAGTGAACCCTTAAATCCCACCCTTGGATGGTCCTGCCCCACCCACCCCATCCCACCCTCCCAGGAGTCCCTCCCAGTCTGTTTTGGATCCCAGGTAAGTGCAGGGCCCATGCAGAGGCTCGAGGAAGGTGGAAAACAGGCCTCCCAGAGGCTGGGACAGGCCCATTTCCAGCCTCCAGAGGGCCTCTTGAGCACAGGAAGGCCGTTTTCGGCCTCCCGGAGGTTCAAGGAAAGCCTCCAGAGCCCGGGGAGGGTGAAAAATGGGCCTCCCAGAAGTTCCAGAAGTCCAGAAACGGGCCCATTTCCAGCCTCCAGAAGGCCTCTGGAGCCTGGGGAGGCTGTTTTCACCCTCCTGGAGGCTCGAGGAAAGCCTCCGGCACCCGGGGAGGGTGAAAATGCCCCCCCCTGCTGTGGTGCAGCAGGCCAACTAGGCCACAACCATCATGGGCATGCCCACCCAACAACTGGGCAGAGAACACGCTGCTAAAATGTTTCAAGCCCACCCCTGTGCAGTACGTATATACAAAATACATACAAACACATACATACAAACATACACATTTTGAGAGATAGGGACAGCGAAAGATAGGGAGACGAATAAGTTGAAGCTGGCATGATCCTCATGTGCTTATTTGCCTCTGCACTTAATTTGCAATTCAGCTAGTATTTACTGTGGCAGCTTTATTTTAGCACCGAAAATTTTACAATTGCTACAACTGCTTTTCTAAAGGCCAAATGAGTTTGGATAAATCAGATATAATAACTATCTTAATATTGGACTGCTAATAACACATTGAATGTTATTTTTGCTTTGAAGGATATCTATTTCAGAAGCTGAACAGGATGCAGATAATAAAGTGATCATATTAAATAAAAACAACCTAAAAAATGAAAATGAAAACTAGTAGAAAAAGTGTTTTTAGAGAGGCTCGTAGGAAAGGAGCTCTCTGCTCTCAAAGTCGGCTGTGCACTGAAATTTAGCCGCAGAACAAAATTGTGTTTGCTGTTAGTACACTATGCACCAAAACTAATATCAAGACACTCCCAGTTTTTCTGATATAAAGGCTAGCTTTAAACAAAATGATTCCATGTCTGCAACAAAAAGCCCATACTGTGCTGATGGAATAAAAGATTCACATCCAAACTTTCACTGATCTACTGAATCTTTCAATTTAGAAAGATTATTTTGTCCTAGTGGGAGATTATGCAAGCCAGCCTTTAAGTTCACAAAGTAGATTTATGAGGAGCATAAACATCTTTATTTAAACAAAATCCTGTTTTCTAAAGGTTGCAAAGATTTAAGAATATGGATGGGGAGATTTGCAACAAAGGTAGAGGAGTATAAAGCTTCTAATTTTTTTAGGTGCACCCATGAAGGAGAAAGAAAATCGCTGTCCATAAATTCAACATAGCACATGGTATTGGACATGGAGAATATTGATTAGGACCGGTTTCATTCATCTTTGGAAAGCATCACTTTTTTTTTTCTAAAAGGCACAGATGTATTTTTCACCAAACTAAAATATATTTTTTTTAATATTAAAAGAGAGCTGAATAATCCTTTGATATATCATTTAAAAACATTGTCGCTCTTTTATATTTAATAATGCCACTATCACTGGGTTGCAGATGTTCTGAAAAAGAAAAAGAAAAGAAAAAAACCAAAGTCTATGTGTATAATCAACATTAGGCAGGCAATTGTATTTTTGCACATTATAAAAAATGATCAGCGTGTCCAGATGAAGGAACTTGTTCAGAGTCAGCCAAAGAGAAGCATAGGGAAATGAAAACAAAGTTCTAGTTCTTAGGTATTACCTCGTATGATGATCAGTTCAGGGAGAAGCACACTGGTAGGAAAGAAACTCATAGGAATACTCATCCCATAATCAAAAGAGGTTTTAAAAAGAGAAACTGTTGGATGCCTGCAGGCTCCTCATATAATTTAGAAGCCCATGCAAATCAAGGCAAAATCTCCACCGTATACATTTATAACAGCCTTCTTTCTAATTTGTACTGTTTGATACTGCAACACAGAAAAATGCCATTGTCTCATAGTCATTGCTTTAAGAGACAACCATGGTACTCAGAAATTGGAAAGTCGGTTTGTAAAAGAACCTCCATTAATTCAAGATGGCGTGAGATTAATACTCATGTCATCTTTGTTCTTTCATGGTAGCCTTCATTATGTGCTCAGAACAGTGTGTGAAAAAGACAGGAGCCCTGGAGACCAGCTTTGTCCCAATATTCTTATCCCTGTAGCGGTAAAATTTGTGTCTCAATGTCATTAACAGAAGGATAAAAAGGAAAGCCCTTCAGGTGGCACTGTCAGAATTCCTGGTTACTAATGAGCACGATCAGCCCAATGAGAAAAAACAGAACAGCTCCAAAATATTTGAGAGTAAGTTTAAAGTAGGTAATCCCTTGTCATCAGGTTTTTGTTTTTCTATTTGTCATAGCCAGTGAGGATCTGGTTACAGAGGATTCTACAACAGATATACAGATTTTATGCAAAAGAATTAATGGACATCAGCGTGACATCCAGACTTAAAACAAGGACATGTTAGCAGAGCACTTTAACCTCCCAGGGTATTTCATACTGATTTCAAAGAAGTTATTCTGGAGAAAACAAACTTCATCACACCGATTGAGAGACTAACTCACATATATCAAAATGTTTCAGTCTATTTCAGAAGGTTTTAACAAATATAATGAGATGGGTTTTTAATGTATTACAAGTCTTAATTGATAAATACTTGTCAGATGTCTCACACATAACCTGGGTTATATATGACTACACTTTCCCCAATCTTACAATTTAAATCCTGAATCTCCCTTTTTTATGACCCTGTTTTCCCTATTCGGGGTAGAGTTGGGCAACTGGATGACATTGAGCTTTACTAGCTGGATGCTCTTCCTGATGTCTATGTGGAGTTCATAGCAATAGTTTTTCTTTGCATCCTAGAACCATCTGCGACTACCTAGGATTGAATTCTCAACCTTCTGAGGGGAAGGCGAGCATCTTTACCACTAGGCCACCACGCCGCTCAATTTAAATCCTTCCTCAGTTTAGCCATTCTGATGAAGTCAACCGTAGTTCATGAAAGCTTATGTTGTAGTCTGAAAAGAAACTTCCAAACTCTTTCTGATTATAGTAAAGAGAGATCCAAGTATCAAACAAAAACTCATTCACAATACATTGTTAGCCTTGGAAGCCATAATTGTGAGGCCTCTGCGGCTGCCACATAATAGCACATGGGAATTAGCGAGGAGGTTCTTTCTCATACACTTAGAGGGGTTAGTAGTCAAAACAAAATTCTTTTCAAGTCTGTCAAGGCCATCCTGGCCAGCATCTAGAAGAGGAGTGACGAGAAGCGAGAGGAAGTTGGCTTCGGAAGAGGATTGGGGATTGTGACCTTTGATGATGGTTTGGAGGTGGATCTTTGATTTCTTTTGGGTGTGGAAAAACCTGGGCTTTCAGATTCAGGTTTTTCCCAGATGTGGCAACATGGTTTCTTTAACAAATTCTTACTTGGATCTAATTGTGTCTGAGTGCTGAATGAGTTATTGGAACTTGGATGGAACGCTGACATACATATAATAACATAAAATCTAATATCAATCTATAATGCTACTTAAAAGTTTGTGAACCCTTTTGAATTTGCAGTATTTCTGCACAGATATGGCATAAAATGTGATCTATTTTCCACACAAGTTCTACAACTAGATGAAGAGAACCCAATTGAACAAAGGAAGCAAAAGCCAGGCATGTAAATTGGAATTTCAGGTGTTTGTTTTTTTTAAATTCCTTAAATCACATAACCATCTTTGCAATGACACCCCAATTTTACAAGTAATTAATAATGAAATGGGGATTGTTTTTCAGGAAATTCAAGTACACGGAATATGTTCAAAGTTATTTGGACTGCAGCAATTATATTGCATGTTAAAATGTAATTCCCATTTTCAGCATGTTTTACAAGGTACATTTTTAATGGTTTGTTAATATTGACTAACTCCCTTAATCACGCTGTTGCTAATAAAACAGGAACAGACGTCCTAAAATTTAGCAGATTTATGAGGTAATTGTGACTGCATCTGAAAGAGATGTTACTGCCTCAGAGCTATAAACTGTTAGCATTGCAATGTATCCTGATTCAGCAGTTTGCCTGCAGGTGTAAAAATTAATGCAAACAGGGAAAAATGGCTTAATCAATTTCTGTAGAAATTGAAAAAGCTTTGCATAATTAAATTTCAGAAATATATAAATATCTACCTTCAATTTATGATTAAATGTGGTAGCCACAGTTTGTGTGGCACTTGTTAACATGATCTTCCAGAAGTCTCCTGTATCAAATGTAAAATATTTTTTTAAAAAATAAAAATACTTGGAAAAATACACTTGTGCATTTTTTAGTTGTTACGAGAACCTGAACTGAACCAATGAATCCAATTTCACAGAACAGCCTAGTTCTTTCTACTAAAGAGCTTCAGCATGAAGGGTATTTCCGTATTTCAACAGAAATAACTACGGACAAAAGTAGCATGTACATCTTTTCTTTTATAATACATGAGGTGATAGCTTGTTTCTATTTAGCTGTATGTCAAGTGCAGGAAGTATCTTGTGATATATATGCATTTCTGACTTTTGTCTGAATGCATTTGTGTGACCCTATGCAAAGCAGAGACATGAGAAATATCCTCAGGAAAGTCATTTTCTCTCTGTCTCTACTGTTACTGGAGGCACGTTTGGAGACAATAACAAAGTGAGGTTCTTTCTTTCTTTCTTTCTTTCTTTCTTTCTTTCTTTCTTTCTTTCTTTCTTTCTTTCTTTCTTTCTTTCTTT
>JANHFL010000505.1:40064-55637 GCA_032468155.1 Oxyrhabdium leporinum
CAATTAATCAGTGGAACAACTTGCCTCCAGAACTTGTGAATGCTCCAACACTGGAAGTTTTTAAGAAGAGATTGGACAATCATTTGTCTGAAATGATAAAGGGTTTCCTGCCTGAGCAGTGGGTTGGACTGGAAGACCTTCCAACTCTGTTATTCTAAATATTCTAGCTCTCAGTTCCCCCAAAATGTGAAGTTAGCTTTTAATATCAACGAGGATTCTCAGTCATCCAGATAGAGTTGTCTGGAAATTCAGTTATGGCCACTGGATTTCTTTTCTTTTTAGTATGAAACTTTTTGCTGCTTATCCAAGTAGTTTCTTCAGTCCTTTAATCAATTTTAGCATTTAATCAACAAACAGGAGTTTAATAGCACCTTTTCTGACTATCAAATTTATTAAAATGCTACAGCTCACTTCATCAGATGCACGCAATGATGTAAGTTTTAAGTTGCAGTGTGAGGGGAGAGAAAGGAAAACAGATTAGTAAGGCAAATGCAGGTTACATGTGAGCTAGATTATAAGTCCCTTATCAATTAACAATTAAAATGTGTTGAAAATCCATTACGCTTAACCGACACTCTTTTTATTAAATAGCCTAAGATACATCAACACTAAATCTATACATTCCATCTTCTTTGCAAATATACATTCAGATGCTATCCTGGGCAGAAAACACTCCCTTGCGATTTGATGACAACACAACAACCCTACAGGAAAGTCAAGCTTAGTTGGATTTTGTGAAGCAGTAAATTCCCTCACTAGCTGTGAATTCAGCGATGGGGAAGAGAAGCATGGCTGTATAGCTCTTACTTGTAAGTCAGCCCCTGTTGGTATTTTAGTTGCTTGGCAGTTGAAGACTTAATAAATTAAAATGTGAGGGGGAAGGGGAGAGTTGTCTTTTCCTCACGTTTTACTACATGTATATAAACAAGTCTTTTACTACATTTATATAACCACTCATCTCACATTTGTGATTCTGGGCAGTCCACAGGAATAAAAAAAAGTACAAAACCAATCAACATAATTAAAACAAAATCATTCAAATACAGTCTGCAGTTAGTAACTATAATAACGGTCACCATAAAAGAACGAAGAGGAAATATTAAAAAGTGCTAGATTTTGTTTCCTAAAGCACAGTATGCAGAACAAGATTGAAGCCTTCTTGTCCTTATCTTACTGTACACTGCCTTTCAAGCTGCTGCTTTTTTGTTTTCTCAGCTTATTTTAGGGTTGACAAGTGGATTCTGGCTGCAGGAAAAATGCATAAAAGTAAGAGAGATGGAACATTCAGCTTGATCCATTTGGCTACATTTTCCTGTCAGCACTGTTTTATATGTGGACATGACAGAGCAATAAATGTCACCAGTATTATCACATCTGACCTGCGAAAAAATGGAAGGCGCCTTGATGGCAGCAAAGCGAAATAGAAAACTCTAACTCTCTGCTGCCATCAGATGCAATTCAGATTTCTGTAGCCAGATGTGAGAGCTCCAATAAAACACAGCAGCTCTACTCTATCCTATTCTGCATTCAATGGGCTTTTTGGATACCCCACTCTTGAATAATACCAGCACAGCAGCAGGGGCATTTTCTGTTTTAGTACAGCAAATTTTATTTTATGTGTTGTTGTCGCAGAGCAAGCCCAAAATTTCCATATAAGCACCATTAAATTCAGTAGCTTTGTAGTGCAGTATGGTAAAATTGAACATGTGACACCCAGACTCAAAAGGTAATTATTTATAAATAATTGATGTGCGTCATTAATTTATTGACAGCACTTTATCCTTTTGTATGGATACCCTACATATAATAAACATAAATGCTGTGAAAAAAAAAAAACTTTAGTCAGCACCTTGGAGATAAATATTTTCAGAAGTGCTGAAAGATTAATGATTCAGGTCATAGATATAAATCTCTCACTCTCACTCTCTCCTTTCTTCCCCCCTCCCCCCTTTTTTTCTTCTTCTTTAAATAGTATGGCTGCTTAGGTCTCATGAAAACTGTATCTATAAATAACGGGAAGAATTTCATAACTTGATTTCATCAGAGCAAGCACATTTATTGAAAAAAATAGTCCAATATGAACTGGTTGGCCTTAAGATGTCTCTGTTAAGGAATTGGGTCGAACATTTAAATAAGCTATCTAGCACTCCTATAAGGTTTATTAAGGTACACTGGTCACTAATAATTAGTTATGATTTCAGAAAAAGGAAAAAACAGACAAATAAAACTACAGCACAAAAATAAGTTTTGCAATTTGAATCATTTATCACATTGCACGGATTGGCAACCCCCAACTCCCCCCCCCACACCTTATATCTACTTCTCATGGATATTTCTGACTTGGAAAATGAGGATTGCCTGTTCAGGACATTTAGGGATGCATGAGGCGTTTAGAACAGTTAGGTTCTATGGCCGGTGCTAAATTTAAATGCACATTCAATTATCTTTAAAAGGCAACTTCTATTCTGTTTTTTCCTTTTATCCTGTGAAATGGGGGGAAATCATTGAAGGTTTTTATTTATGTTGCAGAAGCATAAACATCCATCATGGAGACATATCGCCGAAAATGATAAAAACCAACCCAATAAAACTGAAGAAAATAATAATGCAAAGTTGAGGAGCAGCAATTGCAAAACCATTGGAGGTAGCTTTCCCCTTAGATGCTCCACAATTTTTCTCCAAATTAACCTAACCTCCCTAACTATGTTGGCGAGCATGAACAGCTTCAGCACAAGAGAAAGCTTGTATCTGAATAACTGTTTACCAATATGTTCCATTCCAGGTTTTAGCCTGCAATCAGGAGTACAGAGTGCATGATGACTTCTTTCTGAACAGGGATCTTCAGCCAGTATTTTCATGATACTATGTATTGTTTTAATATTTTCTTTTATTCCCCTTCCTCCACTTCATAGTTTCAATATAACTTGAGATATTACATTTGCCTTCATAGACATGCAATCTTTTACACCAGAGATGTCAAACTCAAGGCCCATGGGCCGAATTCAGCCTGCGGGATGCTTAGATCTGGCCACCCTGGAAGCAGTGAAGGAGTCTCTGCCAGCGAAAACAGAGCTTGGGCGGGCCATGTGCGGCCCTCCTGAGCTCCATTTTCAGCTGTGACAGCCTCCTGCAGCCCTCTGCCAGCAAAAATGGAGCTTGGGAGGACCCCTCCTGAGTTCCATTTTCACTGACAGAGCGCTGCAGGAGGCTGTCACAGCTGAAAACGGAGCCTGGGAGGGGGGCCCTGACACAAGTGACTTCAAGCTGGCCATGCCCACCCTGGCCATGCCCACCCCAGCCCCCAAGGTCAAACATAACCCTGATGTGCCCTCAATGAAATCAAGTTTGACACCCCTGCTTTACACTAAGTAGTCCTTCAAAGAGGGCATGGACATGTTTAAGATTGTACAAAGTATTGTTTCTTTGTGATAATACTGGCAAAGTAACACTTATTTTGCATAGAGTTGCACTATGAGTTTTTCTGGCTTCTGGAAACAGTCAGAAACTTTTACCTTTAGCCCTCAAGCCAATTTCAATGCTAAAGGTATAGTTTAAGATCCATGGATCTAGTCCAAAAGATATGCCACAAATTATACAGAAACATTATTTTCCCATCACACAGATATTATAACTGCCACTAAGCAAGCATTAAGAAACAACAATTTACTTAAAGTTACCAGACCTGGGCTTAAAAATGGAGCTCACTGCCAGTTGACCAGAGAGAACCTCTTTAGTGTAGTGGTTGAAGTATCATGCTAGAAATGGGAGATCATGAGTTCTGGTGTACCTTAGGCACAAAGCCAACTGGGTGATCTTTGGCGACCACTTCCTCTCGCTCCTAAAAAAGGAGGCAATGGCAAACCACTTTCAAAATCTTGCAAAGAAAACTGCAGAAGCTTGTCCAGGCAGTTGTGAGGAGTCAATACTGACTTGAAGGCACATAGACACACTCTCACCCACACAAATGCCCCCACCCTCACCCAGAAGGCAGAAAACCACTCAAACTGGTTGTCTGAATTTTGTGAGCCAGAAATGGTAATTTCTAATTTTTCTAACCATGGCCAATGCTTTTGCTATGAATTAAATGGGTGGGGTTAATGCAAAGAATGGGTGAATAGCACATAATTATGGACATGTTGATCCTAAAAGATGGCAGCTGAAGGGACACTTCCACCTACTGTGAATAACTGGCATCTGACTCATTTGAAACTCCCTTTTGTCTTCCTTTCTCTTCCTGCACTAACATTGAAAATGGCTTTAAAGACCTATACTTTTTCCCCACACGGAGGTTAAAACAGCACAGCTTGTTTAATAGCAGAGAAGCCAGTTAAGTAAGGAAGCATTTGTTAGCACTCAAACACTTGAAATATGTTAAGTGCTTGGCAAGTGGTGCAACCTGAGCTCCGGACAATAGTGCGTGCAGGTAGTTGAGCATCTGACAAATGGAATTTAAACATACACTTTTAACAAGGATGCACTAATGCAGCTCACTGTCAAAACAGAAAGGAGATACATCACGCCAAGAAAGGCAGGTTTTACTTGAAAGCATACTGCAGAAGATACATACATACATACATACATAGATAGAAACAGATATACTGAGATAGGTTAGGGCATGAGAGACTGGTAAGAAAATCTTGGAAGCTGCATGCGAGCACACACACACACACACACACACACACACATGGGGGGGGGCACAGTTGCTTATTAATGTGATAGTTTTCTTTTCAATATTCTTTTAAGAAGCCTGCAATACTACAATTTGCTCTTTCAAACCATCCCAGTACTATTTAAAAACTCCACCTGTGTTTTATTATTATTTACATCATACCTGCACCATGAATAAAATCTGATAAAGGAAAATTAAAACAATCACATTAGCAGCAGAAAAACAATATAGAAATCTCTAGCAGTTTTCTTCCCTATGGCAGGAGTCCAGGTTGTGACAACCCAGTTATAGTAGATTTTGGGAAATGATTGTGATCCCAATCTTGTTAAAATGATAAAGGGCATGGCAGGTGGGAGGCTGGATGGTGATGGAGGAAGACAGGTGAGTAAGGCATGACACTTTGAAGGCAAAAGAAACTGCTAAGTTAGGTGATATGATATACTTATATGGTCAATTGACCATATCAAATAAGAGCATCAGCCATAGTAAAATGCAATAAGATGAGATAAGATAGAGTGAAATGAGATAAAATAGGTATGGTGAGATAAAATAGAATAAAAGCCGTGGTAGCACAGTGGTTAAAATGAAGTATTGCAGGATAACTCTGCCCACTGCCAGGAATTTGATCCTGCCTGGCTCAAAGTTAACTCAGCCTTCTCAGGTCGGTAAAATGAGGACCCAGATAGTTGGGGGCAATATGCTAACATTGTAAACCACCTAGAGAGTGCTGTAAAGCACTATGGCGTGGTATATAAGTCTAAGTGCTATTGAAGAAAAATTAAGTTGATTGACTGTATCAAATATATAAAATTGATACAAAAATGCAAATAAATAAAAAGAAAAGAAAACTTCATAATAGGTCGATCCCCTACAGTTAACTCCAGTCTGATCAAGTTATTATGTCATCTCTGAGGCGGCCTTTGAAATGAAGAGTGTGGCCTTATTGAGGATGTGCAGATTTGTTGCCTGCAATAAGTAAGGTTAAGTTGGGCATCTTTGTTCCTTTCCAGTTCTGCTCTAACTGGTGTCTTTGGAAGAAGTGTTTGCGACACAAAACAATTTTGCTCCCTATGCCAGTAGACTCCACAAATATAGGCATTAACTGGGCTGCCTCTTGGTACACTCTCTTCATAGAGTCTGCATCCGCAAAATCCTTTATGTTTATGTTCCTTTAGATTTTAAACCTTTTTCTCCAGTTAGACTACAACCCCATTTCTCCTTCTGGAAGGGATCCTTTCTGGCTAAAATAATTCCTCCATTGGCAAGGTATCTGATCAACAAGTTTTTAATAAGCACCGTTCTGTTCTATACACATATACAGTTTACAATTTGTTGTCTGTTTTGTGGAAAATCCAGTTACTGTTGAGAGATACTCCAAGAAATTGATTCATGGACCTGCATAATTTACTTGTGCCATTTCAGCAAAGATGGTCAGTAATTATTACAAGTTCTTTATATCAATCTTCCCTATTGTTCTCACGACTTGAGATATTTTGAAAGAGATGCTCAATTCATGTTTTTCATCTTTAGATGAATTCAATACAAGCTGTATTCTTGGAACAAAGCAACACAGCTTGACATCTGTTTCCCAAATATAGTAATATAACAATATTCCAAAACTGTAGGCTAAGAACTATGGGTTGTTTGCAAACTGCCCATGTTAAGCCAAAGGTTAGTTTAGCTCATCTGTGGTTGCTTTTTATATAGACATAGACTCTGGCAATAGACACATCAACAATTTGCGATTATATATGTATGGGTTAAAGTGTAGTTTCAAATTTAGATTTGGAATGGTCTATTCTGGACATGTTTTTACAGATTTTTCAAAGTTGAGTAATTTCCTGTAATCCAAATTTTCAGAATTATTGTTCTTAGTTTAAAAATGAAAGAGATGACTAGAATGTGGATGGCCTGAAGCCTGATTCTATTCCTTTAATGAGAAAACAAGGGTATTATCTGCTAACACCTTGGCTATGAGAGCAATATTTTCTATGTATATTATAATTAGGAAACTTTTGTTTCATGTATTTTTGTACTACTTCCCATATAATTATCTCAAAGTCTTGTACAAATGATAAAATGTTAAATGATTAAACCACAAAATAAGATTACTATAATTAAAAATAATGAATACAAAACATATGTGTTGTAAAAACGGATGGGAAAAAGGGGAAAACCATACAAGCACAGTATTCAAAAAGAGAAGTAATGTCCATATGATATATGTAATGGCACACTCACTATCAAGCCATTTCTTATTATAGTTCGCTGTAAGGAGTTCCAAATTTAAACCTAACATGGGGTATAAGCATTTAAATCGGGCTGAACTCTAAACAGGACAAGTATTCAGAATAATTTTACTGTGTGTCAAATTATTGTAGAAGTGATAAATTTACAAAATTTACATTAGCGCATCAAATTATTTTACTGTTAAAAAAACATGTCAGACAGCAGGTGATAGAAACCATTTACCCGGAAAAATAAATGATAGGTAATTAGTATTTGTTTCAGTTCATTAGGAATCAGAAAATAGACCAATGCAATGTTTCCTTTTAGCTTTGTTCTGTGGACTGATAATGTTCCCCAACAACTTGAAAACATTCCATAAGATAGTTCTAAGATTAAAATGGAGGGGAGGGATTAGTCTCATTTGGTTGCAATAGCCAAATAAGTCTTCTATTGATGAATGAAAATGTTGACAGGTGTCAGACTGAAACTACTTAATCAAAACAGAACCAAAAATGCATAGAAAATACAAGATGAAAAGGCATTATTATTATTATTATTATTTATTAAATTTATATACCGCCCCATTCCGAGGACTCGGGGCGGTTCACATAAAAATATAAAAATATATATATATAAATTCTTTAAAACCCCGTTTTTAAAACTAACCCCTAAAAATTTAAAATCCATTTAAAAACCCCCCTCTTTTAGCTTTCAATGTCCTATTTATGTTTTCGGAAACTAAATTTTTCAGCATTTGTTACAATAATGGCCAATTATCAAAACAGTTTTAATGTTATAACAAACCGGATTTTCTTTAATATCTATTATTGCAAAATAATAAATGAATTACTTATAAGGGATAATATCCTACATACATATTCCAATATTCATTTTATTGAGGTTTTTGTGGTTAGAAAGAAACTGTCATGTTAATGAAATTGACATGTATCTCTTCATATTCAGTTTGGTGCAGTGATTAATGTGCTGGCCTAGAAACCAGGAGACTGTGATTCTAATCATGCCTTAGGCATGAAAGTAGTTATTTTCTTTCAGCCCAATCTACCTGAAAGAGTTGTTGTGGAAAAAATAGGAGGAGAAATGAGTAGTTTGTATCAGCCTAAGGAACCAAGAAGGAAGAGTTACTTCAAAGTAATTTCTTTATTGCTGCTCATCTATAGACAGAAATCTTGCCAGACTAAAGCATTTATCAATTCTTTGGCATTTAGCCTTCCTTATGGTCCAACTCTCACAGCTATACATTACTACTGGGAAAACATTTGTTGGCAAGGTGATGCCTCTGCTTGTTAATATGATGTCATGGTTTGCAATTTTTATTGAGAGTGGCTCCAATAAAAGAATCTGGCAAGTCTATTTGTGCTATACCTTCTTCTCTTCCTGTTTGAATCAGTAAGATATGACCCATTTCCATTATTTTTCCACTTGTTTTGAGCTTATGATATATTTCCCCCCTCATTGTTTTGGTAATGTACAATATTTTGCCTATTTCCATCAAGGACATCTCTCTCTCTCTCTCTCCTTCTCTCCCTCCCTCCCTCTCTCTCTCTCTCTCCCCCTCCCTCCCTCTCTCCCTTACTCTCTTTACACACACACACACGTGCACGCCATCAAAAGATAAACAGTGGAGTGGCTATTTTTTGAATAAAGGCTAACCACCTATACTGGTATAAAAAAACTACCAAGAAAAGGCTAGATCTTACATGTTTGAAATTTTTCCATCTGCCACTTTTTTTTTTAGATCACCCACTTATGGCTTTATATTAAGTTCCAAGGTGCCTCTGTACAAGAGAGACTTCATTTATAGTTTGCTTTACAGTTTTGATCCGTGACTATCTACATAAGGTGTAGGAGCATTATTCTTTATTTTGCCCTTGGGCGATGCCATTGAATTATTAGCCTATTCTTGAAGTGTTTTTGTCAGAGAAAAAGGCTTAGCAGTCTATGGATCAGGATTGCAATATCAAGATTTCCTTAAGCTCAGATCCCAAGAGATGTGAGTCACTTCTGCTTTTTGTCTGAGAAAAATTCAATATCCATTCCATTTTTTATATTGTGTTTTCCAAAGAAGCTATCCAATATATAGAAATTAAATATAAGAAAAACTACATACATACATACATACATACATACATACAATATATATATACACACAAACACATTACTAAATTACATAGTATCATAGCAGTGAAATGCAGCAAACTATTAGAAAACAAAAGGATATAAATCTACTGTTCTAAACACAGCATAAATATATATTATTGTACTATCAGTTATTTTTTATCATTAATGATGTAGAAAACAATAACAAGTTCTGCATAATTACTGCATAGCTCTTACAATGAATTCTCTTTTTAAAATACTTTGTTCCACTCGTTGAAGCTAATACATATATTTTCCTTTATTTTGCAAACTG
This sequence comes from Oxyrhabdium leporinum, assembly GCA_032468155.1. Lineage (NCBI taxonomy): Eukaryota > Metazoa > Chordata > Lepidosauria > Squamata > Cyclocoridae > Oxyrhabdium > Oxyrhabdium leporinum. Next base: position 49,394 of record JANHFL010000505.1, read on the forward strand.
TCAACTATGCTATGTCGGTAAAATCAACAATTACTGTATGTAGCTTTACAATAGTTGCTATAGAATACATTTACCTTATGTATTAATACAAATTAAATCCACTGCATTAAAACTACCCCAGACAAATAGTGACACTTGAAACATTATTATTTTGAGTAAAGTGCCCAGTATAAATTGAGGACCATATAAGGTTAGGGTTAAAAGGGAAGTTTATTTCATCTCAAAGTGCTATTTAAACATTTGTTAGCTGGATCAGTTTTGGCCATTAAGTAAATAGAAAATATTTCTACTTTCATGGCACTGATACCCAATGGCTGCTTCTTACTGAAAGAGCCATGAAACCATCTGTGAGAACTCTACTCCTCTAGCTCCTTACATCCTTCCCCATATTTTTCTAAAAGTAATTCCTGCATTTTAAATCAGCTGGTCAGGGGAAAGGGTCACTCACTACTCTTCACCAAGCATGAATGGAACTATACTCTGAGACCTTAACAAAATAATGTAAAGGGGAAAGTTGATGGCATTTGTCAAAGTAAGCAAAAACAGAGAATAAGGGTTTTAAAAAATAGTGAAATATATTGTTAATACCAATAAACTCGAGTTCCTGCCCAACACTCAATATTTTCCCTTTCTTAAAATCTAGTAATGCAATACCTCTCTCTGCTTGATATGGATTGTTGAAAAAAAACAACAACCTAGATCTTTTTGGGCTGTTTGCCATGTGTTACTGACATTAAATTCTGTAAACAAATGACGGAACCTCTTACTGGGGTTACAGTGAATGTATAAAATGTTTGCAGTTTTCATCTGCACTTCAAAACTTCAAAGCTTCCCAAAAAAAAAAGCTGTAAATACTTTTTGAAATATTATGATGACTTTATAGCTCTTATAGTTTATAGTTCAGGTCAAAACTGGAGTGGGAATGGATGCATCCAGACAGATATTCAATTGTTGTAGCTTCCGATTTATGTGTGATGCACAGTGTTTGAATCTGAAGCCTGAATGAAGATTGCAAACAACTGGTATTCTGATCTGACATTAAACTAAGCAAAAGCAGCTATCCAGAGATGCCTCAAACTGCTAGATGGTTGGCATATATATTTAATAAATAAAAAAAAAACATGGGCTGCTTACTTTAGGATGATGACATTGTACACAGTGACCCACATCACATATTCAAAAGATCTAATTGCAGTTGGATGAAGTTGAATTACACGAAGGAGTTCAAGCACAGGTACCTACTAAATGGGGAATTAGTAGCTGAACAGGACAGGGTTTTATCTCCTGCTTTTTTCTGAAAGCTGACTTATGCATAGTGACACCTAAATGCTTTTATAATTTGAAGAAATTAACTTAAATAAATGCTTACTCGACATAGGTACAGGTAAACATGGCTTTTTTTTTAAAAAAGCAAATACATGGTGTTTATAAAAAATCTATTTACCGTACCTACTTGTTGGAATAATGAAATAAAACCAAATGAAGCAAGTGAATGGCTATCAAGCAGTCATACAATTATATCTTTATCCATTTGCTCCCAACAGGGAAAATGAAGAATTGCTTTATCCTTTCTGCATTCCCAAAATTCCTGACACTTAATTTGGGATGCTATTATGAGGAGGGTGCTGATAACGGATTTTAGAAAATGTTGAAGCAATATATGGACGGAAGTGATTTATTCATTTGATGAACTGCTGGGGGGAGGGCGCTTCTCCTCCACCACCCCCTTGGCAACTTCATAATCTTAAGAGTGAAACAATAGTACAGCCTAAGGAAAAGTTCAAGATGGACAAACAAATTCTAAAACACAAAGGCAACACAAGTTACCTTCACTTCCTCCACCTGACACACAGCGTGTTACTGCAATAAAGGTCATGTAGCCATCAGAGAACACAGCCTTGATTAGTTGCTTTGTCTTGTCAAATGAAAAGTAAACTTGGGTACTGCTGACCTCAAGGATTTTTTTTCTAAATGGTGGCAAATGACCATGAGGTAAAGACCCTTGAAGGGCACATAAAAAGGCTAAATGGAGGGAAGGATTTAATAAAGTTCATCATTACAGAAAAAAGCTATAGGTGTTTCATTTAATCTACTGATCCTGCTATTTTATATATAGGAAGTTTTTTTTAACCTGCATTTTTTTGCGCAGAGATATCTACCAATTCATTTGCTGTTCTTAATGTTTTATTCCTCCTCTTTTTACTTAAAAAAAATCTGATTGATCACAGGTGAATACTTTTTCCCCCTAAACATAAAATCCAAAATCCTTTCACCTTTAAACATTGTTCATATTGCAGAGGCAGCTCAGGCTGTGAAAAGAAATAGCACAGAATCTCCTAGTTGTCACAATCATGATCTGCATCAAATTACACAACATTTATTATATCTGGGTAGGCAACGTTTATTGCTTACAAATATGAGAGCCACATCTCACATGCAGGCAAGATGGTGATAGGCCTGCTTTGGGATTTACACTTCAAATGTTAGGGGTTTCCCATCTGAAAATGGCAGGAAATAATGCTGTCAGCTTCCAGCAATCATGATTAGAGGGCTCTGTGGATTGCAGAAAATGAAATCAAATTGCCCATCACTGCTTTAAACAAGAAAGGCCTTGTTCTGAGCCTACTTGGAATTAGTAAGAGTGATTTATCAGCCTGGGAGCCACTATCATTTCCCAAAAACAGTTTGTCAAGATTTTGAGGCAGCAGACATATTGCTGCTGATGCTTTTTTTCTGTTTGTACCATATGTCTGCACCAAAATATGAAATACAGATGAGAAGACACATCGTACACAAAATCAAGGCAAAATGTCCAGGGTTGTGATTACCTGCTTTTCTTACTTGGTACCTTGGAAAATAAAATTGATTTTTCATGAGGTAAGGCAAGCTAGTGTCTACATTTTCTCCATTCCATGCAGGCTGCAGGGGCATTTCAGCTGAAAAGACAATTGGATGTGAAAAACATATATATATGTTTATTTGTGAGGAAATCTGGTTAGCCAAATATGGGAGGAAGCTAATCCACTTCCTTTTTGCCTTTCAGCTCATCTCTAGAGTCTATCCAGGCAGGAAATTTATACGACCCTCATTGTGTCGTTATGTATGTTTTTTATAATTGTACTATATATATATAGCATTTGAAAGTAGTATAATGGCTTGGGTACTGATAGAAGAAACTTTGCTATGAAAATGACCAAGCTCAGACAAGATACAGCTTAAGGTTTAAATGCTGATCTTTCTGGGATGGTGAAATGCTTGGCCGGAGTGATGGAACCTTGAAAGGTATAATTGAGATTACATGCTGCAGATACAATGGATCACATATACATTAAGTTTCATGTCATAAGGCTGAAGATGTAAGGAGTTAGATGACAATCTGTCAGTCCTTCAAAGTAAGCCAGGCCAAGAAATAGGCACAGTAGGGATTCCAAGAATGCTCTTTACCATTCTAGGGTAGAATAATAGAATTTGAAAGCCTCACAAAGTTTCTCTCTACTCCATTGTATTCCAGGGAAAAAAAAACATCAAGGCAAAGTTATTTGGAGTGCCTTTCTCAACTTTTTTTCAGAAGTGAGCAATCTTTTCTGAACTTTCCCTTTCCTCTGGTTAATGATTTTCTCATTCATTCTATATTCCAAAGCCAGGTCTATATTCCTTCACATCATCTAATCAGCTAAAGGATGCTTTTAACCTATTCCACCCAAAAATATGAACAAGGGGAAATGCCTCTTGGGAGAAAAGTTTGCTGATATATTTTTAACAAAGATATATGGACTTTGGTTAAGGATTTGGTAGATAAAATGGATGGAACTTGGGAGATTTTAGTGTAGCCCAATTTCTCTTTTGGGGCAGAATTAGAGAGAAACATGGTTTTGCCATTACTTTTGGAAGATACTGATTATTTGGAATCATTCAGGTCTTAGTTTTACCCTTGTTTGCCCTGTTAGATGAATTACACTAGGGATTTAGTGGTGGAAATATAAGGCCTCTCTGATTATGGTATTTTGCTTGTGTCAGAAGACTTGAGTCATTATAATGTTATGCCTCCTAAATTTGATCTGGATGTAGGTGGTATTGCATTGCAGTGGTTCTGGTTCTTCTTGGATAGCACCCTAAGGATTCTGATTTTGGTATTACTACATATTTTACCTATTCTTCAATGTCATTCTCTGTGAAGTCACTGTGAAAACATCATCTGAAGATATGAGTTGTCTTACTGGATGATGCCTACTTCTCTTTTCTACTCTCAACTTTACAGAGGCAAGATAAATGTTGCTAAATTTGATAGAGTTATTATTCCAATTCAGGATGGACTACAATACTCTTGAAAGACCAGCTCCACAGTTTGAAATTTGGGGAATTTAACCACTGTTTCAAATAGGGCAATTAACAACATGAATCATCAAGAGTATATTTAAGACTAGACTCTTATGAAAGCAACAGCACTATCTGGAGAATGGTCTGGCCTCAATTAGTGATTATAGTCTTCCTTAATTATATCCAAGATGGATTATTTGGATTGTAAAGGGGATGAAAAAATGCTTTCTCTTAATTGCACTGACTACAGGAAAAACTTTGATAAAGTGTTGATAATGACGCCTTAGGCATGAAAACTGATTGGGTGTCTTTGGGCAAGTCAGTCTCTCTCAGTACAATTCACCTCAGAGGGTTGTTGTTGGCTTATTTATAAAAATAATAATGGTAGGTTATTTTTAAAAAGAAAAAAAAAGCTAGAAAATATCTTTAAGGACCACCTTTGCCCATATGTTTCAAGCTACATCTAAGATCTTAATTGGAACCATATTTGCCTAACTGCTTCTACAATTAGGTTAGGCAAAGAAGCACAACAGATAGGATCTGCTTCAACAGTTATATCATGCTGACCGAGGTATCTTGCAATAGTTTTAATACATAAGAAAATATCCAGGAGTTACAGTATATGTTTGGCCAAATATACATATAACCTGACTTTTGCATAGTTCAAAAATTCTTAAACGTTCTACAAAGAGAAAGACAATCTCAGACTTGTTTGGGGGCTACTAAATTTATAACAAAAGTTGTGAAAGCAACCAGAAATAGAAGATTACTGCTATTTTTCACTCCATCAAATTGTTCACAAATAGTAGCATATGCAATAGAGAAGCTCCAGTTGTGGGGAAATAAGCTGGTTTCATTCATTGCGGCATATTGCATTTAGAACCAAAAGTGGATGTCCAGAAAAAGCTGGAAGGTGCTTGGATTTCTATTTAATGGACTGTTTTCACTATCATTGGATACATTTATTTCTAATAACAAAACTGAACAATTGTAGACATGGGGTAATATTTGTATGCAATGAATCACCCATTCATCATTACCACCATTATCATCACCATTATAATTGTCCTGGCTCCAATTTGTATATACAGGCAGTCCTTGACTTACAACTATAATTAGGGCTAGAATTTCCATTGCTAAGTGATATGTTTATTAAGTGACTTGTGCCCAATTTCATGACCTTTTTTTTGACATCGTCATTAAGTGAAGCCAGTTTTCACTATTGACTTTACTTTTCAGAAGCCCCGGGGAAGGTTGCAAATGGACCTCAGGATGCTGCAACTGTCATAAATACACCAAAATTGCATTAATGTGATAGGGACACTGCAATGGTCATAAGTGTGAGGACCAGTTGTAACTCATTTTTTTCCAGCGGTTTTGTAACTTTGAACAATCACCAAATGAATGGTTGTAAGTCAAGGACTAACTGTAGTACACTATATACAAAATGCTGATTAGAATTAATACAGACAAGAGATAACTAATGCACTGCATTTTATCAAAGTATTTGCCACATATATCATATCGTATATTTAAATTGCATTGCTTATATTATGTATGCTGGGTCATAGGTCCCTCATTTTACAAGAAACATAGCATTTATTTTTGACAAGATAATAATTATTTAGTAGAATATTAAGCATTCACTCCTAAAGCAAGCAGTTCAAGCAGAAATAACTAGTCTAGAAAAATGTCAGTACTAGCAAGGGAATAATGATAAAGTGGGATTGCAATAAATTCTGCACATTTCAATTCCCTTGGAACGGAGAATTATTTTAATCATAGAGGTTGAGCGTGTGTGTGTGTGTGTGTGTGTATGTATGTATGTATGTGTGTATGTGTGTATATATATGTATATGTGTGTATATATGTGTGTGTGTGTATAATATATATATATATATATATATATATATATATATATTTTTTT
>JANHFL010000505.1:90279-113961 GCA_032468155.1 Oxyrhabdium leporinum
TACATTATCAGAAACTCAAGCTCCTATAAACTCATGGAGTCTTTCAACTGTTACCAGTGAGTTGAGATTGCTCAACCAATGTCCTTTCATTAAATAGCATTTTGCACAATATTCCTGATGTTCTTACACTATCCATTCTATTCATTTTAACCCTTTGATTGTCCAAGCCCAGAATTTCAAGCCTGATGTACTTTATTAAAGCAGCTGCAGTTTTTTTCCCCCAAGTTTCTATGTAAGTCCCCCTCCCCCATTTCCCCAAAAGTACAGCTGCTTTGGTGACAAGACTAATGTTATAAATGAATGCAGTATCTTAGTAAAGCAAAACACATTTCTATTTATTTTATTAGTTATTTATTTGTAACCATCTGTTTATATATTTTAACACTCCTGCTAAATATTATCTTTTCCTTTTTTTAATGTGGCTAACTTGGTAAAGTTTTACAGATATTTTATGGTCTCCTACGTCCTTGTATAGCATTCTTGAGATAGCTGACACAGCTTTACCCTGCTTCCTTCCACCTTTGTTATATTACAACTCATTACAACATTTTCCTTTCATGTCTAATAAGAGGCTAATGATAATATTCTTTTAATTTTAATATTTTATTTAAATGCACTTCTCCATTCAACTTGCCATATTTGGAAATTGCAGGAGAAACTGCTATCAATCCCCAATGCTTCCCATTATTAAAATTGCTGAAGTTTGCACATGTTGTTTGTCTGGCCCTATGGAGTAACCTTCCTTAAAAAAATTCAGTTGGCTTCAACATGGTTTGCTGTAAAAACTGAAGCATTTTGGATCTTTGGGGGGATTAAAGTGATGCCATTCACTTTTTACATTTGCTGAACAGTTCTTGTTGTTTATTAGATTAATATCCCACCTTCCATCCAGGAGTTCAAGGATCCATGTATTTTTCCACATAAATAACACCTTATGAGGGAAGTAGGGTTGAGAGTGACTGGCCCCAAGTCACCCAGAAAATTTCTGTAGCTGCACACAGGCTTGAACCTGAATTCATCAGCGCACATGGGAATCGTTTAGATTTCTGCTAGGCTCTTGGACTTCTATCCCTTCTCCACTACAACAAAGAAATTGAGCACTGTGTACTGTATGATATTCCCCTTCCCCATCAAATAGCATGCAGGTATGCAGAAAGATGACCTCTCTCTTTTTAAAATATTTTTATTTTGTTGTATATTTATTATTTCTGTTTTGATTCTCTCAAAAGTCAGGGCAGTGTCATCAGCATACCTCAGGTTATAGATATTTCTTCCTCCAATTTTAAAACCATGCTCATCTTCTTCCATCTAGCTTTTCTTGGTATGTGCTCTTTAATATACATTTTAAAATTAATATGCATTTGTTAGCAGTGTATGAAGTTTCCGTAGCTGACAAATGCATACTAAGGAAGTGCTTCTGTGTGTTATCTTATGGATCTCTTCTCTCCCTGCACCTCCTTTCCATTATTGATTCCTAAACTTACTTGTCTCAATTTGTCTTTCACAAGCAATGAATTCCTGCTGGGTTGCAAAGAAATATGGACTTAATGGATCAGACTGAAAGTAACCTTTACTTACATATTTATTCGGAAACAAGTTTACCCTGCATTTCTCCCCAAAAGGCTCTCAGAGAAGATTATAATTGCAAGTAGCCAGGCATACTCTATTTTAAAGTTAATAAAGGTAGGAAAGAGAAAAGATTTATACACAACAATTAGAAGTATGAATATATATATATATATGTGTGTGTGTGTGTGTGTGTGTGTGTATGTATCTGTCTCTCTGTGTATACACACATACACATACATATACCCCACACACTGTATATAGTCATACTTCTTGTCTTGAGTAACTATCAGGTCTTGGAAATTGGTTGTCTGCTTGTGGTACACTTTTTTTTCCTCAAAAAAATCTTACTGTTGACAGTGTGTTGGTAAAACAGATTGTTTCAATGTGGATTGCATCTGTTCAGAGATGTATCAAAGCTGGACAAGCCTTCATCAAGGAAGACATATTTTATTACCCTTTTCCTAATCTGGGCTTTCCATAATTTCTGATTCTGGGAGTCCAACAGCATACATTTTTTGGTCCATTGAGATCCTTTCCTCCATTACACTTGGTATAAATGACACGAACATTTCAGAACAAGCTTTCAACACCTCAGAAAACCAACAGATAAGCAGAGAGGGCTCATATTATCAGTTCACGGTGACATGGACCAAATGTCATCCTATATGTACAGATAAACATTCAATGCTACCTCCCAAATACAGATCATCACAAAGCCATCAGCCATGCCACCTCCAGGCTATTCCATTGGCAAGAAACCAAGTCTTCTACCCCAAAAACAGTAGCCCCTGGCGCACAGAAAAAAATGACATCTCTCAAGTATGGGATTTCTAAGCTACTTTTCATTTCTTAATATGGATGCTTGTCTACATTCTGATAGAACAGCATTATGTATACAACTTAATATGGATTATTCAATACAATTAGAAACTAACACTTTAAAAAACTTGGGTCAATGTTGAAAAAAATTCTATTAAACTCAGCGGAACCTTTTTTACCTGGAGCTGAACCCAAAACATCACAAACATGCTATTTAGTAGCAAGATTGATATATAAGATTCTATATACATGTCCTAAACCTAAAACATATAGTTGTGTTGTGTTGTTTTTAAGGAATTACATGGGCTTTTTTCATCATAAATGTAACAATTATTTATCTTTTTAAAGGACTTATTTGGAGGATAGATTATTCTGGTTCTCCGTCTACTGAGATTTTCTGCTTCCCTGAAGCTTTATATAAACAAAAATGTACTGCCTTTTGATATGTAATTTTTGAAGAACCCCAATTAAGAATCACTATAGTCTAGTTAAGGATCATGATAAGCAAACAGTTTGGCAGGGGAAAATCCCATTAATTAGATCCCAGCAGGAATTTTATGTGTCATTTGGCATAATGCATAGCGTAGTCTGTGCTTGGGTATGAGAAGCAGCCTATTAAGAATGAATCTGTGTCATAGCAACAAAAGGCCACTTGTCCATAGACAGAAATTACCCTCTGCATTCATCACATCATGCTTGTTTTATGTTCCCTGTTAGTGCTGTTCATTTTTTTTATACCCGTAATATGAAGGTTCACCAAAACATATTACTTTGTCTCTGAGAATGAATGTATATTAATTGGATGTCTATATAAAATAGTCTAACCTCTGAGCAAAAGGGAAAAAAAGTTGTTTTTTTCTCCCTATAAGAATGAATGAGAAAAGGCAAATAGTTATTAATGGTAGGGTTTTAATACATGAGAGAGCCAAGGTAGCAATTACATTCCAGCGAGAAGCAATGAGATATATAATTCCTGATGACTACATTAATGCCACTAGAATGTTATTCTGAAACTGGAGTTCAAAACAAACCATGTTTTTGTCCAATCTGATTTCTTTAAAAAAATTCTCAAACGATTCCATGGATCGTTTCAACAACAGGTCTTAGTTGAGAATATAATGACTGAGGAGTCAGATTAGGATTTAGGAAATATGGGATAAAAAGGTTAACAGAGGTTAAAGATATTACCACCTCGTTCTTTTTATGCCTGCAATTAGAGGAGAAGATAAAATATAACATGGAGTGTTTGGATGATCTGATTTCTCCCCATAAAGCAACGAGGAGCCCCACTCTTTTTTAAAAAAACCAAACCAAACATAATTGAAAAATACTTCCAAATTACATAAACTATTAAACTACTTCAACAGAGGATAATTTTTGTGCAATTATGTTAATCTTCCATAACATGGCCTGGTTGCAAATAATTTGGGAGTTTTATTTAATAAATGTTTATCCAATACATCTGGATAGCCTGAAGCATTATGAGATGTATCAGATCTCAGATATTCTAACTGATTGTCCCTTTTACTAATTTAGTTTTTTGTTTACCCAGTAATTTCCTCCTGTTACAAGTCCTGCATTTTGTAGTTCAATGTCTCAGCAGTTTTTAGTTTTCATTCTTTGCAACTCTTGTTCCAATTTTAATTTATTTTTGCTATCTTCTGTGCTCTCTCCTAATTTTTTTTTTCTCTTGACAGTCAAATTCTTTGCACTTTCCTATTTCCTCCAAGTTACAGTTAATATTTAGAATGACATGTTCCTATTTTGACAAAAGCACATACAAGTGAAGAGATTGGAGGGGCACTGTGAACAATAATGCAATGCCATGAAATGTATGAATAAGCACCACACTCTGGAGTTTCCCTTGAATTGATTGTATAGAATTGTGACGTGGTGTTTTGCCAACCTCTTCTGTTTTCTTAGATTCAAGTTGGTGCCCTGAGAATCATGAAAGATGCTGAAATTGTAAGCAATTTTTAAAGAGAAAAGGAGTCTGCTGTGAACACAGATTCCCTGACTTAAATGCCCTTGTATATTAGTGTAAATACTAAGACTGTATTTATTGTCAGGAGTTAATCTTCCCCTATCCTAACCTTGGTTCAGAATTGAAATTAATCTGTTAATTTATTGAGTCAGTTATTTATTCTTTGATCTCCGGAGTACTTTTGATAATCTTATTAAGGGCCAGGTTTCCTGGCATACTTCCTAACATAAATAAAGATGTCTTACCTTTCTCATTTTTCATTATCTTCCACGGAATTACTTTCAAACCTGTCCTTTAAAGCCACAAGTTTCATAAGAACTCATATTCTATTGTGGAAGCATTCTCCATCAAAAGCAATGCATAAATAAAAGAGAACTACAGTACACATAGCACTTAAGAAGTACATTTTATGAATATTCTTTTGAGCAGAAAAGTTAAAAAATGGAGCACAAAGATAATATATATATTAATATAAACATAATATATTGAACACGAATGAATTCTTTAACACTTGTTGCTATTCTGTTAATTCTCAAGCAAAGGTATACTTTTGTTTTCAAATGTTTTACAATTTACAGTAATTCTGCAAATTAGTAATAAACATCAAATTGGTTTCTGAAGAAATTACTGCAGTTTATTCTTCATGCAATTAATCTTTTAAACTTTACCGTCTTCTTCATTACTTCTATAATCTTAATTCTGCAGGAAAACCACACAAATTTCCTTTAGTGGATGTGTAATGGTATGTGGGGATGACCCTGGGAGACGGTGGAAGCCTCCCTACATTGGTCTGTAAAAAGATTTGTTTTGCAAAACTGATGGTAGCCTTCCTAGGTAGACCAGACAGAAAATATGACCAAATGAGATAATTATACTTTATTGTAAGGTTACACATATAGAATCTTGCAATCAGAAAGTACAAATCTCCTGCTGTCTCTTTTTACAGCCTAATACGTTAGGGGACTGGAACATCTATCTCGGATTCCAGAATCGTAGACCTGTAAGATAGGAATCTTAATACTCTCACATCATCTGCATGGATGGCTTTCAAACTCCCTATCTGGGGTTCCATTTTATATGCACAGGTGGAGCATAGACATCAATGGCTAGCCACACTGATGCTAACGATGAGACTTGTATTATGATTGTACAACATAAGCTTTATCTTTTTTTGGCTTGCATTTTTAGATAACTGGCAAGCCCATAAAAGACAGAGGTTGTATCAAGATGGTGCAAGGTATTTTCATCACTTGCCCCTTCCTTAATGAATGTGTAGAGAATTGGGAAGGAAAATATGAACATGGGAGGCAATATAAAATTCTTATTTCTGTCCAGGAAAACTCCCCAAATTATACCTCTGTCCAGTTCTTTTATAACTTTGAGGGTGACTCATATTTAAAAAGAAAAACTGCAATCAAGCACCCAGTTCATCCCTTTTGAAATAAGATATGAAAATACTGCCATTTAAATTAAAATGATCTTTTCAAATTAGCTGGCAAAATTTTATCAAATCTAAATGTCACCTAAAACTGACACGCAGTATTATCATAATATAAGTATCATCAGCAATATCATCATAAAATAAGTATAGTCTGGAACTTAAATATTGAATGCAGCTCTCTCTAAATCTTTACCTTCTGTTGCTATAATAGTTTAAGAATGTAACTTTTCTTGTTCACAAAAAGTAAGAGTACCTTGGTAAGAATGGTCTAAATTGTTCAGCTAAAGAATAAACTAACAGCCCACACACAGAGAGACACTTTAGAGAACAGATCTGCTTAAACAGTTCAGACACAATATGCACATTTTAATTTTAGATCAAAGTTTTTAAATGTTCTGTAAATTTGTTCCTCAAACTTTTAAAAGTAAAATTATCATTTATAAAATTATATGTGTTTGATTTATTTTTTTTGGTGAGAACCAGTTTTAATCAATGCATAAAATGCTCTCAAAAAGAAGTAGAACTATAGCTTATGCTGCCTATTTCATTTCCCACCCCACAGCAAATGTGTATTGGTATAAACACCAGACAACTGCAATCCAGAAAGTAAAGGCTGATAGGTGGACTAGCAGGAGGGAACCAGTATATATAAGCATTCACCTTGCAGCTCCTGAATCCAATACTTCAGGTATAATCAGCTTTGGAATGACTAATTTACATAAGATAAGCAATGCCCTCCTGGATTGGACCCTTGGCCTATCTACTCCAATAGTATATTTTCACAGTGGTCAATCAACTTCGTAAGGAAGCCCACTAATTTCCCAGCAGATGTCTTTTAGAGGCAGCCCAGTGCCATCAAGGCTAATAGCCATTAATTCTCCACACATTGGGCTGACCCTTTTTGGAGGCCAACTGCACTGCTGGCCAGCATCACATCTTGTAATAGTGAATTTGAACATTTAATTACATACTGCTAAAATAAACACAATACTTTAGTCCTGATTCTTCCTGGATTCAATGTTATCAGACAACTTCTGATTCTATATTTTGGGAAGGGGAATGGCATGTTTACTTTATCCACAACATGCATACTTTTATATTATAGAATAGAACAGAATAGAATAGAATAGAATAGAATCACACTGGCCAAATATGACTGGACACAAAGGAATTTATCTCTGATGCATAAGCTCTCAGTGTATATACAAACAACAAAGTGATAAATCAGAAGATACCAATAAGAGAAAGTATTTAGGAAATATGAGGATAATAGTAACACAGCCCAACTGCTTAAACTTCTAAAATATCACAAGCTTTTCTTATAGAGTAGCTGCTCCAGTCCCTTGATTATCTTAGCTGATCTCTTCTCTAGCTTTACTATATTCCCTTCAAAATATGGTACCCAGAAACTGTGTACAATATTTTAGATGTGGTTGTACCATTGATTTATATAAGAGCATTATGACATTGGCATCCCTGTTTTGAGTACCATTTGTTATTATCCCTAACCTGCTATTGGCCATTTTACAATGGATGCCCACTGAATTGTCATTTTCTTTGAACTGCTTGCCATTAGTCCAAAATCTCTTTCTGCTTTAAATATGATATGAATTGTACAAATATGAAAATGGTATTTGTACAATTTATTCCAAGACAATCAAATGAGATCTTGAAAAGTTCCACTTTGAGGATTCTCTATCTGAGCACAATACATGAAATAAAATATAGCAGTGATACATGTAAGTTAAGTACATTCCTGTGAATAAATCAAGAAGTTACTATGCAGATGTAACATTCCACTAATAGCTATACTTGAAAGTGTATTCCATCATAAACTGGAATACACAAGACCTTTTGTTCCAAACTGAAATATTGTGGACTACAGTAAATATTTGGGATCTATCATACTAAAGAGATAAGAACTGATGTATTGCCAGCACTGTAGGACTATTGCAATACAGTAAAATTAATGTACTTTTAACCAAACTTTTGTTATGCTTTCTGAGCTTAGTTGTTGCTTGGAGACATTTTATTCACCACAGAACACAAACTAATTAAAGCCAAAACATTTTACATAAACCAAAATATTGAATAGTCCAAGAAATAAAAAAAACAACAGGGATCATCTACAACATACAGAAGAACTGTAACAGCCACTATGTCAAACAGACAGGCAGAAGACTAGTACAGTGCATCTATGAATACCAACTAGCAGTCAGAAGACACCAATCATAATTAACTGAAATATATCTAAACCAGTATCATAGGGAACAGGATGGACAAATCAAAGCCAGCCATTAAAAAAAATCGACACAAAGATTATAGTTAATAAACAGATCCTTGAAAGCACATGGAAACTGGATATCACCCCTACCTGAGAGCCAACTTCCTGGGCAGGATTATATCTACCCCCTGCAAATCCTACAACCCTCATATGACCTTTTGGCTTGTAACATTATGAAAGTTCTTTTGTCACTTTGTTAGATTACTATAGAGATATATCACGGGGTAGGCTTCAGAGAATGTAACTTAGGAGGATGTTATCACAAGAATTGACATCATTTTGTTTTCTGCCATAGTTCTTTTCTTTTGTGTTGGCTTGGTCTCAAAAGATAGTTTCAGAACTTAAGAAATGGCTCCTTGGAACTTTTTTCTAATCTACTTTAGTATTGGAGGTAAGTAGCGGCTGGTAGGTTTGCACATTGCCTGAAGGCATAACATAGTTGATTTGGTTTGAGCTGAATGCCGTGTAAGCCCAGCCAATGAGCTCAAATAACTCTAGTATTTCATAATAAGCTGTGTTCTTGACTGGGTATAGATTAAACACCTAAATTGTAATTATTATACCTTCTTTTTTATCCTGTTTTATTTTCTATGCTGCTTAGGGATTATTTGAAAACCAAGAAGTTTAGAAAGTCTTTAAAATAAATAAACAAAGCTATCTTTCTTGGATTTTAATTGCTCCTGTTCAGCTGCTACATACCTTGAGGTACACACATGCCTTCTGAGGTATACATTGAAATAATACAAAATTAAATGATAGCTACAGAGAAAATAGCAGTAGTAGAAATGAATAAGCACTTCGAAGTTCAAAGCACTATATTTGGAGTAATGCCAGAGAAGTATTTTTTGTTAGGCAAAAAAATCCCTCCCTTGAATATCAAACACTTCTCCCATAACTATTATTTAATATTTTCAAAGATTCTTCTCGGGGTAAGCATAGGAATTGTCAGCACAGAAGAGCAGGAGGAGCTGAAAAGAAGAGAGCCCCCGTGCAGAAGTTGCTAAATAGAGTAGGCTAGGGAAATGGCTGATGGATTGAATTAACATAGCTAAAACAACAACAACAGGGCAAGCTGTGTAATGTAGTTATCTGTTTTAGAAGGTAGAAGAAGAAGGGTATGGGGTTAGGTGGGAATAGACTCAGGCAAAAAAAAACACACTGATTCCAAAATAGGACACCAAGGTGTTTTATATAAAATGTAACCTGAGATGGAACTGAGAGGGAACAATATGTCCTCCCTCAGCCATAGGCTCAAAAACTTCTGGATGGGACAGGAGAATAAAAATCAACCCAAAAGACACATGTGACTTATTAAAGGAGACTTTGCATCATTGCAGTTAAGGGGCACAATGGCTCAGTGGTTAAAGACACTGAACTCCTCAGCTGGAAAGCTGACAACTTGGATTCAAGACCTGAGCATCGTATGACAAGATGAGTGTCAAGAGTGAAACATTGGCAGCTATGTGCCTCTTTGTTTCAACTTGTCATTAGAGTAAAGGAGAGGAGGTGTTGATTACAAATGGGTTAGTTGGAGAAACAAAACTTCTATAGGTCCATTGAAACTTGTGAGAATCTGGAAAGTTTTCAAGAACTTATCAACAGGTGTGAAGAAGCAGCAGACAGTTCCCATAACAAAGATAACTTGTTTACATAGTCTATCTGGATGCCTGGGGGTTGGGCTGGGAACTTTATTGTTTAGTACTGTGAACTGTTTCCTAAGAAATTCAGAGTTAGTTTTACCTCACCATTACCATACTATGTATTCAATAAACAGTAAGCGTCTCAGAAAAGACATGATCCTGAACTTTTATTTGGATATTCAAGCTGGATGTTAACATTGAGCTCCTATTACTTGCCTCAGTTCCTGCCCACCTAGCAGTTCAAGAACATGCAAATGCGAGTAGATCAATAGGTACCACTTCAATGGGAAGGTAACAGCATTCCATGTGCCTTGGTATATAGTTATGCTGGCCACATGACCAGGGAAATTGTCTTCTGACATTGCTGGCTCCCTCAGCTAAGAAATGGAGATGAGCACCGTCCCCTAGAGTCAGACACAACTGGTCAGGGGAAATCTTTACCATTTACAACCACAATTTTCAATGCTTAAAATATCAGACAGCGTAAGAAATATATATTATACATAATAAATACATATTATAAAACATGCAATGCTTTTACCTATATGTCAGATATTGAAAGAGGCATCTCAGAATGGATGGTTAGAGATGCTGATGGACAATGTAAACATACACCAGTTCGTACTGACAGAATGTTAATTTTTACAGCTTACTTTAAAAAAAGAAAAAGAGGGCAAAAGGGAGATGCAGATCATTCTTTTTTTTAAATTGTTTTAAATGCCATGTTCTTAGAGAGGAAAAACTTTGTCTGCAGCCACAAATATTAGTGACAAGCTTGGCCCATAAAACAAACAAAAATCCCTGCTAAACTCTGAACTCATTAAGCATTGCAAGTGGCTCACAGGCAGTTCAGCTTCAGTTCTTCCTGTGGGAGGGTACAGCAGATGATCAAAGACAAAAAATAAAAAATAACGAGTGAAAAATAAAACTGGCTAATGTGACAGTGAAGGCTAGATGGATTGGAGAGATCAAGCATGCTCCTTAAGACTCAGGAAGTGTATTGATGTCAATATTCGGGGCTTTTTGCTCAGTAGAAATGAACACTGCTTTTATCCGAGCTGCTCTGAGCAATGAATCTATCTGCAAACTGATGGCTATCACGGCTCTTGTGTGTTTGCTTTTTTGCTCAACAGAACAGTCCTTGTGTTTTTGGCTGGAAAAGGATGAAGAATTAAATAAACATCAAAAACCAACACGGCTAGTGGAACAAATATTACCAGGTTAGTCAGGCTGAGAAAATCTAGCGTAATGCACTGGATGCGATAAGAAAAGGTTAAAACAACAACCACCGTCAAACATCGAGATAAATTCAACAATTTGGGGGGATTAGTACAGAGCACACAAAACAAGAATAGGTTACTCTTTCCATTTTTTTTTGTTCATCACCATTCATATGGAAGAGTGAAGAAAAGAAAGTGAGAGTGTGTATGATGAAAGTGCTGGACTAGAATCGGGGTTGACCAGCCCCTTAGTCCAATCAAACACAGTTGCTCTGATGGGGCTAAAATAAACAGAGATCTCTGTACAAGCTGCTCTTAAGGAGAAAGGCCAAATGTGAATCTTAACAAATAAACATAACAAAACTGCAAAAACACTTAAAATAATTATTTTTTTCCCGCAGTACTAAATAAAAGTGATGCTATCAGCATTGGTTAGCCAAACAGCTTTCCCACTGACATCAAATGATGATCATAGGACGCAATACTAACCATTTTAATTGAGAAAAGTAGAAAAGTTTCTTTTTTCAGGCTGCTTAGTCTAACAAAGGTGAATGAATTAATATAAAGGGGGGGCAGCAGAGAAAAACCTCAAAAACAGTAACTATTTAGGAAGACAGTGATCTCCTAATTATAGTGTATTAATCTTCCCTCTCTAATCTGAAAGAATCTCAGTGAACTCTGTCCCTCTTGTTAAGCCTAAATTCTACATATTAATGGACACAGACCCTCTCCATCCCATCTCATTACCATTGTTAAGAGTGTATTTGTTCTCTCTTTTGTATGACCTTTTGCTTGTTCACATTTTCTTCCACTGCTGTAATTGGGCCAGGATATGGCCAGCTTAATAACTGGGTGGCACCTATGGCAGCAAAAAAACCCCATGCATGGCTGCTGTTTATACTGAGAAATTATCTCAATTTCCTCACTATTTATTTCAATAGGAAAATTCAGCCCCATTCAATCAATCAACCATCTAGGCTTTAGGGCCTTGGTTGCTGCCCAATCAGGCCAACGACTGATAGTGTATAGCTGTTTCCTTGCCCTGCTCAGATCTTTCAATGGCTTACCAAACCTTTATCTGATAAAAGGACTTTATGAGTTGCTTTGCAGAGTGAGATGGGTGGCATATAAATTCAATATACACGCACACACACACATATACACATAGACACACACACACATTATGCTACCATCTATGTCCTTATTATGTTGACTACACAGGTTTTATTTTTATTAATAAATATACTTACTTAGAAGCAGTGGAAATATAAACAGTTAATTCACTTCTGCGGTAATAAATCAGTATGTCAGTACAAGCCTGTAGGTTTAAATGTGGAACCTACTACCTTCTCTAGAAATTTTACATGCATACATACATACATACTTACAGTACATTATTAAGAATAAGACATAAAGGGAAAAATCTATTTTATATAGTACACTAATCAATATCTACTAGTTTACTAATAAATACACTCTAACATAATAGCAATAGCAATAGCACTTAGACTTACATACCGCTTCGTAGTGCTTTACAGCTCTCTCTAAATGGTTTACAGAGTCAGCATATTCCCCCCCAACAATCTGGGTCCTCATTTTACTGACCTCAAAAGGATGGAAGGCTGAATCAACCTTGACCCCTATTAGGATCAAACTCCTGGCAGTGGACAGAGTCAGTCTGCAATACTGCATTCTAACCACTGCACCATCACAGCTCTATCATTACAATGAAATTATTGTAATTATTGGATTACAATGAAATTATTACAAAATTTCACAAAATCTCTGTCACATATTGCTGCATTGTTTGATTAGTAGAAAATATTGCCTTTTCCAAAACCAATAGATCGTACATTTGCAAGAATCATTCCTTACATTCAGAATATATTTTCAATTTCTGAATTTGATTCTTTTAGCTGTTTCCCATAAATCTACCTACATAACTTGACACACAATTAAAAAAACAAAAACAAATGATCACATAACCATATCATATGGGCCAGTCAACCTTCAACTTTTATAGAGAATCTTATGCCTATTTTTCGAATACATTCTTTGGGGAATCCAATGCATTTCTTAATCTGAAATCTACAGTTAATATTTTACATTTTTAAGGACAAGTATCCATTGGTGGGGCATTATTGAAAATTTAGACCACATTTGAAATATTCAAGAAATGTCCCCTTTAAAAATATTCTTGAGCTTTGGATAGATATACGTTATGTTTTTAAATTCTGAATTCCATTAAGATAGAAAGCATCTCAGGCACCTTTGAGATGGCCAAAGAACCTGGCCTATATTGATCCACTAGAATATGCTCAAGATGAAGAAACCACCAGTATTGCAAACTGGGAAAACCAAATTCAATTTGAGGAGAAATCCTTGAAGTCACTACATAACAACTTACTTCAAATCATGATCCTGGCCTTCACTCAAATTTTCCAGTAGAAAGTATTAACAGAGATTTTCAAAGTAGAATTTTTCCAGAATTAAATATTTATTGTTTGTCAAAAGTGAATATACGTTCCAATATAAATAAACTAACTAAATATATTTCAAAGAAATATATAAGTATATCTTGAGGCACATTTAGTTCTTATTTTAGTAAATCTGGTTTTATATTCTTAGGCACTTTCCTTCTTGCACTAACAAAAAATAATATATTAGAGTTGACAGTTCTTCTGCTAAAATATGCAGAATCAAACAAAAGATGTAGATGAAGCAAGAATTGGGACAGAATAAACAAATCTAACTATATCAATACAAATTAACAATTCAGCCCTGCATATGTGTACTCAAAAATACGTTTGAGTTCGATGGGGTTTATTCCCAGATTAAGTGACCAAAAGTATTATAGCTAGATATATCATAATCTCAATGAAATATTTTCCTTGCTTTCTAAGTAGAACAAAAATAACATTTATTTATTTTACTTTACTATTTCATGCCTTAGAAGTAGAATGCCAAAACAGAGTGTAGAATACTTGGGAAAGAACGTTACTGTAGGTTTGATCACTTGCATTGTGGAACATAAAGCTTTATAGCGTTGTGTGGATTGGTGGCAAAATGAAAGATGAATGCACTGGGGCCCATCTGTTGAGAATTTGGTGGTGGGCTTCCATCACTTGGATAAGTATGAGACCTACCCACAGCACATGTGTTTTCTGGTAACAAATGGTTACATTTAACAAAAGTGGTTGAATATGCTTTATTCAAAAGCTGTGGGTGATCTCAGATATTCAAACAGAGAGCATAGTGTAACCTTCTGATACCTCACTACATATTATCAGATCTTCAGGCTTGAACTACAAGGAGCACATTTCTCCAGGACAGGATCACTTAGGTTGCAGGCTGGACTTTGCTTGTTTGGATGCTTCCTATGTCCTGTCATGGGGGGTGGGAGGGGGAAACATGGCAAGGAAAAAGGTTCTGAGGTAGACTTTTCTCTTTTACATGTATTGTTTTAAGAACTAACTATACAGGGGTTACTGCATATAATTTTTCAGTTCACTCTGATATGCAGCAATCTGATTCTGATGTATGTACAAATTTGGCTGGTCTTCTATTTCAGGAACAGCAATTTTTATGGTGACCTGTTTAAATTATATGACTTTCCATCAATATACTAAGTACAAGAAGTCTGCTGAATTTAATAGTACAGGATTTGTTCTCTGGAACGGCGCATGAAATACACATTTATTTAAGAAACTGTATTATGAATCCATTCAAAATGCAAAGCTTTTCAGCCTCTTTTTAAATCAAAGAATAGAGTTAAATACCTATTATGAATTCTGGACTGGTTTCAAACTCCATTGTCTCCCTCCCACAAACAGAGGGGTCCTTTCTATAAAGAGGGAATTTTTAATCTAAGTAGCAGAATGGTAGATGTGATAATCTTCACTAATTTTCCATCATCTCAAAGCCTGCCCTGGAGAATTGGAGTATTTTTAGAACACAGAGACACAATGGGTCTAAGACACAATGGGTCTAAGCTGAAGCTGATGAGATGAGAACCAGTGATTTCCAGGGTAGGGATGGATGGTAGGTAACCATAATCACAACTGTCTAAGTTTAAGATCACCAAGCACTATGTCAGTCATTCATTGATTCAGAAGAGGAAGAGGAAGCAGCTTTGAGTTTAAACCCCCAGAAATATACTTAAACTTCATGATATCTTTCCATCTTTTTCCAGCATTATGCAAATAATATAATGCTTGGCTACAGTACATTTGATCTATCCAACCCATCTTAGTGAATCTTCTTTCCAGTCAAGCCAAGACATGAAACGTGTTGGGAGATTAGTGATTTACTGCTGAGCTCAGCTATGAACCTGGAGGGTTGCAAGGATACAGGGATGAATATTAGCTTCTTCTTCCATTTTCTCCAACAGTAATGTCCTGAATGGGGGTCCCACAGATCAATTACTGTGAAGATTAATTCTCTTCTAGAAACTTTTTTGTACCATGTACTAATGGAATAAAATGGCCACTAAAAATACTGCCCCCTACAGCAGCACCAAAGACAAATTTAGAGAGGGATACTCTGTGACCTTTGTAAGGTGTAGAAAGCTTAAAGTCCTTCTGAAAGAAGAACACTTTCACATGGCTCGTTGAAACAGATTCAGCACTCTTTTTAGATCATGAAGACTGCTAAAGCATTTTTTATTAATAAGCAGATTGACAAAGTGCGGCATGCCCCATGACAAGCATATTAACTGCAAACATGCTTCGTAAAAACCAAGCACTACAAAATGGCTTAAAATAAAAGAAATAATATAGTCTATAAAGATGAGAGGTGGATGTAAATGTAATTTTAGCTAATCTTTTATATTAGCAGTATGCCTGAATTTTCAGAACTTTGATTTGATTTAAATGAATGTACACAGAGCTTATATATCTTGACACATCCGAGGATAACCTCCTGAGCTGTTAAATATGCTTAATTTGGAGGAGAGTGCTACTGAAGAAGAAAAAAGTACATTCCATCCCATAATTTAACATATAATGCTACTCTTTAATGAAGTTTTCTAAACAAAACAAGAACAAAATGAGCTATAAATCAAGATGGGCTGGGTTCAGTTATTCTGTGGATGCTTCCTTCCTTCCTGCTATATGCCAGATGTTTTCGAACTAGCACCAAGAATTCCCAGCCAGAGAATGAGAGCAACCCTACTATGAAAAAAAGCAGTTAAAGATACAATCTTTTTTTTTTAACTTTCTATTTCAAATGAAATTTCTTATGAACAAATACTACATAATCTGAAACTTCTTATTACTCCCTCCTCTCCCTCATGCACAGAGCAAATTTTAAGGAATGGATTGTGATTTTGTCCGAACTCAGTTAACAGTATTCATTTTTCTTGCAAGTAGTTTAACTTGATAGACTGTACTGTACTACATGTCAATGGACTTTATTTTTCTCTTTGTATTAAATAAATTGTGTCAAATTGTAATTGTATGCCTTCCAGTCATTTCAGAACTGTTTGATCCCCAAAGAATTTGAATGTAGGTAGCCTATAAAGCAATTTTAAAAGCATTTAATGATTATGCTTATTAGCTAGTCCTCTTGTTTATGTTAAAAGAAAAACAAGTCTAAATATTAAGCAGTAATTGCCTGTAATGGAGACACCAACACAATATAGAATCTCTGGCTTTTCTGTGGCTCCCAACTTCTATCTTGTTTGACCTTATCTTCCTGTAACATTTATTGGAATTGTCTTTCACAAACTTGTAGAAGTGAACTACAACTCATAAATGTACCAAATACTCTGAGTCTGTATTTGGTGAAAAGTATCAGAACTTTACAAAAGTTTACCAAACCTGGTTTAATGATGGAATAAACCTAATTTTAGAAGTCTGTGGCTACTCTCATAAGTAAGCCAACCATCTTATTACTTTGACTTCCTCTCATATTCCACCCTTCTCCTGAAAATGCATTGGTGGGGACAACAGAAGTGAGTATGTGATAGTTCTCTTCTAAGTACATCATGCATTACTAGGTCAAAGGTGAAGGAACCATGGGGTACAGGCATCCCTGGAGAATTACATTTCCAAGATTTACTAGTGTGGATGTTATCTCTGTAACATTACTGTATATTTATCAAAGAGGCCTCACCTGAATTGAAGAAAGAAAAGTGGGTAATGAGGTTTAGAACATCTACAGAAGGTCAGAGAACACTGAAGTTGTTAAAAGAACATGTATTTCACCTTCATTGGCTTTGTTAACACCTCAGTGGAGCCTTATAAATTGATATTGGACTAAGAAAATACTAACTTTGTGGAGAAATAGCTCAGTTAAAAAAACTTTCATACCTTTTTGCTACTCTCCATAGACACTAAGACTAAAAATAATTTGCAGTACAACGAGAGAAGTCTCCGAGCTTCTGAACAATTTAACACAATAATAATTTCATCAGGAGAGATAACACCCTCACAGCTTACAGAAATCTCTCTCAGTGAGTGGTTTTATATTCCACACTTTTTTGTACATATTAGACAATCCAATTTCCTTCCATCTTGAAAATTCTTCATGAAATACTTGCTAAAATTCCATGCATTTTCTCCTAAATGTTGTGAACAAACTATTCCTTAGTTTAATAGTCTCAAATAATTTAATTCTATTGCAAGTACTTTTTGATACTTCACAAAGTAATGTATTTTGGATACATGCTGAAAAATGAAGTGCCCGTGATAGAAAATATCACTTCCAGTTCAATGGTTGAATGATAGTGATCATTTTTAAAGAGGATGCTTTCTTTGTGAAGCTGCACTGGGAACCTGATGCTATTACTTAAAATATTTCAGAGAAATTATTCATTACTTGTTGGTTTTACTATTATATTCTGAAAATGATTAATTACCATCTCTTCTGGTTACTTGCAGTATAGCAGGAAAGATTTACTGGATAAGTAATAGGGGGTGAGATGATGGCAACAAAGTCTTGACTTATGGCTTTCAAAAAATGAATAATGTGAATTATTGCCAGTATTCAGAAGGCTGAAAATGACAGACCTTATGAAATAAAATACCTTTCATTTTAGATGTGCTATTTTAAACAAATGATTTCTTTTAAAAACTCCATCATGATAAAGTGGTGTTAAGTCATTCACAGTACATTGATGTAATACAGACAGAAGAGTCTGCTTAAAAAGTATCTGACAGTAATACCTACACACACACAACCACACATTCATTTTTTCTACAGTACAAAAAAATGTGAAAATCAAACCTTATGTGCAATTAATAAAACGGAGCTTTTACATATGCAAATATCAAGTGACAGTCAGGTAAGGATTTTCAATTGTTAACTCTGTATAACAAGATATAGATCTATAAACACTTTTATATTTCCCTGTGAGATCCTAAGATAATCAAATGTTAATTTAGGTTCCATAAGAGGATGCTACAAGTTGGGTGTGAAATTGGTCTATAAACAAACACAAATTTGCTTCATAGGAAACTTGTAGACGTATACAAACTTTTCAGTCCATTCTATCAATAAATTCTTATAAACTGAACATGCCCACCTCTGAAGCCTATACTACTGAGGGATAATGTTTTAATTAAATGTATAAAACTTAAAAATAGAAAAAAAAACAGTTGTAAAATTTTAATAAACATATACATTATAAAAATGCTTGGGAGAAGAACAATATATTGTTGTAACAATGAATAGACTTTATTTAGCATGGATGCTGGTGATATCAGCTTGACTTTTGATTATATTTCCATCTCTAGTTCTTGATGCTTTAAGCCAATCTCCAATGTATCCAAGATTACATAATTATTTTCAGCGTTTCAATGTTTAATTGCACTAGATAAACAAATACCTTATCCATGAAGATCCCCTCAAATGTCACCTTGTAACAATTAGGAAGAGAGTAATTACCAGAAGTCTTTTGGAGGAAAATTCACAGATAATGTGAGATTTTAAATGAAAAAGCTTAGACTGCCCAATTACCTTTTTCTTCACCATATAGCTAGAAACTGAATATTCAACATTCACTACAGCTAAAACCAAATGTTGAAAGAGGCTGAATGTTATGCTGACTCTAAGACTTTCTTACAAATCTTACATCACACACTGATGAGGTTTGCCAGCATATGCAACTCATACATCCTGTTAAAATTCAACTGATTCATTGTAAGGGAAAATATAATGGAAAACAAAGAAAGCTATTACTAGATGCTTTGTTAGACAAAGAAAGAAAAACAGCCACAAGCATTTCAGAATTTTTACATGTTTTTCATGGTCTTCAGAGCTTTAAGAAGTTCTGTGTCTAGTCCCTTTGATTATCAGGTTCAGTGTACCATGAAACCTGGTTACAAGTCTGATATACATCTATAGATATATATTGGCAGACAAGCATTTGATGTTAGGTTAATCTTTAAAGACCTTCCTATTCCCAGAAAGCATTCAATGAGAGTGTCAGTTGAGATGCTTTAGGGCTGGGATATATAGCTTTGCCAATTCTGCATTGCCTTACAGCACTGAGTGCAACATACAATTCACCCATAAATTATAATACAGAGTAGGTTTTAATTATCAAAGAAACCATCTACGTTCCAAACCAAACAATGAGATGTGGTTACATTTTAATAAAACTAGAAAGTCAATGAAGAAGCAGATACAGTACTATTATATTTTCCCAGAACTTCTCAGAACTTTCAAGAGGAGGTTTCTAGTGTTTTGTTTTGTTATTAAATAAGATGAAGCTCTCCTGTTTTCCATGTGGTAACTATAAACACACTCACATATATATATTGGATTAAAAAATGTCATTTATGGAAAAAAGTAGACTTACTTGAGAAAAAAAAAGTTTAAAAAATCTAGAATAGGATGGTCAAGTGATGTCCACACCAGATCACAATGTTGATTATGATTATTAATGATGTTGACTAATAACCTTGATTCAAGGTTATGAATCAAAGTTATCTTGCAAGATTAGACACACCTCTGTCTATGAAGATACTCAGTTATCCAGGTCATAGTTATATCAAAAGTGGTTGGTTGGTTGTTGTTGTTTTTTTAAAAAGGCAACTGGACTGATTTTTTGAGGAAAAACAAGACGTTTCGCTTTCTATCCTGGAAGCTTCATCGGTTGCATTGGATGCTGTGGGAGGTGGAAGACAGTTATTGACAATTGAGAATAGTTGGTGGGAGGGGGGATGATAAGTTCTGATGGGATGGTGGGAGGAGGGGGAATGGAAATGGAAATATTGTGTTTTCTTTGCAGTCAATTTGTCTTAACACTCTCTGAGAGCTATTGTGGTTACTTGGGGTTGTATCTGTGACCACAAGGTCACCTGAATCAGAGGTGTGGAATCTTTTTGGAACAGCCAGAAGGATTGCATTATAAATTGGGGATAGATGGTATCTTATCCCTCCTCCTCTGTTGAGAGGAGGCTGCTCAATGTTAACATAAATGGTTTTTTTACTCCTCTTTCAAACCAATGGTCCTCTCTATCAAAAATGTGGACTTTGTCTTTCAAATGAAGATGGACTACTGAATCTGGTCCTGATGGGTTAAATCTCCAATGTTGTGCCATGCGTTTGTGAAGTGGTTGCTTTATTTTGCCGATGTTCAGATCTGCACCTGTCTTACTGCATTGTATTGCATATATCACATTGCTCAATTTGTGTATGGGTGTTTTATCCTTGGGCTGGACAGGTTTCTGCCTTAATGTATTCTTGGGCTTAAAATGTACAAGTATGTGATGTTGATTGAAAATCCTCCTGAACTATTCTGATATTCCAGCAACATAGGGAATGACAATGTCTAGCGGAAGGATGCTTTTCTTCCTCCATCAAGAGAGGTAGAAGAATCTTTTGGTGTCCTCATCTTTCCATATCAGAGTAACTACCAATCCAGTTTTTAGCAGATCAAATAAACAGGTGATTAAGAAGACACAAATTCAGTATATTATGTATAGTAAACTCTATATATCAGAGTATCTTCAATTTGATCTTGATTAATAACATCTAATAACCTTGTAAGTAAGTGCATGTTTTTTTCTTAGCACACTAGCAAAAACGATGCAAAGCTAAATGATACAATGAGGATCATAAGTGGTTGCATAAAATCTACTCCTACTTGCTGACTCCCTGTCTTGAGCACCACCAGTCCTAGGAAGGCAGGAAGCCTTAGTGAAGGAGTACAACAAAATTATGAGAAATCCAGTTCTTCCTGTGCACACTGATCTTCCTCATCTATCAATTGGCAGGCTTAAATCCAGGAAATCCTCTCTGGCACTCGCTCTACAGCTGTCTAACAACTTTGACATCAACTCACAGTGGAAAGCCAAATGGGCTGCTGAAAGCCCAGATACAGGCAGTTACGTAGATGACCCTACACAAAAGATGCCAGATTTTGACCTTCCTCGCCAGCATCGGTCAACTCTGAACAGGATCCATACCCAACATGGTGTCTGCCAGGACTCTTTGTTTAAGTGGGTCTTGTCTCTACCCCTCAGTGTGACTGAGGTGCTCCTCGACAAAATATCCATCACATTGTGTCCGAATGTCCATCAAGAGGTTATACCGGCCCAATGTCTGGTTTTTTTCAAAATAGACCACCCTGTCCTTGAATGGCTGGGTGGACTGGATATTAACTTTTAAACTAGTATAAGTCCATGTATTTTCCATACGCTAAATAAATAAATCTTAGCAACACTATCAATGTGGTTTGTCATTGCTATATCTAGCTTTTAGCCCTGTTTTTTCCTAGTGACCTCTCATTCAAGTATTAACCAAGTTTAACTGTATTTTCCTTTTATAGATCAGATTGGTTAGGTGTTGCTACTTGGTTGCCAGCTTAGAAGGTCACAAATGGTGATCAAATGACCCCAGGACACTGCAACTGTTGTAAATATATGTTGGTTGCCAAAAACCCAAATTTTGATCACATGACCATGGGGGTGCTAAGATGGTCGTGTGAGGACCAGTTGCAAGTCACTTTTTTCAATGCTGTTGTAATTATGACTGGTCACTAAATGAGCAGTTATAAGTCAAGGACTACCTGTATAGCACACTTCAGAAAGCAATTTCAAAAAATGTTCAATAGTACACATTAGTGTAAATATCTCCAATCTTCAGTTTTATCTATTTATTACTCTTTGTAATAAAACAAGCATGAAACTTATAGAGTTTACTTGACTCAATAATCAATGCAAGCATCAACAAATGGATTTTAAATTATTCATTTATAGGCTATTATTAAAAATATCTATTGTTCCTATTTTTCGCATATATAAAAAGTTCACCAAATATAACCAGCAAATTTATGTATTCTAAACAATATTGGAAATTTGTGTTGAACCAAGATAAAATACAGCAGTTTAATAATCTACTTAAACAATTAGTTTATTTCCAACAGCGAGGTAATTCCCTATCTGATTCCTTGGAAAGGACAGATAGATGTTTGCTGGAGTCAACAACTTTATTATTGGGATTAACCAAAAGTCTGGATAAATTATAACATTAATAAATTAGAGAGATTTGTACTTTTCAAAAGTGGTTACTATTTTTCAGATTTATTAGCTAAAACTTCAAGAGTCTGTCTTAAAGTTAAATAAATGAGCAAGGAAGGCAGTATAAATACTTAAGTTTGGCAGTTCTAAAATGCACTGTTTACAGGGGAATGGAAGATAGCAGCATTACAGTACATATTTTATATCTAGCAGGCAAAATGCAGGAACCAATAACGCTGATAAAACTGCTGTAAACAGTATAAAATGAAACCCATTTCTAAAAGAAGTAATATATTATAGCTGAATCAAGTCAAAACATTTTATATGAATACAGATGACCATGGCTCATTCCATAAAGAAACATAATCAAAATGCAGAAAATCATGTATGTTGTTTATATCAAGCCTCTTCCCTGCACCTGTTTAACTGATTAGCATTAGTTTTAAATCATACTGGCCATTTTCAGCTTTACTGTGAAAAAAGTGATACAGGATGCAGTTGCATATATTTCTATAAAGTGTTGGGAAATAGGCTTATCACTTGTTATCTGTTGGTAGGTGTATTTGTATAGAGTTTCTGTAGACTCTTATTTATAGTGAGTCTCTTCACCAGTATGGAGTATGACATGAAATCCTTACTTATGCATAGAAGATTCTAACCTACCACTTGAAACACATCTACTTGAGCCATCGTAACTTGTATTTCTTTTCTCAAAAGCAGCTGAGTAGGCCAAGATACTAGGCCAGAACTTCTCTATCTTTTCCAGTATACAAATGATTCTATTATGACGAAAAATGTTTGAGTCTCAATACCTAAGCCAGGGAACACAACAGCATCCCTGGAGGCACACGGTAAACACAACTTATGTCAAGATTAAAAATTATTTAATGTTACTAACAACTGAAAGAGTCATTTTGAAGAATGAATAGATCTGTTGTTATGATTCTCAGATAAAATTAATAAATAAATAAAACCTGGAATTTGAACTCTTAATGCCTACAACATGGACATGCTTGAGAAGCCCACAATTTGCTGTCTGTGAAAATATTGATATGTATTAAAGAATCCATGGAAAAGAATATATCAAATTATATGGAAATGTTTTTTTGGATTTTTTTTTTAAATATATTTTACTATTTTTATAAATAAGGAAGCAACCATATCTATTTCCTACTTCACTGGAGAGAGGGAGGGAGGGAGGGAGGGAGAGAGAGAGAGAGAGAGAGAGAGAGAGAGAGAGAGAGAGAGAGAGAGAGA
>JANHFL010000505.1:122789-139760 GCA_032468155.1 Oxyrhabdium leporinum
GAGGGAGGGAGATAGTATATGACAGATATATTGTAAAACTCCCTCCCTCTTATATACAGGTATTCCTCGACTTATGCCAGTAATGGAGCCTGTCCATTTCAGTCATAAGGCAGAAGAACATTAATTTAAACTTGTTAAGTGAAAGAGCCCTCATCCTGGATCACTTCAATGCATACATTAAATATAGGGGTGAATGCAGGGGGTGTGCATGGGGTGCCTTAGGGATGCCTGCTTTGGGCCTCCTAGGACCTTCCCCACTCCCTGAGATATCCTGTGCTCTGCTTCCTTTCCTTGGGGTCTCCACAGCCATCTCCATCCTTCACAATGCCTTGCTTACCTTCCAGAAATCTGCAGAACTCAGTACTGTGGGCCGTTCTTAGTGGACCATGTGGAACAGCCATTTGCAAACTGACCTTGGCAAAGCAGTATTCACCCTGCTTTTTGCCTTTCTGCATGGCCTCTTTGACTCAAAACAGGATAATGAAGCCCAGTTTGTTTTTTGCAGTTTCTATATTTCCTCGAGAAAAAAGTTTTAAAAGGAAGGGGGAGAAATAGAAGTGTAGTGCAGTGAAATGAAGAACAGACAACAAAGGGTTCAGTGTTAAAAGGGTGATGCAGAGGTAGGAGGAAGAGCAGCTTTGCCTTCCAGGTCAGGTTTCAAGCAAGGCAAAGCAGTTCCCTCTGCATCACCCTTTTAACACTGAACCCTTCATTGTCTGTTCTCCATTTCACTGCACCACTCTTGTTTCTCCCCCTTCCTTTTAAAACTTTTTTTTACTAGGAAACATAGAAACTGCAAAGCACAAACTATGGCTAACTATCCTGTTTTGAGTTAAAGAGGGGAAGGGGGAAATGCTGCTTTGCCAAGATCAGTTTGCAAACAGCTGCTTCACGTGGCCCAGTAAGAACAGCCCACAGTTTTGCAGATCTCTGGAAGGTAAGCAAGGATTGTGATGGGGGGAATGGGGGGAAAAGCAGGTCCACTGCTTTTGGGGACCCAGCAGGGCAAGGATGGGGGGAAATAGATAGGTGGATGTGCTTCAGTATCTCTGCAAAGTTATGAAGCCACCCAGTCATTTGTAAGTCCAAATGACTGGATAACTTTTGCAAAATTCTTATCTTCAAATCATGCTCATATATGGTTTTGGGGAGGTGTATTGCAACTTTGAATGGTCACTAAATGATCTGTCATACCTTGAGGATTACCTGTATCTGTTATATATTGGTATCTTCAAGTCGGTGTTGTGTCCTGACAATTGCCTGGACACGCCCTTGCAATTTTCTGGCTAAGGTTTTTTAGCAGTGGCTTGCCACTGTTATCTTTTATAGGCTGAGAGAAAGTGACTGGCCCAGGATCAACTAGCTGGCTTTATGACTATGACAGGACTAGAACTCACTATCTCCCAGTTTCTAGTCTGGTGCCTTAACTACTAAATTGGCTCTTTTACAGTACAATCATAAAGCCATAAAGTGATATTAATCTCAAAGCAGGATTTCAGCATAGCAGAGAAATAATGTCAATTTACATTCACAAGTACTTAAAAAAAATAAAATACCAGACTAATCAAGACATGTTTCTTTAGATACTTATTTCTCTTTTTTCATTATCTACATGAACCAGAGCCTCAGAGGCTGACCTTAATATTCAAGACTGTTTATACTGAAACCAGGCATAGGATGCCTATTTGCATGTCATAAAAATTAGGAAATACTGCACATAAAATGGGAGAAAATGGGGCATACATTTACATAAGCTTTTCATATGCTAACTATCTGTATAGAGGAACATTTAGAGATAAGTGTGAAACTGAAATAGAGATACATTTCATCATCCTACTGAGAAAGACTGAGTAGATAACCTTTGTGCCAGCTCACTCTGCTTTCTGCCTAACATTTAGCTTTAGGTTCATACTCTCTGACCCCACATATTTTGTTACCTTTTGAAAAAGGTGAGACTGTTGAAGCAGGAGCCAGCACTTCCCAAGCTAGAGAGAAATGTTACATTACATTTGTCAGCTGCCACTCAAAACCTGTAATCGACTAGCCAAGTACCCATTAACTTTGAAAGATAGGAGGAAAAAGCCTGGAGCTTAAATTTTGAAGCACAGACCTATACATATTTTCTTTGCACTGCAGTGGCCAAATCCAATGTGTATAATTTATTTTTTAAGCTTGTAGTTTATCCAGGCTGCGTCTGAGAGTTCTCAACTCAGTCTTGTCTTCTATGTTGTACATATGTGGAGAGACAAGATATACAGTAAGACGTCTTTAAACCAGTTAGGATTGGGCATTGATCGATCAGGCCTTCCAAAATAGCTGCTCTTCTATAAATTAATACACCTGACTATTCTAGATATTTCAGATAGTCTAATCATAAGACATTTGGGGCTTTTTAGACCAGCATCGGTAATTTCCCACTCCTGCCCTTTGGCACCAAGGGCTGCATGGCCTTGATCTGTTCTCTTCAGGAAGGCCATTCACACTTAGCATTTCTAGGAAGCCCAGGGCTAAAGATTTTGTGAATTTAGTACAGTACTGTAACTTTCAAACTTTGTATTCCATAGTGACTCTTTATTATTATTTTATTGTACTTTCAGCTTTTCTGCATGCTGCCTTGAGTTATGTGACAATCTGTAAGCTTTACAACGTACATGTGTATTCCAAAAAAGGGTAAGAAGAGATGCTGCCTCTAATGTTGCCAATAATTAGCTAATTACTACTGGAAAAACAGAGGTGCGAATAACTTTACTAGCCTCTTTTGTTCCTGAGTTGGTCTGCTTTTCTTTGTTTATGTCACTCCCCCCCCTACACAACTACATAATTCATTAAATATAAAACACATACCAAAGATGAGCCAAAACCACATAATTTAAAATGCAGATAAAGTGAAATTGACTACTTAATTAGGATGCTGCAAACAAAACAAACTTTGAGTGGTTATTTATTAGATTTATACCTTTCATTGATTCAAGCAAGCATAGACAGTTATAGGAAATGATCAGGCTGAGCTCAAGGGAGAAGTCAAACATGTCATCAGTCTAGAGTCTCTTCCTGTCTACAAGAAATCTAAATCCAGCCCATCTTGAATCCCATTAAATCTTGTCTACTGCTAATTTGCTTTGTTCATTAGTAGTTCAGATTCTTGTAGAGAGCATTAGAATGAATAAGTTATATTCATTTGAACTGCCTGGACTCCTTTTTTATTGTGCTTGACAGCAGTGTTCCTTCCTATTAATTTTCCCACAACAATAAACTTCAAGATAAATTGAGTTGAGTGTGTGTCTGGATTAAATCACCTGATAAACTTTCATGGCTGAGGATGGATTTGTACCTGGGTCTCCCTGCTCCAAGTATAGTACTGCACACACACTCCATTAATCAACTTTTAAGAGATTGTGCTAAGTGTAGACCAGACAATAATATGACAAGATGAGCTGATTCTTCTTTACATTGTAAAGCTATACTTACACATTCTTGCAGGTCTGAAAGTACAAAATCTCTCTTCTCCTTTATAACCCAAGAAGCTAGGGAGGTCCATTATGAGGTTCTTTTGTCCCCAATTATGCAACTGAAGGCTAAGCTCTCTCTTATCTGATGGTTCCCTAGGCAACATCTCTTTGCCCTATATTTCAAGGTCTTTCTCACATACCATTATGGTAAGGCTGAGAGAGAAAGAATATATCTCAATACAGGCAAGCAATAGACAGCTCTCTTACATGTTTATGACATAAGCAGAGTCTTAGTCCATCACACAAACATTTTGAAAAGAAAAAATCACAATGTTGAAGAAACCCCACCTTAATGAACTCTCTTAATGAACTAATAAAGTTTGGAGTTTTTTTTAAATCTCAGATTTCAGGATTATGTACTACAAGCCATGATTCATGGCATTAAAATTTATTAAAGCACAGCATATGAAGCATCCACTTGTGAACAACTACATTTTCTACACTGATGCATCCAGGAAAGCATCCTTCAACACAGCCTACAATACTGACTACAGGTCAATCCAGAGGTGGGCAGACATATGGCAAAAGCATTCAGCAGACGTATGTTAGATGTCCTAATCAATGATTGCCATCAAAGTGTGGGCAGCTGTAAAGTAGTTATCAATATACATAATGGATATTGTCTATCACAACTTAAAGAAGAAGTGTTCACCCACCTAGAAAATGTTATTAGGACTCTTGTAAAAGAAAAGCAGGCGAGAAAAAAAGGAAGCAGTTGGAGGATAAAATTCAAACATTAAGGCCAGGCTCCAAAACTGTGTGAACATGGTCCCTAAGTTATCAAACAAACATTTAAGCCAGCACAAATTATGAATACTTGAACATGATGAGGGGGTTAATACATGAGACACCGCACCAAGAGAATTCATAGCAGCATTAGAATCCATATTCAACACCATAGAGATAGAAGATCAGAAATGCACGCTATCAGACAAAAAGTATCAGCAATGCTGGTTGTACATAAACAAAACAATATGCTCAGCCCAATGGAGCAACACACCTTGAAAGCCCTAAAACAAGAACAGAATATTATTTTATTGGCAAATAAAGGCTGCTCAACGATGGTGATGAACCGCACAGACTATGTAGTACAGACAGGGAGGAAGCTAGCCACCAGATTGCAAAGACATAAGTGAGTGGTCAGACAAGGAGACCCAAACTCATTGCAAATCACATTTCAAGGAACTGTTGCAGCTGCTAAGATTGTTGACCTTGTGGGTATAAAGATAGCCAGGGAACTTATTGAAACATAGGAAACAGACCCATCATCATCAGGAGTGTTGATTTACCACCAGCTTATCAGGTACTTAGGAGCTGAGGACTTGGCAGCACAAGGAAACAACAGCCAATGACTTATTAGCTGGCCATCAACATCCCAATCAAGCAATAAAAAGCCACACCCAACCAGTCACAATATAAATACTGCACACAGAGCAGTCCAAAGCACACATTTCAGAAGAGAGAAATTCCCTGAGGATGGGCTCCAGCACAAGTCTGAAAGCTTGGAAGACTAAACCTCTGGTCCCAGTGACCAACCCAGATTGGCTCCTGCATCTTTAAAGAAAGTATATGTGAACTTTTTCTTCCTTGGCCATGCTCTACTTTTAAGGGACTTAACAGAATCAATGGAAGTGAATGAAATACTGTAAATTCAAAAATCAGTTGATTAAAACTATGCATTAATAAGTAAACAATCCAAATAATCTAAAACAGAACTAAACATCAAAAGTCCAAGTAAATATATCTACCTTCCCATGTTGTCTATAGGAGAACAATGAGAAGGTTAATCAACGTGTTTAGTAACCATAGTAATATATTGCTTCCCATGGGGGAAAATATCACTTATTTCAAGATGTTCTACTAATCAATATGTGCAAGGAGACTTTTAGTCTTGAGAACAGGTCAGAAATAAGATTTTTTTTTCACCCAAAGAAAAGATTCAGCCAGTCAGTCTTTAGTCAAACTGAAAACAAATGGCAATTGAGGCAACATTGCGGTTATTTAAGTTGGTCAGATGGATGTGTGGACATGAGGTCAGATCACCTGTGAAACTTACTTTTTAAATTCAAGTTGGAGGTCTATAGTGTGATCCTAATTAACAAAGGAGAAGATTTGTAGCTCAGGGTTGACATGAGGAGTCCTTGGTGCTCTCTGAGCTTCCTTGCTTTCTTGCAGATGTTCCATTACACAAACTGGGTAACATCATCAGTGCTAGAAACAGTATGTGTGATCCTAATTCATAGCATAAATCTGACTGTGAAGTTTCATGTTTCTAAGAGAGCAAAAGTCAAGGAGCCCAAGTCCAGCAGGACTGGTTAAAGATTCTCCTTCCTCGAGCAACTTACAACCGTTCAGAAACTTTCTCTTAACCCAAAAAGAAAAGGAACACAACCCTAGTAAGGACAGATTTCAATACAGTTCAACAGTTGAAGTTTAATATAATGTAAGATATGCAATGTCTCATAAAAGACCATCCAGTCATTACGCTGCCAATAATGGATTCAAGCAAGAAGGAATCCGAGATCTTCTTGATGGATTTAAAGAACAGTTTTGAAACTGTACATTTAGGTGTACTGTTTCAAAAGATATTCAAATTATAAGAAAAATCACATATTACAGATGCAATATCTATGCAGGCTATTAATTCCAACAAACTCTATCAGGCATTGTCAATTAGTCTGCTTAATGCAACATAGCAGTCTCCTTGCTGTAGTTTACTTGATGTACACACAATCCACAGAGTTGCTTGACATCTGGATAAATCTCCCTGAGAGACCTGAAAATTTAATCACTCTACTGTACTACAGCAGCCGGCTTAAAACAGGCATGTTCCCACTGTCAACAGTTAAATAAGCCAACGGTGCAATAGTGGCATATAACAGGTGCTAAACTGATGTAGGGCTGTTTGATACCTGAAATGTAAGGGCAAACCTATGTAACGTATTAACTCTATCAGACCAACAAAAGAAAATAATACAGAGTGCGTGAACAGTGGCAAAAAAAAACCACTTCAGAATATTTTTAAAATAAATAAATCATACTATGTTGAGCAAAATATGTTGTTTTCAGACTGTTTCGACATATCTGAGAAAGTGTGGGACTGGTAGAACCCAGCTTGTACACCTGGATATACATTCACATTACTGAAGTCGGTTGTAAATTTCAAGCATTGCCTTACCACTATATAACATAATGATTGCTCAAATGAGCAAAGAGTTACACTTAACAGGTTTATTTGTTGTTTTGCAATATAAAATGGTGTTTTGCTTCCCTTAACCACTGCTGTGTTTTTCACATGTGCATACAAAGTTCAAGTAGCGCTTTAACTATATCATCTTGTACAATTTTAATAATTTTCTTGTATATCAACTGGTACATCTGTGTCTGGTTTTCCTAGTTTACACACTTTTTTCACAAAACCTCGTGTGCATACCAAATTATGATAAATGTTCGAGAGTTGATAAATGATTGACCAAATTTCTCTTGTAGCCCAAGGTAGATTAAAGTGAAGTTATTGTTTCCTTAGATTGAATATTATACTTCTATTAGCAAGCCTGTTACATTAACTTTGTAACCCATTATCTTGGAGGGAAATCAGGAAATTATCTGGTCAACCATTTGGGGGAAAGATCTATATTGCCATATGTTTCAAAATGTGCCCATCATCCACAGATTCCTGAATTCTATAATTTCACCCAGTACTGTTCACTGGTAAGGATTTTCCTGGATTCATTTTTATGTCCTTTCTGAAGATCAGAACATTAATGAATCTTTTAGATGCATTCTCCAAGATTTCTTAAAGGTTATATAGGCAGCGGTTCTAACATAACATCTGCAAACTCTTTATAGCAATGCGTATATAAATGAGATCTGAATTTACTTTAATGAAATTAAGTTTCATCTCATTATCTCCTTACTTAACTTGATTGCAAATCTTTCTTTAGATCATCATTTTTGGTTCTCCAAGGTTGAACAAAATTCCCTTTTTGGGATAAGATTAAGTCAAAAATAAGGATTAAGTAGTACCACTTTCTTTTAGCAGTTAAGATTTTACCATCTTTCCTAAATAGTGAACATATTCCTTCTTTAATTATCTTCTTCTTTTTGCTTCTTTTTTTTTAATATTCTCTGCAATGTCACTGAGCCTGACATTATGCTTACACATTTCAGTGAATTTTTGCACTCCTCTGGTTAAATAATCCTTGTTCCATCTCCTATACTAAATACATATCTTAAGCTTCTACTCTAATTGTGTCCTCCTCATCAGATAATTTTGAATATGCCAGATGGTGGGGTTTTAAGGGTTGTAGATGGTTTTTTTTTAATTTGGTCATTTTGTATATGCAGCATTTGTTTTCAATTATTCTTACTTACATTATTCCCTTAAAATAGAATGCCAAAGGTACAACTCAAAAGACCAATGATTTACACTTCAATAATATAAGAGACTTAACCAAATTCTTAATATTCTCTTTAAAATCAAGAAAAGTGGCTGGATTGTGCCCTAGAAACATTCAAATAAATAGGAATAAGTTCCTTTATGTTTTCAAGACCATAGTACGGAATCACTTGGATAAGTACAACATTCCTTTGTTTTCCTCCTTGAACTCAGTCAAGTTCTGTTTCAAACAGAAATAATACAAGCAGATTTTACAGGTTAATTTCATCCAACAGCATTTGGCTTTCTTTGGTTTTTAACAAAAGCTTCTACAAATAGCTACTCTTCTCCATGCATAAAACAAGCAAGCATTGCTCATAAATATTCATAATGTATGAAATACATTTGTTCTCTTAAGATGGAGTTTGCAGGAAAAACTTCATTACAGGTTTGTTTTTTAAAAGAAACTGGTACATACGGACTTTAATACTGAGGTTGCTTAAAGAAATATAAAAGGAAGATTTGGCATTTCCTTCTTCCTACACAGATCCTTATAGTCCCTGAAAAGTCTCTAGACAATCAAGCCTTTTGAACAATGTGGGATAGAGGATGTGAATCTGCTGGGAAACAGAATCTTTGAGAAATGTTCAGTCTTACTTTAGACAGGAAGATATGACTTGAATTCTAAAGAATATAAAACATAGATCATTAAGCTAGGTCACTTACCTTGTTTATACAGTTGTATAATTATTATACCTGCACCATAGCAATTACTACAGACCTTTTCCAGAGGTTATTTTGACATGGTGTTTTACCTATCCAGTAATAATCATTTTCACAAGTCAAAGGGGATTTCTTAGCCAGCTTCCACACACAATTTTGTACATAAATGCTCTCTAGATTAATTGGCAGTGTTTCTTCGATATAATGAAGCCATAAGAAAAAAATATTAAAAAAGTGGTGGGGGCATCAGTCAATTATAAATCTCAGCCACCGATGCAAGATTTTCTACATCCTTACCTACTTGTTGATAAAGCCCAATGTTTTTTTGTTCTCTCCAAGGCTAGTGCCATTAATTAAATATGTATTGTCATAATGATTTCCAGATGGTTAGATCTGCCAGCTCTACTTCTTTTGGCAGCAAAGAGGCAATATTATGGCTGATCTCCCACCTCGCCACGTTGTAATCTTACGTACAAATTGTTTTTCTTTAAATCAATGTGGTTGGATGCAATAATTTTAAGATTAAAGCCAAAGCCTGAATCTTTCTTTTTGCAGTTTCCAAATATGGTTGGGGTTAATAATTGGGCAAAATGTTTATCATACAACATAATATATTCATCAGAAATTTACAGTAGTAAACTATTCCCAATCTTATCATATTAACATATGTTGGGATCCTGTCCTGCTACTCCTGAAGTAAAGCAGACTTGATGCCATCAGGTCATAGTAACAATTGTACTGAGGGTTTGGGATATAAAATAAATCGTTAATTTCTCTTGGCATAAGCATTTCCAGAAACTCCTCTCAACTGGTAAGATTAAATTTACTCTGCTTTGGCACAGATGAAAGAATATCTACACAGATGGTTTAGAATTCCCTTTAATATTTGGGTTAAGATAAATACAATTAAGTTTAATACATTAATACAAGTTGATTTATATTTTGAGAAGTCATTCCCATATTTGTTATCACATCATTTGAAACATATTTACAAGATACTGAATAAATTTGTTTGGCAAGAAAATCCAGCAGGATTTTTATTGTGAAACTTACACCCAGCAGTTAAGAAAAGTAGATTTAATTTCTCATACTTTCAGATATATCACTGGATTTCAATTTCAATTCAATTATTCAAATATGGAATATCAAAAGTTAAATCCTCTTTTTGTTTAAAATGATGCAATGAACCTGGTGTCTCGGAATTACTGTCTCATTTTAAATGGGCTTCATTTATCTTTAAATATGTCTGAATATTTTGTTGATAACATAGCAATGGAAAGATCATTCCAGAAAAAAAGAAGTTCAAATCAGAAAATACAAATAATACTGAGTGGAGATGAGAATGAGCAATAATGCTGAATAAATTTGAAGAACACTGAAGTGAACAAGCCTGAGGAAGAGTGAATGTTAAAATGTTTTCAGGATATTTTGCCTAATCTTAATTATTACAAGAAAAAGAAAGAGCTAAATATGCTTAAGTCTCTACGATTACAACATGTTTCTTCTGGAGTATAAAGGTAAATTGATGTTCTCTTGATAATTTTAAGCAAATCAATGTGCCTCAGCTCAAAAATATTATTTCTTGCCTGTGTTGTTATAAATTATTAATTTATTTATACATTATATTAGTCTTAATCCCAAAATGCTTACTTACAAACATAAGGCTTCACATACCATGCTAAGTCTTAATGTGCTCTGTTTTATTACGGTTTTGAAAGTCCTGTAAACTCAAACATTGGAATTATAAACCATGGTTTATGGCTTAGTATTGTGTAGAGAGCACAGTGTTGCTGTTAGGATGTTGGATTTATCAACTAGAAGGCTGGCAGCTCAAGACCCAAGCACTACATGATGGCATGAGCTCCCATTCTTACCCCAGCTCCTGTCCACTTAACAGTTTGAAAGCATGCAGATGTGAGTATTTTTATTTTTTATTATTGTTGTTGTTGTTATGTGCGAATCCAGACAAGTAAATAAACAAAATTTGGCTTCGCTACAATTCTGTCAGGAGGACTAATTGAAAGGTAATTGTCCCCAGATGAACTAGCTTTATGTTTTATAGCTAAGCAAATTATTACACAGTGATATTTATACAGAATAGATTATAAGGATGAAGGGAATGAGGGCCCCTACTAACTGTAACTTTTTCACTATTATTATTGTATAATAATATCTTATTATTACATATGGTCAAAATTTTATATCTTTTTTTTTGCTTTCTTTCATCTTTGAAACCTTTATTTTTCTCCCCAATGGACTTATGTCCCTATACACCATGGCTTCAATGACAAGGAAATGAATCTAACTAAACCTTACTTCAGACAAATGCATATCATCGTATCAGCATCAGCCCTTGGATATAAAGTTAACACCCAAACTTTAGTGCTTTAGTATATCCATAAACCATTGAAATTAATTCAATTAATTCTATGTCTGTTGAATTATAATTTATCTATATATTCTTAACCTTTACACAGATGTCATTCTGAAGATGGTAGCATTACTGAAATAATGTACATTTACAGAGGGTGATTTTCTAACACACCATGGTTTGTAATAATGGAAATGAGTATAGACTCCTCTTAGGCTTTTCTGCTTTCCTCTTTTTCTAGTAAAGATGGGGGGAATTAAGAAACTATGGCTTCCACATTTCAGTGAAAGCTGCTTTCTGTTTCACACATGCAAAACTGAGGAAACTGATTTATTTCACTTCACCATTTTTTACAATTAATGGCACTTTCAATATTGGAGTGACAATTTAAATATGTAATCTGAAATAAAGGCAGAGGCTCCCAACCTGTCTTGTATTCTCATCAAGCAGTATAACTAGAGAGAGGCATGTTATTGTTGAGTTACACTATGATTTCTTGCAAGAGTTATAGGTAGGCGGAATATATCTATGCATGCATCGTATCTGTTTATATGCATAACTATGTCTTGCTTCTTCTATTGAACTAAGTCATAGTTTTCTTAATAATTACTAAAAACTCAACTCAAATTTCTGGTTTAGATTAGTCATTAAAATAAAAAGTATGGTTTATAACAGTAGGCATGTGCTTAACATATATCAAAATTAAATAAATAACATTCTTGCTTAGTATGTCGGTCAAGTCAAGTCTATAGTGATGGATCAAAGAAGCCACTTATATAACCAGCAGCATCAGATTAGGAATACTGATAAAAAAAGAAAATCACACACAGCATTTCCAATCTTACATAAATCATTTGCTGGCAGCAATTTAAAAGGAAGTCTCTATATTTGGCAAAAAACCTTCCTAAAATCTTCTGAGATCTTGTTCCCTTGAACATATGGAACACTAGTAAGTTATACCATTTAAAAAAAACCCTTGCATTTAACAGCAACCCAGATTTCATTCCTGTAAATAATAAATGCAATATAACTTTACATCATTTAAAAGTTGAAACATGACCCATAAATACCTCTCTTCAGATCTGTATCAAGAGAGAACAAGATCTCTGAACGTTATCCTGAAGTATTACATAATAACTCCCAACAGCGAAGCCCAAATCACTAATGAAAATACAGTCTTTTGAAGAGTGATCTAGCATTGCTAGCTGTGTGTCTTTGCCTCAACTATCACAATTGCAATCTTTAAAAGAAAAAAAAAATTTTTTTAAAAGCTATTTATGTTACCCCCACTTATGCTAGCGATATTGCTATGAAATCTTTGCTGAATTGTTAGGGATTAGTTCTTGCCAAACCCTCAAATGTCCAAATGGTGTTACACTGAGGAAAAATTGCTTGTAAAATGAAAGAAGAAAAGAAAGAACATAGTATAAAACAGTATGCAATCATCTTAGAAGAAACAGTCAATACCATTGCCGTGAGATTTATATATCTCTTGATAGCAGTTGCTGGAGAACTGTTTTAGGCATTATTTGATGCTCATTGCCATAACCAGATGAGCTTTCTGGTTTGATCCAGACCAGTTGTTCTTGATCTTCAAATGTCTTCTTCCCCTCTGCATACTCCTCATTATTTGCCAATGTCCCTCTTTGAGCCATTTGCTAGTTTTACTTCCTATGTCATTAGTTCAAGTAGGAATAGGTCCAG
The DNA here is from genome assembly GCA_032468155.1 of Oxyrhabdium leporinum. NCBI lineage: Eukaryota > Metazoa > Chordata > Lepidosauria > Squamata > Cyclocoridae > Oxyrhabdium > Oxyrhabdium leporinum. The sequence continues at coordinate 135,475 of JANHFL010000505.1, forward strand.
TCAAACAAAGCTGGCAACATTTTTAGTAATAAAAGCAATGTATGTGTACAACCTTATTTGATTCAATACAACAGTATAGCACACAGGGAAAAATCTTATCTCATAACCACATCGTAATGAAGGATTTATGTACATTGAAACCATGCTCCCCATCAGCATTTTATTTGCAAGAAACAGAAAACCTTTTTAAGTATAATGATAACAAATCTATACTGTGACTCCAAATAACCTGGGTAACTATGCTTACATGTACTCAAGTTTCACCAAGATACTTAGCCAAGCAAATTAATTATAACAACTGTATTGATACCTTCAGTTTGTGTAATGGGGGTAGTTGAGGGTAGCTGAGAACTTTGGAAGATGAGGAAATGGAATAGGAGCTTGCTCACAATGAACTTGGCCATGGGCAGAGAGGCAGAGGAGGTATGCTGTGGATTCCATCAGTCAAGGAATTTTAACTAGTGGGGTCCAAGAGAAGAGCCTTCTCTGCTGTGGTCCCAGCCCTTTAGAATTTCTTGCCCCCTGAGCTGACGTTTTGCAAGAGCTGAAGATCTAGCCCTACCAGTTGGCTTGGGGTCCCAAGGAGAGTAGGGGGAGAACCATGTTGGACTTGGTTGATAAACCAATAATCCCACCTCCTCCCATGCATCTTGTTCTCTCCTCTTCCAACTATTTGTATTATTTTAATTATAATTTTGTATTTTTATTATAATTTCATACTCTTTTCATTACAACTGCATTCTTATTGTTATGGATTTACCACTTTTACTATTGTAAGTTGTCTAAAGTCACCTTTTGGTGAAATGGGTGGCAAATAAATTTAATCAGTAAATATCTTTCATGGAGAGTATCTTCTAATACTCTCCTGCTTTTTGTGTTATCTCAGTCTTCAACATTAGTATTTAATGTACGTACAGAAGCTGATAAATCCTATTTCAGCGTGATGAAAGACAGGACCCCATTTATAAAAGGTCTAAAATGCATTTGATCCAGATTATATGCTGTGACCCAAGCCATATTTTATTATGTATTTATGTATTAAGAGTTCACTACTTTATTCTGGTCAATTTTAGCAGATCTTGAACCTATACTTATGTTAGGACATGAATAGATGTGGGGGTTTTGAATGAATTGCAATTATGTTTGTGATTGTATTTCTTTTTATTTCTGTGTTACTTTTCTTATTGGGTAACTCCAGAATGGTACACAAAAGAACAATTCAAAAAATACTTACGTTGCTCAAATAAAACACATGTCTATGTGCATACATTACAATTGAAACATGGTTCATTTAAAAAGAAGAGCAAGCAATGTGATGAGCAATTGTAAACAAAAATTAATGAACTCCTAACATGGAGCTTGATGGCACTGAAGCCAAACTGTTCTCGTTATATATTTACGTAACTGCATTTCTGGTCTAAACACTGCTGGCTCTTATCTCAGCCTTCACAAATTGAAACTTCTAAGACAACCTCAAGATATGTGAACTCACAGCCAAGAGGCTGTTAGGGCATATGTCCCAGTGGTTAAAATAACCTAATTCAGGTAGAGTAGCATCAGTGCAACCACTACAGCTGGGCATAGACTTCTATCTATCATGATTTACAAGTGGAGAAATGAAGAAGTCAGAAGTGAAGCGGGTGATAGAAGTAGGTTAAGAATGAAATAAAATATGTCTTTTTATATAGGATGGATAAATCTGCCTGTTTTCCTTGTCTTTCTCAATATGCTCATTAAATGAAAGCTTTCACTCTTTCCATGCCATTTTTTTTTTACAAATTAGTAAATTTTGATGAATTTTCACTTATTTTATATTGTGAGAGGGGCCAAAAAAAACCCCAACCCAACAAAACGTAAGACAGCTTTAAAAAAATGGTATTTAAATGTAAAAAACAAAAATAATACCACCTATCTGAACACTATCAGAATAGATTAGCAGGTAGAGTAAACGAATGAAAGTTTCCAGGATTATAAAATACTTTATAAGACAAAGGATTACGAATGCACAATGAATTATAAAACCTAAAATGACAATTCAAGAGTACACATGAGACAAGCAAAGAATGAGGAGATAAGGAAGAGGAGGAGCAGAAAGACATGTAGTATTAAATGAGACATGTATCTTCATTTTAATTGTCTATGGTGCAAGGGTGTTCATTTGCAATGCTACCAACACTTCTGAGTTATAAACATATTAAACTGAAGCCTTTTATTTTCAAACATCAGTGGCATTAATACTAAAAATAGTAATGATGTGCCCAGAGCTAAATTTGAAACAGAAGAAATGTTTTTCTGGAAATGCCCTCCACTAAATATTGTCATCTTGTGGGGCTGAGTTAAGTGTGACTTTTCTGTCACAAGCCACATGCTCTGGAACAGCACCACTCCAGAGATAAGTACTGCTCCCTCTCTCTTAGGATTCCAGAAAATTCTGAAAACCTGGCTCTGGTCCCTGGCCTAGGGCTAATATATTACTGTTTATCTGGTTTGATTGTTGTTGTCTGTAACATAATTTCAGTGTAGGCTGTCCATTTAATTTAATGTTTAATGTTTTAATCTGGTTTTATGGTTGTTGTTGTTTTGGAATTTTGAATATCGCCCAGAGTCTTATAAATTCAAATACAAAAGGAAACATTTCCCCCCCAAAAAAGTAAAGAGTTATTCCAGTAAAAGAGTCCATCGTGCTCGGTAAATACAGAGAAGGCTGGCTTTTGGGAACAAAGGGCAGTAAGTAGTATAAATAGTATCCTGGGAAGGAATTTGCTCGCTTCTTAATACACTGAATGGGAACTTTCCAGTTTACCATATGCAATTTCACTCATTTGGATCTCTCACGATTTTCCTACTTGTTGATGTTTCAAAATAAGCTTAGGATCAGATTTCTCATTTATGTTTTCATATATATTATCCCCTGGATGAATCTTGCACAAAATAGACTCTCTTCTGTAATATAGCATTTGAATTTCAAGAATTTATCAACATGTATTATAAGTTGCTGTTGATTCATCTTCAGGAGAAAATTGAAAGAGAACCATATCCCTCTGTTGATCTTTTTTAACTGCCTCCCAACATATACATGCCCTTAAATTGATGTTTACCATAGCAGAAGCTACAATAATGGAATTGGAACAGCTAACTATATTGGTTCAGAAAGCAAACAATTGCTGTCACATATAGAGAAAAGTAATTCTTTGAAGATTGTATGGGTTGTTGAACTGATTGTCAGATGTCTAAAGAGTATATTTATCCTCTTTGCTTCATAAGGACTCTTGCTATTAAATGTATCGACAGAGAATGTAATCAGTGAAAAAAAAACAAAGAAAGTACCATTATGATTTATTTACGCAATGCTATCAGTGAACATGGTACTTTAATGTGGAGTGACTAACAAAGAAAGCAAGATGCCCTTGCAAGGATGGCTTGCAAGGATGGGAAGATATGGAGAGGTGGTATGAACTCAATTTATTTATGTTTCCTTCTCTTTTTCTTAACTCATGCCCTAAGTTCCTTGGCTTACTATTTCTTACTTTTTTCCTGCACTTTGCATAACATTGCTTATCCCAAAAAGAAATAGTGTGATAGCTATATATATGTAAAAAGGGGGCTCAACTTAATTTTACTTAAATATTTATTTGCTGATACAGAATTATTTTCCCTGAGGCTCTGTGCTATATTAGAAAGAATGTAACAAATAAAAATAATTTTAAAAACCCTTTTATTGTTGCTGTGGTTTCTCCCTTTCTTTCTTAAAGCATCAGGGAGAAAGAGATCTACAGAGAAACTATAAAAATAATTGGGACCAAATATGATCTCTGACAGACTGAGCAGCCCACAGTTCAACCACTAATTATGTAAAAAGTTGCATCTTTTGACTCCATCTTCTAATTCATATGCTGACGTCCAGGGGAAAATAATATTTTTTTTAAAAAAGAAAGAAAGAATAGAGCCAATTTGTCTAAAAAACTTTGACTTAAATAATACAAATCAAGGAAGTGCTAGATCAGATCAGGCCTGGGGTGGGCTGCTGGGAGTTTGCAGAGTTTCGGGTGGACCCTTAGCAAGATACTGCAGGATTCGCTGAACCCCCAAATCCTACTTCTGGCTGGCCCTGCCCAACCCGCCCACCCTGCTATGCCCCTCCCAGGAGTCTCCATTTTGGATACAGGTAAGTGCAGGGCACATGCGGAGCATCGGGGAGGGCGAAAAGCAGGCCTCCTGGAAGTTCAGGAAGGCTGGAAACTGGCCCGTTAAAAGCCTTCAGAGAGCCTCCGCAGCCTGGGGAGGCC
>JANHFL010000505.1:195667-214912 GCA_032468155.1 Oxyrhabdium leporinum
ACAGGTTTAATATCTAGTTTAATTAGTCTTGGTATAGGATAGATTCCAAGTCTAGCATAAGTACAGATCTGATTAGGGCTAATTTTCATATTTTAGGGCAGAGATGAAAAATCTGAGGCCCCAGAACCATGGGCACACCTAGCAGATCTTTGGATGCTGCTTCCAAAAGTCCCCCCAGGTTGCCACTGCATTGTAATGTTTACTGTGTCTTAAGGGCAACCATTTTTAAATGAACGACAGTAATAATATTCATTGTAACTAATGACATTTAACTTTGCACTAAAATCTCACTTAGTTTATGTCATGATCACATGTAGTTCTTTGTCATTGCCTTCCCCATTTACTGGATAAGGATTCTAACACATACTCCATAGCCAAATACAACCTTCTAGTCTGAACTGGTTGTATAACTATGTTAATAAACTTACAGTGTCAATGAAGTGTTTTTCTGAAACTTGTAAGAGCTGAATATGCAGCTATCTCGGTTAGTTAAGCATGCAGTCTGAGACTCCAGGACTTTGTATAATACTCAAAAGTCTTGGATGCAAGTCCAGAGACTACCAAAAGTTGTTACAAATTATAAAGGTTAATAGGAGAGAAGGGAGAAAACATAAAATACATGACTGGAGAGTAATCATGCCAGCTCTATTTAATTTTAATTAACTATAAATGAAATGAAATGAAATTTAATTTGATTTTTGTCTCACTCACTACATTTTGGAGTGCAATCCCTGGCATAATCTTCAAAGATTAACCACAGCTTTTGGTTCGAAAGAAGCTGAATGCCTGTAGCTTAAAGATTTATGTAAGGAAGATTGAAAAAAAATGTTATAGCATTGAATGAATGAATTAGGCATGTGATACATGATAAATAGATGGATGGATATAGGGATATAGGAATACAGGGAGAGAGAGAGGAGGGGAGAGAGGGAGGGGGTGGGAGAGAGAGAGATCTTTTAAAAAGCCTTTTCAGGAAACCAATCACTACATTCTTCTACTTGCAATCTTCTACTTGCAATCTTGCAACTCCAACACAATGGCACAGTTAATATCCATGATACATGGACGAGAACTACTTTTTCATTTTTAACCACACATATTAGCATAGTGAAGTGACACTGCAGTGTTTGCTTTAGTCCTCCAACCCTTGTGTTGTTATTATTGTTGCTTAAATGTTCTCACAGAAGGCAAATCTCAGAAGCTCTGGAAATAAATCAAGATTTTAAATGCTTTCTCCTCTTTTTTTAAAAATGGGAATGAGTGCCTAGTTCTGTAGTGCTTCCACTTTTAATAAAAGCCAAACCATGTGGAAGAGATAAAAAGACTTCCCCATTCCCAATTCACCTCCATATGGAGGAAGAAAAACAAAACTAGAGGGTGATACAACTTTATCAACAATTGCCAGTCAGTTATTTTGACATGCTAATCCAGCACTATGTATTAGCTGGCTATGTTTTTCAAAGGCATAATCCTCTTGGAAATTATAATCAGGAGCAGTGGGAAAAGCTATTATATGAAAAAACACAATACAAAACGTGTTGACAAATATAGTTTTATTGTAGACTTTTTAATGTCACCGTCATCATCATCATCATCATCATCATCATCATCATCATCATCATCATCATCATCATCATCATCATCATCATCATCATCAATATCAATATCTTCCCTCCTACATTTTAACTTTAACTCATATAAATGGCTTTTAAAAAAAAAACTATGGTGTCATTGTAGACCCGAATCTGGAGATGAATTATCTGACAGTCCCATTCTTTGTTGGAATCGGAATTGTCTTTTTTCACAGAGTGTGAAATATCTTCTCTCCAATATTAAACTGTAAAATAAATTTGGAGGGTTTTGTATGTGGCCCTGAACACTCTGGATTTTCCCATCGGGGTGAGTTCATAAATCAGTACCTAATTTATGAAATGTATCTCCATTCCTGCTGTGCTGTGCTTCTGTGCCAAACACAATCAAATTGTTCAAGTGTCAGGATAGGAAGTGGTATTGTCTCCTTGGAATGACCTTGAGAAAACTTTTTGATCCTCTGTGTGTCAGATGACAGCAAACGGCCTCTCTTTTGGGGAGGAAGCTTATTTTCCTTGTAAAAAAAAGCAGTCAATCTAACAGCCATTAGTTGAAAATAATGTTTCTTTTAAATTTCAACATATCCTTCTAGAGAGAATATACCATGTTCCTTGACTTATGATCACAATTGAGCCCAACATTTTTGTTGTTAAATGAAACATTGGTTAAGCAAATTTTGCCCCATTTTATAACCTTTCTTGCCACCGTTAAGTGAATCACTGCAGTTATTAAGTTAGTATATTAACGGCTGTTAAGTGAATCTGGCTTCCCCATTGACCTTGCTTGTCACAAAGGTGAAGGTCACAAAAGATGATCACGTGGCCCAGGGATGCTGCAAACATCATAAATAGGAGTCAGTTCCCACATGCCTGAATTTTGATCACATGACCATGGGGAAGCTGCAACGGTTGAAAAACATTCATAAGTCACTTTTTTTAATTCCATTGTAACTTCAAATGGTCACTAAGTGAACAGTTATAAGTTGAGGTCGAGGACTACCTCTATTGCTTTTCAAGGAGCTAGTAGTATTTTCTTATGCTAGTTTTACAGAGTTATCTCTCTTTTTCTTTCTCCTGTGTCATGCATCAGATAACTTTTCAGAGCAGATCTGTTGGTATAAGTTGCTATAAGGGAGAAGAGACAAGCCTGCAGTCACTGTATAAAATAATGTCTTTAAACAGGGACCATATATTTAAGATTGTCATGTGAAGTAGCTGTTGATGTATCTATACTCCATGGATTTTTCTAATCCATCCAAACATGCACATGAGTTCAAATTCAACGCGTGGCATATATTCCGTATTATAAGAAGAGCTATATTTTCTGGTGGTCTGACCTCTTGTCCCAGGCCACCAAAAGATGAAGTAACACAGAATTTGTACAATACACATTTTTACACCGAGGTCTGAAGTGCACCATAGGCACTTCTGAAGGTTAAATAAAGATGCTGTCTTAAACCAAAGCTTATTTGATTTATGGCAAATAGACAGGAAACAGAATAAAGTAAGACAGGCAACCAGATGACCTTTTTTTTAAACATGCAATTCCCAGCACGGAGCTGCTTTTCTGCTTTTAGCTGAAGCGTGACTTGCTAGCAAACCAGATGATTCACACCACCACCACCCCAGTTCACCATATCCTTGAAATGACAAGGGTCTAGTAAGTATGGGTCTCTCTATTACACAAAAATCACCCCTCAAAGCTTATTAGTTAAGACTGAATTGATTTATTAAGCAGGGCAATAGACAAACATTTCATGAAGATAGAATAATTATGTTAATTTTACACGATACATCATGAGGCCATAGTAGGTTCACATATTGATAAAGCTTCAGGTCCATCTATTGATTGTGCAAATCACTGAGAAGATTATTTTCTGTTGAAAAAAAGCCAATTATTTTATTATTGCAATTCAGAGTATATATTTGCGGAGCATAAATCTCATCATTATCCAAGCCTGATCTCATGAAATATTTTTGCTATCTGCTTGAAGTTGTTAATATTCGGAACATATTCACTGATATTTGCATTTAAATACTTCTCAAAACTACTTCTGTATGCATCACTTTTTTTCTTTTTTTTTTATTTCTGTAATTTTTTTTATATAGCTTATTCTTAATCTGCCATTAGGTTACCACAGGGTGGATAACATAAAAAGAACAAAAACGTAATAGAATTTATGAAAAAACACACACACAAAGACATCTAGTTATAATTGGTATAAGATAAGAATATAAGATAGAGAAGAGGGGAAAAAAACAGCCACCTCAACAGTCTATAAATCTGAAATCTACTTCTAAAATATATGAGTACCACAACTAATCCTTCTCTGCGGTGATCCACCAAACTTCACCTGAACCTCAATGGAACTGGCAACTAGTTCTATGAACAGGGAATGTTGTGTTTCAGAAACACCAAGAAAGAAAACCAATGTGGTCTTTCCACAGGGAAAACACACACTAAGAGTAAGCTTAGCATGTTTTCCTTGTGCTTCTTTGCCTTCTCTTCCATCAATCTGCTAAGCATACTGTTCAAAGAGCTCCAGCCAGACAGAAATAGCTCCTTGTTGGGGAATATGAATTCTAGAGAATTTGACTTGCTTTTGACTTGGTGAAGATCATTTTGATATTAAAACAACTTTTCTCAGCTCTCTGTTTTAAATGTATTGCTCTTACTGATTTATTTTACACTTACATTTATTATTTTTCATGAATAACTAAAGGTGGAAAACATGCTTAATATTCCTTCCTCTTCCTATTTTTCCTACAGCAACAACCCTGTGAGGTGGGTCAGGCTGGGAGAGTGACTGGTCCGAAGTTACCTATCCTTCTTTTATGTGTAAAGCGGGACTAAAACTCAGGTTCCTGTTTTTTTGCCCAGTACCTTAATCTCTACATTAAAGTGACTCCTTCATTTTGTGACACCACCGCTCCCCCAAAGAATCTGGAAGTTATGTAGGCAAAAAACCCTATACATTTAATAAAAAGACTAAACTGTGCTTTCAGTAGGTAATGTAAATCTACTAAATAAGTAAACAGTTGCTTGTCAGAAAGATTGTGTAGATTGGTAGGAGATTATGTAGTGTGAAATAATACACAATGGACTCTCCTAATCTTTGAATCAGCCTTTCAGTATTTAATATTAGCAGAAGTCAGGGAGCAACTTATTTTTCATCTTTTAAAATGGTTTTATTTACCAGGTTCCATTAGATCTGATACAATAGGTTAAAACTACAGGATACTGGAGATCCTATAAATAATATATTATTTATCCCTGTGCCACACAGGGCTTTAAATGCTTTTCCATGGAACCCTATATAAAGCACACTGCAATAGTACGTCTAGGAACTGACTAAGATATGAGCGGTAATAAGCACAGAAAACAATATGAATATTAACCTTTTTTTGCCCCTCCCCTCCTCACTTTTCTTTCCCCTTCTTCTCCCCACTGTGGCCTCCTATTTGCTTTTGTATTTTTGTATTTTATTCTATAATCTAATAAATATTGTATATGAATATTGAATATTGTATATGAACACACACACACACATATGTGTGTGTGTGTGTGTATGCATATCACAATTGCTAACAATATCTCATTATTTACACCCATGATCAGTGGAACAAACTGTATGCCAGTAACAAAATCAGCACAGAATTAAAGATGATACACTTTCTGCAAGCAGTGATGAAAACAAGTCATGAGGTCAAGTACTCCTAATGACAATAATTCTATATTATTATAAAAGAATGTATTTAGAAACTGTGAACTGCATTAATTATAGTTTTGGCATTTCAGACACTAAGCTACTGAGCTTTAAAAATACAATGTACTATATAATTTTGTCTGAATTTGAAAGATCCTGTTCACCACACAATTTGTTTGTCATCTTTCAACAAAATGTCCAAAACAGTTTAGGGAATAAAAGAGCTTCTTTCACTCTATGCAAGATTTAAAATTCATTCTGAAATATAACAATTAAAACAAGTTCAAAGGGCATCAGTAAAAATAAAATCAGCATCCCATATCTCAGTAGGACAAGAAAAAATTTGAACACCTGTTGAAGAAAATAACAGAAAGGAATAAAAATATTCCAGAGAAAAATCTTTGCTAAGTATAATAGATATCCATGAAAGGCAGAGTAGAAATGACCTCATACATATAAAATAAAATAAAATATATCTGGAAATGACCTCATACTCTCATTCAAACAGGGTTGCCATACAGAGATAGGTAGCCCTCATGATAATTTGAGGAGTTAAGTCTCCAATTTGAGGCTTAACAATTCAAATGAAATCCTGAGTTTTACTTCCAAGCGATAGTCATTATGTTCATGTCAGTGCACTTCTGTGAATTAGTGAATGGCTTTATTCTAATCCTTAGATTTCAACCATCTTTAGTTTCAAATACAGCACAGCACACATTCTGTACATTATAATTACAATAAAAATTAATCGCTAATTCAGTTAAGCAAAATATTTTTTCTTTTTTTAAAAAATAGTTATCTTTCTGACATAGCTTAGTAAACTAGATACAAAGAGTTGCTGCATGCATTAGAGAATATCACATTTCTTCTATAACATAGTTTTTAGTATTGTTCAATATGTGACCTTGTGGCAAATATAACAGGCCCTAAAGGGTAAAGTCAACTTTGAATAGATCTATAATGACTGTCTTGACAAGTGGTCCTATATTGACAGATTGATTACGTTGTATGCTGCCTAACTCTCAATGATTCTTGGCAGATCACAAGACTCAAACAAAGAAATTATTAAAATATAAAAAATGAAGAAAAGTCAGGCACAATGAATATGTGTGTGTGTGTGTGTGTGTGTGTACACACACACTAATTAGCATTTGTGTTTGTGTGTGCCTATGTACTGTAAACAACAAGCCATATACCTCACAGCTAAAAACAATCTGAATCTATAGAAGCCACACTGATTTACAGCATTACAGTAATACAGTAACTAAATAATTTATTTTATAATTTTAACTGCAGACTGGAAGACTGGAACAACACAAGTTTCCTTTTTAGCAGATTTAAATAGGATTTTACTGCTAGTTCTGTGGTTTCCTGAAGCCAAGAATTTTCCCCAAATTTGAATAAATTATATGCTATAATCATGGAAACAAATCAAAACACATAAAGAAGAAACAAATTGTTTTCCAGATTCCTGGAATAAAAGAGAACTAGAATGTTATAGAATACTCTTAACTCTTTTTGAAAGGAATCGCTGGATGAGATCTATAAATGAACATCAGATCAAAACGTCAAATTTATCCACAGGCCAATTAAAAGAAGTTTTTATGAATCTTAAAATAGAACTTAAAATATCACACATGATTTTCACGGTGTAAAATTATTATTATGTTATAGGACTATACAACTCCTAATATGAAACTATATTGAGTTATTGGTTTGCAAATTTGGGATTTTACCTGTACAAAAATACCACTATAAAATTTATTAAGCTTTTGGCAGTATCTTCTAACTCATACATGGTTTATCCTTAATTCCTTTGGATGGAAGTAATCAATCCTGTAAAAGTTCTTTGGATCAATTCTACTCCAGTGGAAAAATAGAAAAGGTGAATTTGTTGAATTCCACGTACCTCTTGGTCTAGGATGACATAAATGTAACAGTAAATGGCTTTCATCCATTGACAGCTAATGCATATTTAATATGTATAAGGTAAATACATATTTTTATAATTTTGATGGCAATATTAAGGAAAAAACTGGAAATTCTGAAGAGCATTTTCTTAAAAAAAGAGAGAGAGAACGAAAAGCAAAATGAATGAATCAATCTATACTTCATTTCCTAACAGTTGCTTATTTACTTCGTCCTCTATAGTTTTTGACCTGAAAATTGCACAGCAGAATTGAGAGAAGTACCAAGGACCAGTGTCTTCCAATCCCCTTAACAACTTGGAATATACACTTTGATTCACTTTGAAATTTAGATCAAATGAATACCTCAAGGAAACCCTCAAAGCATTCACAACTTCCTATACAATATGCACTGTGTTTTAATTGGATAAAACTGGTTCAAATATTATATAAAATATATTTGTCTAGAACGTACTTGCCATACTTCTTTTTACTCCCACAGTAATCATTCATTGAGAAACACTGTTCAAAATTTATCTACCATTATTCATTTTCCTTCTAAACTGTCCTTTTTCTAGGACATTTTGGAAAGCAGTTTTATGAAACAATTAAAGACAAGCCAGTTATCCTACATCCCTTGAGGCTTTTCTAAATGGGTGCTTGGATTTTTTTGGTACAAATTTCTAATAAGTAACACTTATCTAATCTCAAAATGATTACTTGGAAGTGAAAAGGCCCATACCTTTAATGAGAATATTTATGCCCCAAGCTAACATCTCTCTTATCAAACATTTTCTTAGAATGCCATTCTCTTTTACTCAACCTACAGCTTTCATTAGAGGAGCAGAGAGGAAAGTAATCATTATTAGGGACTAGGTTGAGCATAGAAAAGCCAAAACAAAAAACCAGCAATTACCAAGAACTATCTCAAGAACACAGAGTTTTTCTCTTCAATTAATTGTCAGCATCATTATCCTGAGTCATAAAGGGAAGAACTGGATGAAATCCATAAATAGAAAGATCTGTCATTAAGTCACTCAAAGAAATTCTCAGTTGCTTGGTCTGGTCCTGCCTGAGCTTATATTCATTACCATAGAGACAATTTAATAGGCTCATTACATTAGCACTCTTAAAAGTAGGAAATTCAAAGCAGTTTAGTTCATTCTCAGCCACATCTAGGCTACCTGGAATTTTAAATCTTTCATCTTAATATAACTTTTTTTTCCTTAAGGTCTTTGCTTGTTTTCTTTTTCTCCATCAAACTTCAAAGTCTTCCATAGCAATTCCTGACAGAATTTATGAGGATGCAATAATATGCCAATTAAAGAAAATTAACTGAGTGGTAAGATGATATCTCCAATGTACCACCTAGTTGTGCAGCAAAGTGCTAGAAAAAGAACTGGGATAGAAAAGTGAACAATTTTGCTTAATCGCTATATTTGTTTAACATTTTCCCATGACATAATATGAAGGATTTCAAAGGACTCCTGTTGAAAAGTACTCTACGCCCTATACTAAAGGAAGGAGGGCCCTTTTAGGTTATCAGCAAGCTGAGAATTTTTTTTTTTAATATTACATTTATATCCTACCTTTCTTCTTGGATCAAAGCAGCACATGCAAGAGTGTTCTTTCATCTTCATAACAACCCTATGAGTTATTTTCAGCTATGATGTAGCAAATGGCTGAAAATCACAGATAACCCTTCAGCTCCAGCCTCTGTTCCTGTTATTGGGATTTCAGTCTGGTGATGTCTTGCTGGAGCCCACTAATCCCACTTTGTTGCAGCAGTGACCATTTCTCTTCAATAATCAGTTGTGACCCTGAAGCTTTTTCTGGAAGTCTTTTACTTCTCTTCATTAGCACCCCTTGAGCCTTTTTTCCCCAAATTGCTCTTGCAATACAGAGAAACCTGTGGCAAGAGGTCTATGTCACCTTAAGCCCTTGTGAAATTTGCAACACTGGCTAAGTTAAGTGAAGTTAACTTAAGTGAAGCGGCAAGATTGTGGATTGCTGTATGACTAATTTCCGCAATGGATAATTATTGCACCACTGGCCTAAATTCCAAAGTAAACTCTAAATTGAAGGCATAATCAAAGCTATCTCCAGGACTAAAGTATGGCAAATTATCTCTATTTTGTACTACTCCTGATAATTTGTATAATTTAGATCATAACCAAAGGGTTCCCCCTTAAGCCCTTCTGACCCCCCTACACTTAATTATCATGGCAGTATTGTCATCTTCACCATGCCTTCTTACAAATTGCTGTAACGAAATAAAAAACACCTCATTTAGATAAAATTAAGCATAGCTTCTTCAGGTCTAGGTTTAAAAGAGAGATGGACCAATTTCTCAGACTCGCTTTCAAACTGAACATTTAAAAACTCTAATGTTAACTCTATAGCACTGCTAGATTTAATAATCATCTAAAGCCTTGCAGTGTTATCTCACTTGTCGGTTTATGATCCTGGCTGCTGGATATAGGCAGAGCAATTTTCACTACTCTATAGTTCTTGTGCTGTTTTGTTTTGTTTTTTTGTTTTTACTTTAATGTTAAAATAGACAATGCTATTGCTAAAGGTTTCAACTCAAATATTAAGATTTTAAACACATACACTTTCTAAACATATTATAGCTCCTAGCTATCAATACAATGTTAAGCATATTGCAATGTTTATCTGTATGATTTAAAAAACCCTCTGGTTTTCTATCTAGACCACTAATTGATATGATCAATTACTGTGGGGTTTTTTTAGTAACAGAATTTGTGAATACAAAACTTTATGAAGGTATGTAGGGGAAAAAAAAGAAGAAAAACAGTCTCAAAATCCTCCAGTAAATGTCAAATGACCAAAGATTCTCCTACTGAGTTTCCTACTTATTCTCAAATTGACAGGAACAGAATTTAGACTCCAGCTTCTATGATAAAAGTCAACTTAATTCAATTTCTGCCATTATTTCTGGCAGTAGAATTTTGCCTTCATACCCACAGACAGACAGACAGACAGACTAGGAAAGTTAGAAGCAATGATAAACTCCTTGAAATACCAAGAAAATGTATCCATTACTCAAACTTTGCCCAAATAGATCTTTCATCACTTCTACAGAATTGACTAAATGACAACATTACCTTGTGTATCATAATAAATATCTAATAGTTCATTTTTTAAACTCTATTACCCTTAGTATTCTGTTTAGTTTTACACTGGCTGCTTCTCTAATCCCTCTGGATTAACCATCCTTTATACAGTACTCCTACCAATTCTCATTTACAGCATTCAAAACACCAGCTCTGTCATTTCATATCAACTGAACAGACATTTTTAACCTTCTCCAGCATATTGTCTAATATCATATCTATGAAATACTTGACTGCTATCACCTTATCTATTAAATGTCAGAACCATGTGTTTCAAACTGTATCATGAGATACTAGGATATGGCAGGACTTAAAGTACTGCAATGCTTTCATGAAGAAAAGCACTGTGGATGAAAGACTTGAAATGATTTCATTCTGGATCCAATTAAGTATATTTGATTCCCTAATTTCCAATCTCACTCACACCCACATAACCTTATGAGATATGTTGAGTTTATTTGGGTTAGACTGGCATATTGAGATCAGACAAAGTGATTTTCACAGTGGTAGATCTGAATCTGGGTCTTGCTAGTTCTAGTTCACACTGTGTCCACCAGGCCACACTGGGTTCAACATGACGTGTGATCCAACTACTGTCATGTGTAAACTAGGGGTCATTGAAGATAGTTATAAATTAGGACACTGATTGAACAGCTCATATTATTTTTTTAAAAAACAAGGTTTTGAAGGATTAGTGGATCTAGACAATACAATAGCTGTCTCACTGTTCTATCATCAAAGCATAGGAGACATACTTTGGCTTAGCTTGGTCTGAAAAAGCACATGTAATTCTTTTGAGTTATTTATTTATTAGCCATTTGTATGGCTCTCCATCCTGACAAGTGACTGAGTGTCAAACAGTATTAAAGTAAAAACAATAACCACATTAAAATTAAAATATATAACACCAAGGAAGATATCACAATTGACAGTCATTGGCACAGCCAGGAGATGGTACCCTTACTAAACTGCGGTCCCAGATCCAGGAACAGACCAGGTCTTCAGTGCCTTATGAACGGCCATCAGGATTGGTAACATCCTAATCTCTACAGGAAAAAAAATATATAGGGCAGGTGCTATGGCAGGACTACCTCCTCAGCCCACCAACTAGCATTCTTTGGCTGACAGGACCCAAAGCATGTTTATCCTGCCAGGTCAGATAAGATGGGTAGAAACTAGGGAGATACAGTCCCTCACATAGCTTGGCCCAAAGACATGAATGACTTTAACAGTGACAGCCAGCACCTAGAATGACAATAGTGGTATTATACATGCTAAATAACCAGTACCATTGACTATTCATGCTGCCACATTCTATACTAGTTGAAGCTTCGAGATGCTCCTCAAGGGAAGCCCCAAATAGAGCACATTGCACTATTCCAAATTAGGAAGGCATGATAAAGTATACTTGTTTAGATATGGGATTACCTTGTCTGCATTGGGATAGTATTTTAATTAAAAACACTATCCAAGGATTCTGAGGAATTGCTTTCACCAAATATTAGCAGTGCTTAATAATCCATCATACATATTTTGGGTATGAGATCTTCCATCATGCAATTAGCTTGATATAAGCTCTGTCCCCACCCACTGGTGAGGGGCTTTGGCACAAATGCATAACAGAGGTAATTTAGTTTCATAAAGGGAATGGGATTTTCTGTAAAGAAATATTGCACTTAAACTAACTATGGAACTTCTACCAGAGTCAAATAATCTAGCAAAATTCTGACAAAGTGTCTGAATGCACATTGTTTTCCACTCAGATTCTTGGGAGACTTTTGATTCATTTCTTACAAAGAATAAAAATAGACATCAATGTCCTAGTGGAAAATTCACGGTCTTTGGTCTCCCACATATTTATATCAAATAGTCTATACTATACTAAAGACATAGTACATCTATAAAATTCTACATTATAAATAATGCACTTATTTCTTTGAATGAAGAATATTATAAATCTGGAGCAAGTATGACAGTGCTACTGTCAAATAATATCACCTCTATCTTTGAGGAGGCAGCTCTAATCATCTCTCATCAAATGTTGACTTATTGATATGTTGGTAATGACAACATAGAAAAGATGAATTCATTGGTCATTCTAACAATGCAAAGTAAAGAGGAACATTTATTCATGAAATATATAAAATATTTGTATTGGAGTGGAATAAAAACCTGCCTCAGTGCTATTTCACCTCTTCATTCTAAAAAGGGATCACTTATTAAATCATGAATGCAAATGACTGACAAAGTAAGTGCCACAACTAGCATATCAGAAATAATCCAACAGAAGTATAACCATGTATAATAAATGTCTCAAAAGAATTAACTATTACAAAAAATATAAACAATCAAAGAAAATATTGGAGCAATCAAATAACAATTACAAATAATGTGTAAATTTTCTGTAAGTCTCAGATGTGACTGAAGTATGAGAAAACATTTTTTTGAAAAAAAGTATATCATTCAGATGTAGGGACAGTAGAAAAGATACGGCAACTGGCATTTTATAATACAGATAAACTCCTGAAATTAAGAACAGAAGAATATATAACATGAATTGCTGCACTGGGACAGTTACCTTGCACAATTTGATGCCTAAAGCACATAATTCAAAAAAAACAACAAAATAGGCTTAAAAACTGATAACTGATTTTTTTTTTAAAGTGTCAAATCATGTAACAAACCTGAAGAATGTCAGCATCCTAATACAATATAGTAGGTATTTCCTTATAGTTATTATAAAAGCAATGGAAAATATCTGAAAAACTTAAGTAAGGAAGAAAGTTAGCAACTATCATGTCTACCTACATGGCAATTGGTTGAGGTAGTATGAAGAGTAAAAAAGATGACCTTCATGGAGATATGCAAGATGCATCACCAGGCATGGTAGACTGACAAGTACTATAACAGGGGGACTATAAAGACGTCTATTGCTGACTTCTGTCTGTGATGATCTATTCTGAAAAAATTAGCAGTATTGGATATTGATATCAGTGCATATTCCTTGTTTGTTGTAGTGTTATCTGGAAGTAATTTCATTACAAAATAAACATTGTTAAAGAAATTAATTTTTGCATGACCATCTGGGATCAATACATGTCAAATGAAAATGAAATCAACAATAGTGATAATTCAGACAGAATTATATCACCAAATAAGAATGTACACATTAAGACAATAAAACTAATCTCCTAATACAGCAGCTTTCCCCATCCTGATTCTTTCTAATTTTAATAGGTTTGGCAATACAGCTGGGAAATTAGGAATACTGGAATCACACTATATTAGAAAAAATTGAGCTGGTGAAGGTATACTACAGATTGTCCATGTACTTGTTCATATCCCATTACAATACAGAAATATATGAGTAGAAGTGATATTGTATTATATGCCACCCAGAATCACTTTCACGTCACATGGGCAGCTGTACAAATATGATAAATAAATAAATATTGTAGGGTATATTGCAGGCTGGTGATAATTAAGAATTTGCTCTTCAAAAAGATTTGGGTTAATATTTTCTTTACACTGAATTATCTTGAAAACACATGGCTGCAATAACTGTGGCATTTGTACTGTAAAAGAAAGCAGAATAATTAAACTGTCACTTGATTTCAACTAGTTGATTTATTGTATCTGGCATTCAAGGAACAGTTTCCTGCTCAGCCATGCAAAATAAAACATAGCATAGAACATGTCAATTGTTGGATAACTACTATAAATACCAAAGAACTCATACAGCGAAGAGCTTTGTTGTAGTGGCATTAATTAGCAATTATGGAGAATCAAGTTGTTACTTTTAATAATTGTGAAGGCCTGAATGGTTAAAGTCCAAAAGAAAGGGCTTGAGTCCAGACTGGTCCATTTTAATAATGCAAATATGCTAGTTAGTTATGTCTCTGAGAAATAAGCAACTCTTATTCCATTATAATATATAGACAGGAGAAAAAAAGGCAAGCTTTAAATCTTGGGAGATATATATGGTGTGTGTGTGTATATATGTATATGTATATATATGTATATATATGTGTATATATGGTATGACTCTATAGCTGTCATTAGACAGTCTTCTTCATTATTAAGAACTGTTCTAGTTTCTGTGAAGTATTAGAGCTATGTCATTTGGCTGTAAGCCTTCTATCTTAAGTTTCCATCTGAGTGAAACCTGACAATAATATAATAATCATACACCAAGTTTTACAAAGAAGTGTTGACTGGCATCTAGTTCTTAACAAGGTATTCCACTCCTAAGTAGAAGTGGAAATTTGATAGCATTTAGTATTTCTTTACAATAGAGCTACAAAGATATTTTGAGTTACCTCAAAGTTTATTTTGGAATTGCCAAGAGCAATTCAGATACTATTAGTATGTTTTGAAAAAGATTTTGTCCTTAATTCCCTGCTCCCCACTTTCTAGACATCAATGATGTCCCTGGAGAAATCCAAGGAATAATAAATATTAACAGGATTATTTCTCCAAGTTATAGTTCTGAATCAACCAAGTGCAGAGAGTTCAAGGAACTAGGACCATAAACTGTAAGTGTTTTGTAGGGTGATCAATTGTCTCCTTTTCTAATGTTGCTGTATTCTGGTTCCCATGAAGCCTAGCCATCAAATGTTAGAGGATGTTTACATACCAAATGCATCTAGGAAATCAAAAGGTATCAGAAGCCTTAGAATCCATGCAAGATGCCTTCTGATCTTGTATTACATTTAGAGAAGGTTGTGTAGGCTTAGACTGAAATCTGGGAGCTGTTTTCGTGTCGGAAGCATGAGATGCTTTGACTACTAACTGTACTAACTGCAGGATGTTCACTAATGACTTGTCTTGTGGGCTCTTCTTATTAAAACTCTGACATAACTGCAAAGGCAATCCTTTGAACTCAGAAGTTCTTTTCTACCGATATACCGTAGTTCATCAGTAAGGCATCTAATGAAATAATGTCTCCATTTCAGAAACGCAAACACGATCCAGTAAAAATAATAGCACATGCTCCTCTGAGAGAAGACTGCACCCTTCTTTTAATTAATTAAATGTTAACACATTAAAAATAGAAGTAATGTTTAATTAACAATGATTATAGTTATTTTTATTATGAACTTACTAATTGACCAGCAAGAAGGGGTGTTTTATCATGTTTGATAGATAGCTAGAAAATGTTGAACTCAGTTTTATATATAAAATAATACAGAAAATTTTAAAGATTCATTTGCAAGTGAAACCAGAGGTGTTTTTTTTTTCCTTTTCAGCTTGATGGATAAGCAGCTGGGGAAAAATTATGCAACTTCGTCTGTATGTACTGTATAACAACTGCAGGGAAATTATTATATCCACAAAGGTGGAAAGATTTGACCTTACCCACAATGGAAGAATGGATAATTAAGAAGATGGAACTTGAAAAGATGGCCATAGTGATTGTTATAATTAAAGATAGACATTACCCAAGTTTAATGATGATTGGAAACCTCTTATTGACCTTTTGTGGGAAACAGAAAAAAATGAAGTCAAGGGGTATGGTTTTGAAGATTAGAATATTTTTTTATTTTTTTTCCCTTTTTTCACTCCAAATATTAATTCTTGCTGCTTTTTATTCTTTAATTAAAATTCTAATAACATTTTATTTAAAAAGAACAGATTATTTGAATCATTTAAGTAAAAGAGGCAGAAAAAAATAGTGGGAAGTCCTACTAAATAAACATGGATTATCTTTAATATAATGAAAAGATGTGTTATATATTAAGATAATAACCTTTTTTAAGTACACAGTTGGGAAAAAAAATACATTTCCCCATTATTGACTAAAGCTATATGACAGCAGGATGATGGCTGATTTTCACTTCAATCAACAACTTTTGATTACTAATTTAATTAGAATATAGAAATAGAAGCAACTAATGTTCAACTACCCACATTAATGTTCACACTTTCACACTTACAATGTAGCAGCAGCCCCATGGTCACATGATGAAAATTTGGATGCTTGGCAGCTGGCATGTATTTATGACAGTTGCAGGGTCCCGGGGTCATGTAACCACAGCTTTTGCAACCTTCTGACAAGCAATGTCAATAGGGAAGCCAGATTCATTTAGCAACTGTATTACAAATTTAACAACTGCAGTGATTCACTTAACAACCGTGACAAGAAAGGTCATAAAATGGGGCAAAACTCATTTAACAATTAGCTTGCTTTAGCAATGGAAATGTTGAGTTCAGTTCTGGTTGTAAGTCAAGGACTATCTGTACTTAATTAAGTATACTGAAACTAAAGGCCTTCTAAGAAAAAAATGTTTTTCCTCTTGTTTTCTAAAAATACAGTCAACATTTTTGCTTAATGAATTTTCCTCAGAGATTAGGTCCCCTGTTGGAAGATGAAACATGAACAAAATTTAAAGATTCATTGAAATGAATGAACAAATGAACAAACCTGAGTTCATTTGTGAGTATATTCTAAGTTCAAAAAAAAATATATCAGTTACTATTAAGTTGTCTTGTTCTTATTGTTATACATAAAAAAAATCTAATAATTATGATTTGTTATGAGTATTAGCACTGTTTAAGTTCATAAATTCATTACTAGCAGCTGCTTATTTATTTATTTATGGCCAGGACCAAATCACACAATTTAACAGATAATATAGAATGCCACACACACATTAAATGAAAGGCAGAAACCCCATAGTGGAAATATTGCATTTCAAGGGTTAAATAGCTTCTATGAGCTAAGGCTATAAATCAGAGGTGTCAAACTCTCTACCTGCAGCCCAGATACATCATGTGCTGGCCCCACTCTGTCCAGTTTAGTGAAGGGGGGAAAATCCTGATACGTCATGTGATGTCGCCATGACGATGCGAGTTTGACACCCCTGCTATAAATTTTAAAAAAATGCTACTGCCCTCAGACAACATGGCTATTAGTCATTTAAAAAGAATACCATAATCTCCTCATCATGAGTGTATTTTCTCAGACTCAAGAGCAGGGGCCTTAGCTCTATTACTTAATTAATTCACTATTTCTTATTCCATCTTTATGCTTTCTATAATACAGCTTATCAGGAAAGAGAATGGTGGGATAGGTATATACTGTAAGTGCTACCTCTGAATATATTGGATGTTCCACTCAAGGGTTTCTACTGCCTATAAGCATTACGCTTGCTACATCAGTGCCTTCCCCAATTAGAATTCCTTATTGTAACAATCAGCCATGGTAATTAAATATTTCATCATATTGTAGATCATGCCTTCAAACATTCAACTATATCTCAAATAGTATTTAGAATGTCATCCAGAGTTTTGCAAACAGGGTCCCTTGAGGGGTTCATTTTCAGTCTCTTAGGACTGAAACTAAAGGACTGAAACGTCGAGAAACTACCTTGGACCTTTACATCAGAAGAGAAGGAGGAAATTGTATGTTTCAAGCCTCCCTTCTAGAAACATTCAGGCATAAAGGCGAGCAATTTCTGTCTAAACAAACAAGTTCATCAATAACAAAAATGAGCTAGAAATAAGTCTCCATTAATAGTTTATTTCTTTGGTCTCTTTTGGAAGAAATCTACCTTTTCCCTCCTTTTCCTTTCCTTAATCTATTTTTATTTTTTAATTTGAGATTTAAAATGATTGACAAAAACCCTTAGCAAATAAATAAAACTATACCACCAACTGTAATTTTGTTCTCTTGCTCCAGGGGAAAATTGATTTGAAATCTTTGTGATAAGAATTTTGATGAGGGACTTCAAAGGATGAGAAAGGCTGCCTTCCTTCTGCCCAGGTGGGGAGAAAGCAGATGTTGCGAAATCAGTGGCCAGTAGGGGGAGCTGCTGCCTTTGATGTTTGAGCAAAAGCAAGGCCAGATGTGGCTCCTGAAAGGTCTCATCTCCTTCTTGAGGGGAAGGGAGGGAGGAGGACACTGATCCTTCACAGAATAAGTGAGCAGAGCAGGATAAAGGGAAATGGCTAGGTCCAACCATTCTGTTTCCAGGCATATCTTCCAGAAATTAAGAAGAATTACTATGTGGATTACTTATGACTTGTCCTACTCCAGATGCCCAAATGGAGTATGACCCTCCTTTTTCCAGAAATGATAACCAGCCCTGACGCCACGTGATGAATTCATGTCCCATCACACTCCACGAATGTAAAATCGTCCAAGCCTGCTATTCAACCCACGAATCTACCAACAAACACATGAATTAGGAGCCAGGCTATAAACCCACAAGGAGCCATATAAATCAAGTTGGCGGGGGGTTGGACTAGATGACTCGCAAGGTCCCTTCCAACTCTGTAACTGCAGAAGTGATGAACCAACCAGGGGAATGACCACCCCTGCACTTGGTGACCATCTCACACAATGACCAACCACTCACACGACAGGTCACAGGGCAGGAGAGATCACTTACAAGGACCGGCCAGCCACAAGATCCATTGACCACATGAGGTCAGTCAAAGCACTGTGAGGAACGGAATCAAGACCCTTCCACCAAAGTGCCACTGAAGGTGTCACCTAGCCTCACGATGAAACGTCCAGAGGTTAGCAGCAGTCTTGGAGAACAGACCACCAATCCCTCCTCTTTTTCCTTGGACTTCTGGTCTCGAAGGGACATTTCCTCTTTTTGAACTTGTGAATTAAGCAATGAAGGTGGGATACATTCCATCAACCCATCCCGTGTTTGTCCAAATGCAAATACATTTTCTGTAATATGGCTTTGTAAACTCAAGCAGATCAACACAGTGTCTAAGAATGAGCCCCAGATAGTCTTCAGTCTATCAAACAATTAATCCTTCTTTTTCCTTCCACTGCAGGAAAATATTACTTTTGGACCAGACACATCCTTGCAGTTGCTCATCCCCTCTCTAATCAGCCTCCTTGAGGGCTGGGTTGGTACTTGGAGAGCGAGACATTTGCATGAGG
>JANHFL010000505.1:215012-231104 GCA_032468155.1 Oxyrhabdium leporinum
AATTCCCCAAGCATTTCTTTGCCTACCTTATTTCCAGCTCCATTGTGTTTCTTTCTCCTTCTCACCATCATGTGCAGAGAAAGTTTCCCTAAAAAAATGTTCAGTCAATCAATTCCAACTTCTCGTGAAAGGAAAAGATCTTACGAAGTTGGAATTGATTGAGTGAATTTCAAGAAGGAGAAATGCGATGGAGCTGAAATAAGGTAGGCAAAGAAATGCTTGGAGAATTGGGGGAAAGCGAGGGTATCTGGGGGGATGAAAGCTTTGTGGTGTGGGGCTGTAATGGTGAAATGGGCGTGGAGTGGCCGACGGGAGGGAAGGGGGCTTTTCCTTTTCTCCTGCTCCTCGTAGTTCCCTCGCATTGGCCTCTCCTTTGCAGCTCAGCGGTCCACCCCGCTGAGCCCAAAGGTGAGCTCTGTGGTGCCTAAGAAGGGGCCAGATCACCACTGAGGCTGGTCCTGCCTGCTTGGAAGGCAGCTGCCACAGCCTGTCCCCAGAGCTTGCCTACCTCCGGCTGTGGCTGCTGCCTTGGGGGAGGGGGAGAATCATAAAGGGACAGAATGTGGCGGCTCCCAGCTCGATTCTGGCCAGCAAAGAGGCGGTGGCTGTACGCCATTCACGCCAGCAAAAAGTGGTGCCAGAAGCCTCCAGCCGCCGCTCCCGGGTCCATTCCGGCTGGCAAAGAGGTGGTGGCTGCAGGCCTTTCACGCCGGCAAAAAGCGGCATGAGAATCCTGCAGCCATGACCTCTTTGCCGGCGCGAGAAGCCTCCAGCCGCCGCTTTCCAACTAACCTTTTGCCTGCATTCAGCAGTCAGTCAGCATCGCTGTCTCTACAGCATCAATTATATGACTGGATGGGCATGGCCAACTCGACATCACTCACAGCAAGGTGCCACTGTCTCACCTTGCCGTGAGTGACATTGAGTTGGCCACGCCCATCCAGTCGTATGTCCCCACCACCAATCCATGCCCATAGAACCGGTGGTGAAAAAAAAATAGATTTCACTACTGAACCCAACCCAGTCCAATCCAACCCAACCCAACCCAACCCAACCATGCAACATTTCTTGCAAGAAATGGAAGCTACACTATTTTTCACCATTAATTTCAATAGCAGTCAACTCTAATTCTAAGCCTTCAGTTCCATATTTATACAACATAGTATACATGATAATGTGTACAATGTCATGCTATTCTGGATCTTTTTTACAGAATGAACATTTCAGATGGAAGCATCCAAAATAAGCGTGTTGCAAAGATTTATGTGAAGGAGAGAGAAATTACCATTGAATCCAGTAGCCTTCTTTTGTAATATTAATACGAACAAACAAGAGGCAATATCTTTGACCTAATCACCAATCCAGCAACCTTTTACTGAATGGGCTTAACATGCTTTTCTCAAATTAATTCCTTCTGAGGGATAATTTCCTCTAGTATAAAGTCAAGTCCTATTTTGTAATCTGAATAATTGCATTAAACCTTTAGACCACATTTCAAAAAGTGAAAATGCAGTTTTCACTGAAGATATAAATTAAGGTAGCTGCAGAAAATTGGTCCACTATTGCTGGTAATTGCCATTCTTGTAAAACAAATGCATCAGATTTCTGTAGATACAATATACTGCTATTTACTAACTTCCAAATTTGATTTACTGCTAGCTGCAAATCAAACATGGTCAGAAATTAGTTCTACCTCAGTTTATATTTAAGACCACCTAATTTATAGAGAACAACTCATCATTTGATCTGTGGCTTTTTTTCCCCAGGTTACAATTTACTCCACTTGGTTCAGGAGCTTGTAAAGTATTTCTACAGAAAAAACCAAATGTAGACCATCACAATTCAACAGGTTTTGTAGAAAACTGTTTTCAACCTGATAAGTTTTGTAATTAGCATACAGTAACTTTGATTCTATACCCTTTAACGCAATAAGATATATTTTATAAGAACTTTAGATTCTTGTTCATTTGCAATGGCAATTCAGTAATAAATCCTAAATATATTTACTTAAGAATTACTGACATCTGTGGAGCATATTTCAGATGCTTAATCTCATGCTCTTTAGTCTTGAAAATCTCAAAAGCTTTGGAGAGGGGACCAGAACAGCTATTTTATTAGTCTATGAAACATTAAAAACATTTTAAAAAATTAATTTGGATATGTTACCTCATTAAATTTAATTTGAAAAATCTGAGCCTTTCTTTTTAAATGTCTGCCTTGTTTTAATCCCTATTAAACTAACAGTCAACTCTGAATCCAAAGCAGTATGAAAACATTTTTTTGCAAAAGTACATAGAAGCGCTTATGGGTGTTTTTAAAATAATGTTATATACTGTCTTTAGTTTTCACTCTACAAAAGTGTCACAGAAGTGACTTTTGTTACTGGGCAGATTAAAAATAGAATTAATTAATGAATTATGCTGTACTTTGGTAGCAGCACATACTAGTCCGTTATGGCCATTATGCAAAAAAAATGCAAATCAGTATATAAATTATTTGAGCAGTAATAATATTATTTAAAGATTTAGTTTCATTCTTATTTATCAGTCTAATGAAAGCAGCTCTTATATGTATGAGGAACATCTTACATGTGTGAATGGACTACTTTGGATTCAGCCTATAATCTGGTTACAATATTCCATTGTGAATCTTTGGAAGAAATGGCAGTATAGAAATAGAATAAACAGGTAACTAAATAAATGTTTGAAAAATCCTACAACTAAAATGTATGAAGATAAACAAGCATAATAGACCAACAAGAAAAGTATATAGGCAAATGCATATAATAATTAAAGTCTGAATCATTTCATACAATACATTCAAATAAAATGGTTAAATTCTCCAGCTTTCATTTAAACAACAACAAGATCAATACAAATGAATGTACCTCTAAATTATTTTAAATGAAACCTATCATTCAAAATTTTAGTTAAAAGCTGCAGTCCTACAGACTCGAAGCAAATTCCTCTAGGATTATCAAAAAAAAAAAAAAGGAGCAGAGACAAAATGGCAGCAAAGAGATACCGGAAACACAAATTATTTACTACCATTTAATAGTCTGAGCAGAATGGTTACAGCCCACATACAGTAAACCTAAACTCTTCAGAACTTAATTGACCAATGGAACTTACCTCTGGGTAAATATGAGTAGGATTGCATTGCAAATAATTACGATCATCACAAAATTCACTGGTCATTTAATCTATTTAACATGTCAGGATTTTTTTTTACTCTCTCATCTCCTACTCCTCCAATACTACAGTATACACAGTACTGTTGCATTAAACAATTAAATGCTGAAGAGTTTAGTTTTATCATTAAGATTACCTAAATTCATCATTCAAAGCCTGAACATTTCAAGGTTTATCAGGTCCCATATTGTCACACATGACAAGCTTGGGACTGTGTGTAAAAGTCTTGGAAAATGCCACAGACTCTTTAATATGTCATCATCTGATCAACATCATGATCATCAGTAACTGAGTTTAAACATGCTTAAGTTAAACACATATCCACCATCCACCAAAAATTAAAAATAAATAAAATATAGGAACACTAATTACAAATAATAAATGAATCAATTAAAAAGAAAACAAACTCAAAGGGCAGAATCAATGGACCACCATGTCAGTTTTCTATGTTTCTATGTTTTTATCTAAAAGCTACAAAGGACTCTTTTTTCCTTAATATGAATGACTTTCTATAATCTCTATATATGTTTTATATATACATGTATGTTACTATACATACTTTGACATCAGGGTCAAAGTATTATTTACTACACATACTAAAAATCAGTATTCCACTTCTCTGTCATTTCTTAAAGGCACACAATGAAGCACAAATCTTAACATAAGATCATGTCTATAACCATACCTCATTATCATTCTTGCTTAACCACTCCTTGATTGTGGTAAGTGCAATGACTGCAGCTGGCTCATTTGGAAAACCTAAGAACAGAAAGAAAATCAGTTATGTATGTGTATACCTGTATATATCATATATAACTGTATAACATGTGTTATGGATATACGTTCATTCATATTACAGTCAGCACTCTTTTCTTAATTGATACTAAAGTAGTAGCATTACCTGCTGTTTAGACACCACATTTACAGTATATATCCTGTTTATAAGTACCACCTTTATTTTGTTAAAAAGTCTGTTGATGAATTAAATACATTTAGTAATCAAAATGGTTGCAATCCTAGGGAGACAGAAAAAAAGAAAAACAAAAAAAAGAAAGAATTAAGAAGATAGTACTCAGGTAGTAGCTGGTCATGATAAGCAACCTTTCTGCTTTATTTACCTTTGTCTTCAAGAAAAGAAATCAAGAAGGATAAACCTTTAATTCCCCCCTTGTTGCCATTTGAAAAGTTGACAGATATGATTAAAAGATTTGCAAGAGGAATTATTTTAGTGGGGATCCACATAACTGAATCCATGCAAATACTATTTTAAGAACTATATATTTTAAAAACAGCAAATATAATATACCCACCATACATACTCCAAGTAAGTTTCTAATCCCTTCAGCAAATAGTTTTCCTTGCACTGATCCCCTGCCTTATTTTTTTATGCCTGTCTGATGATGAACTATATTGAATAGTATGTACACCCAGAGTACCTAGACTGTATTTCAGTTGACTCAAATCTATGGTTGTTTATGCACAGACTCTTTTCAAAATAAACACTTTTTCCCCTTTGTAAGGATGATTCACCTTGGAAATATTAATATTTATACTATAGTGCCCTAGCTGAAAGCTATGATAAAGCAGTATATGCACATATCAAAATTCATATAGGTTGTTTATTCAGCTACATAGGAGCAAGCTTTATAAATGTCAAAAGTCTGATAAGAAAAGCTCCTTCCTTCCTTCCTTCCTTCCCTTCTTCCCTTCCTTGTATTGATGGAAAGCTTAAAGGAAAAAAATGGAATATACAATATATGTACTGTATGTGTGCACATACAGAGAGAAAGAGAATCAGAGACAGACAGAGAGAGAATATTCAAAGGCAGCACTAAGTTAATAGTTCCTATTCTCTTCCTATGTTCCTTTCATTTTCAAGAGCGAGTAGGAAAATTGTCTTGATCTGTGTTCAGAATTAACTGTACAGTACAGTTTGGGAACATGGCTCGAGTGCTTCTCAAAGGAGCTAGTTTACCTTTCAATGAGTACTTTGACAACAAAATCCCACCACTTGAAAAGGAAGTCTAATTGAACGGCACAGCAGTGCAAAAAAGGAGAGAGAAATCTTGCCTAATAAGAGCAGCTGGAGAACTTTCTACACCAATAGGTTGTGGCCCTT
Source organism: Oxyrhabdium leporinum (assembly GCA_032468155.1). Lineage (NCBI taxonomy): Eukaryota > Metazoa > Chordata > Lepidosauria > Squamata > Cyclocoridae > Oxyrhabdium > Oxyrhabdium leporinum. Next base: position 220,323 of record JANHFL010000505.1, read on the forward strand.
CTGTTTTTTTAACAGTATCAATCCTACTGCAAGATTTATGCATTGTATACAACCTTACTCTGCTGTAATAAATTCTTAAAGATCCTATGCTACGATCTCATTCATACATGCACACTCACTCATATTCACATACATATATGGTACATACATATATACTTTCTGTACATATATACATATATATGGAAAGCCAAACAGCTTTGACATTTTTAATATTTCTGACCTATTTAAACATGATCAATATCTTAAAAATAGGAGGAGGCCGCAGAAAGGATAAAACATGCAAGAGCCTAGTACAGATAATTGTGGAAGGTTCTGTACAGGATATGAGTTATGCGATTAAAACTACACGGCCAGTTTGCCAACTGTTTTCACGGATTTTTATTTTCGAGTCGCGTTATCACTTACAATGATATGGGACTGTTCTCTTCCACTATGGCCTTCAACAAACAAGCAATCTTCATAAGCATGTGAGAATCAGTTTAGTCGAGTGAAATGAACTTGAGGAGTCTCACAGGTAACCAATTGTTAAGGGGAAGCAGCTCAAACAATTCTGGCTAAGAGCTCAATTTTGGAAAAAAAAAATAAAACAGGTAAATTTAATAAGAGAGACCTTAGCTTGGGTGCTGCAGCAAGTATGCCTTTAGAATACTAAAAAGGAAGAAAGCACAAAGAGTCAAGAGAGCATTAGCCAGAAGACAGAGACAAGTGACACACCAATTTAAAGGAGATCCATCTGACAAAGTCGATGTTATTTACACGCACATATCTACTTTCTTTCAGGAATCTGGCCTTCCAATTTTAAGCTGAGCCCATTCTCTCCTTCCAAAGCCAAGTAATAACTTTCATTAGAGGAGCCAATATATCATCAAAGATCCTAGCCAAATCCATCAATAGACAGATGCCAGAAGGCCATTTTTCCATTTGCTATAAAAATGGGGATTGCACCTTCTGGCTTTGTCTTCAGCTGCACATGTTCATGGAGTTATCTGCCCTGCAAAATTTCATATATATGCAAGCCGTGCCCTGAAAATATGAAAGACAAGGTTCATAAAATGGCTCCTGTGAACAAAACACATCGGTGCATGAAAACTGAGTGGAGCCAACAGCCATGGACCTTGCTGCTCTATCATATAATAGAATAATTTCATAGAATAACATCATATAATAATTTCTACTGTAACAAAAACATAATCTGCAAAAAATGAAAAGGCCACCAAACGGCCTTCCATAGTCAGATATTGTGTGTCTGGATTGTAAAATGCAAACATAAGTTTTTAGCAGGAAATTCTAAAATGAAAACATGATGACTATAATTTGCTTTGTTTTTTAAAAAATAAAACACCACATTTTTTTAAAGAATGTAGAAAAATGCCACCACCTTGTTTTACTGATTTTCAGGTTGCATGGAAAAACTGGAGCACTATCTTCTCATAGATATATGATGACCAATAAAAATTCAGTGAAAATGTTTGCTTGTTTTATCAGTTAACATAATACAACACCCCATCCTCTTCACACACACACCAAACCCCTTTAACAGATATTCAAGTACTCTATGGCTCACATTTCACAAAATGTACTTCAGGAAAATGGAAACAGGCTATTTCTGCAAGTATAGGAGATTAAATGGAAAATTGCCAGGAAAGAGATTCACTCCAGTGCAATTTAATGACTGCACAATGGAAGAATGGCATTCTTTGGCACGTTTAACTGTGAAATCTAGTGTTGCCTGAAAGCCTATATACAGCAGTAAACAGGTATGGATTGGTATTTGCTAACATAATCCATCTGCTGAATCCCTTCTGTTTTTTCTTCAGACTGTTGCTGTCTCTAAAAATACCTCACTGACCTTAATATAATTGTTTACATGTCTTTATGTGCTACACAATATTTTGTTTTCAGAGCAATTCATACTGAAAAATGAATGTAGATCAGCAAACATTCATCTAGGTCTCAGCTAATCAGAAATATGACTAAATTAGCTAATTTCTCTATGAAATTATGATGTCTGGAAAACTATCTAGTGATAGTTTCGCTTTCGAATTCCCTTCCCTTCCCTTCCCTTCTCTAAAATAACCAAACAGGAAAGATTGCAATTTTGAAGAAATATTTAAAACTACAAATTTAATCATCGGCTCTTTTAACAGATGTGCAGAATTGAAACTTGAAATATCGAAAAATGTACTTCCAGGCTGCCAATAATATTCATGCTTGTCATAACTGAAGGACATGATCATTGTTGGAATGCTGAAATCAAGTCATCCTTGATGTAATGTGGAAAACAGAAGATTTTCTTTCTCCAAGTTCATCTGAAGAAAAAGCTTGACAGTGAACATAAATCTTTTCTAACTAATGTTACTAGCAGCAGAGGCATATTCAGAACACGATTGTAGTTCTGAACAGCTATAGGTCTCAAGCCAAGAATGTAATGTTTTGATAATTGCATCACAATCTATGTGTGGAGGTATAGAAAGATATACAAAATCAGGATGATGCCATTTTAGGGAGAACTCAGTGTAGACACGGGCCTAGAAAACTGAAAATAATTATTGAATATGATATGTACAGTAATATAGGGACTTCACCCAGTAAAACTGATACACAAGCATCAGTAAAACTAACATTCAAGCAACACTGGAAATGTGTAACGCCTACCTCATAATTTAAACAGTGTTGCACTGAAGGTGCATTTGGCAAAAGGGAGGAGATGGGAGACTTTGCTCTAGTCATTTGAATTATTGTTTTTATTAGCATTGATTTAGTACACACTTCATCTGTATAATGCATCAAGTGGAATATTGAACATCAACAACCTTCCAGAAACTGCCATAATTCATTCTTACAAACATGTTGCTGTTTAATCTTAGGTATATTAGCATAGCCGAATGCTAATGTTTACTATACCAAAGTTCCTAAGTGATGTTCCCAGGATCTGCCAGGAGGGTGGTGAAATACATTTATATGAAATCAGTGAATGAAATAGAATTATTGGATTTTGATAAGTTCTTTGTGAAAATAAATAAATAAATTCTCATCCATCTGCTGCACCACATTCTGTAAATATTACTGCTTCTCAATACTGAGACTACCATGTTGTATTTGCCTAACTGCTTGACAAGCCAAGAGTGTAAGTCAACTATCAATAATGTAGCTAAAAAAAAATCAGTATTAAAGAGTATTAAAGATATGTTGATGTCATTTATACAACACATTAAGAGGCACTGTGATAGAACTAAATCTATCATCTCTACTCAGTCCATGGATCAGATCTCAACCATAATGGTTAACTCATGGTTCGCTATGAGTACCTTAATTTAGCACCATCTAATGTACCATATAAATCTAATTTGGTGGTTTGCTAGACCCTGGTCTATTGGTCTGCTTGACATAAAGTTGTGAGAGTAACTGCAAATCAGATCCATTCAGGTGTGGGGGAGCAGCAGCAGCTCCAATATTCCAGCTTCTTTCTCATCCCCAGTGGTATAAAGTTTAAAAATTGCAAAATGTGGCAAACTTAATTATATCCGGAGAGTTCCCTATATCAATGTTACAGAAGATGAATTAAATGAATGCATAGAGGTTGGGTTCATCAGTTTATAGACAAGATCTTTATGAATGTCATCTCCAAATTAAGGGGAAGAAGAAGCACCTACTCATTACCTGTTCTACACAGACGGTGCCACTGATTTACTTTGTGTCCCTTGACTTCCCATTGTCATCTAAAGTATTAAAGATAGCAATTAATCTAATCACCTGTATAGATATATAATCATTAAAAGAAAAGTAGAAATGCTATTGGAGTCAACCAAAAGCTTATGACAGTAAGCATTTTATTTCAACAGTAATCAATAACACAATATGCAATGCTCATAAGAAGAACATAAATGTAAGAGCACCTTTTCACCTATGCCACCATGAAACTAATGATTAGTGTTACTACAGTAATATATGTCAGTTATGAATAGCAGTCATTGAAAATGATATATCCCATAATTTTTGAGAAAAGCCACCTTGTAATGGTGAGAAGGACCTTGGGAGACTAGACAAAGAGACATTGGCAAGGGAATGGTCAGATAAGAGGCAACATAACCTATAGTTAGATAGTGGAAGGGGCAAGAGATTCAGAAGAGAGTCTTCCTAGTTTCTCAGGCTACGAAGGAGATGGAGGAAGAGAACTCATTCTTGCAAAATTATGTCAATGTAGCTTTACAAAAGGGCTGTCAAACTCGTGGTCCATGGGCTGGATGCATCATCTGCTGGCCACACCCATGCCCAGTTTAAAGAAGGGGAAAAAAAGTTGTGATATGTCATGTGATGATGCTGTGACGATGCAAGTTTGACACCCCTGCTTTACAATAAAGTAAAATTAGCTCATCTGGTTGTGATTCCTATTTACTCCATGAGGCTGATACATCTGCCATCCTTAAATGTATATTCAAATTGGTTGGTTGGGATAGATGTTTTATTTCATATTTTTCTTCTTCTTCTGTGCTAGTATCCCTTTGCACATAAACAGGGCTACCTGACAGGAAGATTGTTAGTTTTTCATTCATCCTCATCTACCTAGGTAAACTTTCCTAATAAATGCTCCCTGATCTCTCTAATTTGATTATCCTTCAGTCATTCAAATTTAGTAGCATAAATCCTACTCAATTGTTCTTGTTCTAGTTAATGCTCTTCTCTGCTTCTTTGTGGCTAACTTACTAGATGAAAGCCAGAGTATGAGATCATATAGCATCAGGAATCCTGACTTTCCAGTCTAGCCTACACTCCTAGTATTCCCAAATCTGCTACACTAAATCCAGACAAGGTCAAGCAAAGGCTGCAACCTTCGGTGACAATTCTTTTAAATCTTTATTTTTGTATTGGTCTGTAAATAAGTAAGTTGAATGCAAATTTGAACCCTTATTCAATAACTCTTTCTGTACAATTGGACTGGGGAGCTGAATTTCTTTGCATTTGTAAGAGAACATCTCCCTCTACATGCCTGAGCCAATGGAAACATTTGCTATAATGAGCTACCTGTACCTTAAGGAAGCAGAGTGGAAAAGGGTGGAAGTTCTCACTCAGGCAGCTAAGGCACTCAAGAGTCTTAGTGATTTTGGGGCTAGGAGAGTAACCTGAACTGTTTTGGCTGTTCATTTTCCTTTACTGTTAGTATATGTGAATAGGATCTGTATAGCATCTCACAGGAAGAAGACAGCATGAAGGGAAAGTTTTAAAAACTTCCAGAGGACATGTTAAGATCAGAAAGGATTCTAGGAAGAAGAAGCTGAACAATGAAGTTTTGGTTACCAGTTAAAAGATATTTCTAAGAACTAAAATGGTTTAGACAGTTATAGTAGCTGTTGAAGATGGCCTTTTGGTCTATTGGTTTCTAGCTAGAATAAAGATTGTAGGTAAGCCTAAAATGGACTGATCCGTTTAAGATAAGTAGGAGGTATGAAGATGTTGACTAAGGCTGGGAGAAGACTCACTTAAGAGGGTTATGACATATTGTAGGATAGCAATAGCAATAGCACTTATATACCACTCCATAGTGCTTTACAGGACTCTCTAAGGGATTTATGGACTCAGCATATTGACTGCAACAATCTGGATCCTCATTTTGCCAACCTCAGAAGGATGGAAGGCTGAGTCAACCATGAACCAGTCAGGATCAAACTTCTAGCTGGGGGCAGAGTTAGCTTCTAATACAGTACCACCATGCCACCACAATAACCACCATGCCACCACGAATATTTGTCTAGATGATCCAAAGGATCAGAGTTGAAGGTAAATAGAAAAAGAAGAGCAAAGATTTACCTTTCTGAAAATTTGTAAGCAGTTACTTATCAGTTGTTCCATCTGAGCGTGGATGATAAAATGCCATTGCAGGCACTGGATTAAATGCCAATCAATTTTGTAAGCCATTTCCTTAAAACTATAGTAGTAGATAGGAGTGAGACTAGTAATTAGGGAAATAGGGGTAAATATAAATAGTAGTGTTTATAATAGACTCAAAACATATGGTGTTAAGATTTGCTTGTTTACCATGCATTGTAATTTAAGCAAAAGGACGCTTGATTAACAGCTTTGTCTAAATCACTTTATCTAAATCACTAGGAAAGAGACTTTTTAAAATAAAGGGATTATAAACATTTTTTTCTCAGAATTCTATGGCATGCACTTTATCAGGGAATATACTATTTCCACATGAGTGAATGAACCATCAAGTGAACAGAACAATGGAAAGATGAGTCCAAGCCTCTACTAGATATGTCTCAAAAGACTCTATTCACACCATCAGGAACCTTGCTTTTCCAGAGTTCCCAACTAACAGAAATTATAAACAAGTAGGTTCCAAGCTAAACTCCGCAAACTGAAATTAACTCTTGCTTTTGCATTTCTTTTATTTTGTGCACAAACCCAATATTTACTCCAACTGTATTAATTAAATAGGTCTACAATATATCATAGAATATTTCACATCTCAGTCTGAAACTCATGTAAAGTGGAAATAGTTAAAGACCTGGTTAAATAATTACATAATCTGGAGTAATGGAGGTCAATTTGATATAATGGAAAGATGGTACTTGATACAAAAATGTTAATTCAGGCATTGCAACAGCACCTAAAATTCATGACCTAAGAAGTGGAGGCAAGTTCTCTCCCTCCAAAATTGCACTGGTAATGTCAAAATTGTAAAGGTGTTTATTTGATTTGTGAGATTCTCTCCATTGACACAACCCCCAAATTCTATCAATGAGAAGCCCTGTATTACTAGGGACTGAGCTGCCACAGAGACTTTCATATGTAGAGAAGCCTCTTTGATTAAGACAACCTCACAAAATGTATCAAGTAGATGTCATCAGTGAGAAGAGTGGGGCTTTTCCCAGATATTCTGTGGTGAGTTTTTCTTTTATTAAAAATTATACAGAAATCTGCCATTTTAATGAATAAGAATTCAGAACAGATTAGGAAGATCAGTAGGAAAAGGGGAGTACAGGTACTCCTCTATAGAGACCACAACTAGGACTGGCAACTTGGTCATGAAGGGAAACCAAAACTGTGTTTATGGCCTTCAGTTTTCCTTTGTTTTACAGACACAGCAAGGTTGTAAATCCCAGAACTGCACATAAAATTACTTTTTTTCATCACTGATGTTACTGTGAATGAGGACTACCTGTATATTCAGTATAACTGCCAGAAGAGGCAACTGCCTCAAATTACTTCAAAAAGAACCCAGTTGTGGCTCCTGTAACACTGCAGGGTATTACTGCGCAGAATCGTTATAATGGTGGTTTTTGAAAGCTGCCATTTTCTCTGACTAAATAAGTAATTCTTCCTGACTAAATTCTTGCAAAAGCACTGCAGATTTCAGAAAAGCTTACAAACACAATACTCTGGGAGGAAATTATCTCTCCAGCAACATTGACCACATCCTGTAAATGGGAAATCTTTGGGAGGTCTTTGACAGTTCTTCCACTAATTATATAGCACTTCATACACTTTGATTATGGCTTCCAATAATCTTTTTTTAAAAGTCCTTTTGATATCCTGACGCTTTTGATGGAGTAATTTGAAACTGCAAGTTTTGAATGCTGTGTCATGGATATTTAATTATATCTGCCTGGGAAGGCACAATGAAAACATCACAGTAGTTTATATAAGTTTTTTTTTTTAAGAAGCTAATAAAATACCAATATAGTATAAAAGCAATGCACTATAATCATAACAATGAAGCATCAAATAGCTTCTCGCTTTCTAACTATTGCTTTGCACTCCCATTTTAACTAATAAAGAGATGTGTGCATGAAAACTGTTGAGGTGCAAATACCTACTATGTGGATACATATAAACAAACACAAAATGGGTGGTATCCTATGATGTTCTTCCACTAATGGATTGTTTTATCTTCAGTGGAAAAAAATGGGGCAATTTCAACTTCCCAAATGCAGCCAGCAGCAGCAGGTGATGTTGTAGCATATGCACAACCTCAAAATCTGTATTAGACTGTTGATTCTCAGATGATTGAAAGGGAGAGGAGAGGAGAGGAGAGGAGAGGAGAGATTCAATCTCCAGGAGACATGCTGAAGTGTAAGTATATATAAAAATCATTTTACAGTTCACTTATGGAGAGGCAACTATTATGGATAATCTATTCTCCAAGTCAAGTTGCTTTGAGATATTCTTTTGAGAATTATTAAAAATTATTTTGGAGTTTCAGACAACATGGGAGACATCTGTTGACATGTGGATAAAATGCATGAGTTCTGGAAAAAAAATTAACTTTGTATACTGCTACTCCAATGAACTTGAACAACATGTACTATATGGGCTTCTCACATATCTGTTTTACTCCATGTGAGATTTAAAGTTGAAAGCAAATGATCATCCCAGGGTAACTTTATGATCTTGCAGGTATACTAACATTCCATTCTGTGCAATGGTGCCATATCTCTCTGACATATGTTCAATAAAATAGATTTGCTTCATATGTGAAAAGAGCCACATGAGTGCCATATTCACATGACCCAAGAATACCTGGGGCTTTCTTAAGTCTTGAAAAGCTGATCCACCTGTCTACTGACTCAGCTCATGCTCCAGAGGAAATGCTACAAAGAGAGTTCATAGCTTTTCTGCCAAGCAGCAGGAGAGAAGATTATTATTAAAAGTAATTCTGGCTTCATCCCATCTCTACTGAGGGATGTGCCTCCTGTAGGGAGCACTAAATGGGATGACAGAGCACAGCAAGACATTCATGCTAAAATGCAAAAGTCTGCAACGGCTAGCCTGGTGGCACTGTGCAAATGTGGTAACCTTGTATAAATGATCCTTGATTGTACACAGCAAGTCACCTCTCTAGAGTGACCCAACACAAACAGTTGCCTGACTGAAAATTCATAGAGGTGAGCAAGTGGGAACAATTCTGCAAGGAGCAACTACCATAGATGCCTTCTGCTTTCCTACAGGAGTAATTTGGGAATTGGCCAATGCTGGGAGGAGGCAGCAGAGATTATATTTCCTATCTTCACTATGTTACTCATTTTCCATGGTGAAATAGAAGCTTGAAAATAATATAATATTAAAGAAAAGGATCATCTGCTTCTTTGTTACTGGAGCCCTCTCAAGCTTGATGGCTTCTAACTTGCTTCATACCATTTATGGCTATTTCTCATAGAACAATGCTTTCTCCACAAACCCAAATCATGCTCTAAAACAGGGCTGTCAAACTCCCAGCCCGAGGGCCGAACACGTCACGCACTGGCTATGCCCACATCCGATTTAGCGAAGGAGAAAGAAGTCACAATATGTCATGTGATGCCGCTGTGACGATGTGAGTTTGACACCCCTGCTCCAAAAGGTGGTGATACTTTGGCAAAGAATTTTTTTGTTGCAAGTATTCTGAAACTGTGGGAGAGTTACCAGGTTGAAGGTTGCTCAGATACAGCAGATTTTAAAGCAGAATGAATGCCTGCTTTTTTGGCTTCCTGCATAATAATTTTGTCTGAGTTATGTCTGCTGCAATTTTTTTTTCCTGGATGATTGTTCCTACTTTTTTATTATTTATTTTGATTGGAAGCCATTTCTAACATTAGAAGCTTTATGTGCTGAAATAAATAACCCATTAAATTCCAGGAATATATATTTTTTTTGCAAAGCTCAATCAAACATTCCTCCAGACGGAGTTGAAGATGGAGATGAACAAGCTATGTTAATTGCAAGATACATAATACAACCCTACTCTCTCATTAGTTAAGGTTATTATTATGTTTTTATGCTTCAACCACATCTAATTTCTGAACCGTGCTTCTTTTCTTCCTGGTGTCAAAATACAGGAAAAGCAATTTAGAAAAAGGTCCAAAATGGTAGTCAAGTGTGAAATCACCATCATATATTGAATTGAATAGCAGCAGGATACTGGCTTCATTTCTATGTGAGATCCCAGCAAGGTTAAACATGTATTTGAAACTACTGATTTAAATAATAAGACTCTCTTGTTCTTTATAAAATAAACACAGGAAAGTCACCATCCTGGTTTTCAAAGTGATACTAGGAAGAAAAACATAATGAGGTTTGAAGATAAGGAGTCTAACAACTTTTAAATATTCATTTACATCATGACTTTTTTTTAGGTCTGAAAAAAAAATAGTTCCCATTTTTCAAATCTCTAACCGCAAAGATAATTAAAGGCAACACTTTAGACTCAAAATTGGTTGTATGCTTATCATGAGATCATCTGCTTTTTTCCCCTTTTAAATACAACTTTGAGGGGACAATTGTATATGAAGGAAGAATTGAATAATTTTCTCTGGTACTATTACCTCCAAGAGTTCTTGCTGGAACTTGATGATGCTATCTGCTACAATGACCTCTTCAGTAGTACTTACTATCTGGAGGAGGAGGATATAATTTTCTGTAAGACCTAGAGAAAATAATTACATTCTCCTGGAGAATGATCTGGATTTGCCCTCCCACAACCAGTTAATCCATGTCTTACTTTTGTGAATCAAATGGAGAAGTTATCACAACTGATTCATAATAGCATGCTGCAGAGAGACAATGCATATACATCTGTGTACACTGGAAGATATGTAAATGCAAATATGCATAATGTTGTGCTGGTAATGGTAAGAAATGAAATGGATTCATCCATTCTTATTAGTTATGTTTCTTCCAATATTCCAAGATTATTTACTTATACCATTTATTCTATATATATTTTAATTTAACAGTTTGATTCCCCCCACCCCCGAATATCTTGTACTCTTCTACTTATTATTTCATTTATTTTTCTCA
>JANHFL010000505.1:244546-259027 GCA_032468155.1 Oxyrhabdium leporinum
GAGAAGCACGACATCTTCAAGGAAAACACAAGAAAGTCCAGCTGCCTTTTGGAAAAACACCTTTGGGACAACCATGACTTGGAGGACTGAGAATCTCGGTAGACAAGTGGGGATAATATTTGGGTAGCTAAAAGAAGAGCTCCATTTTTCAGGGACATTTAGAAAACACATGTAGTTTTTAGCCTGCAAAAATGTATATTGCAGCATAAATATTTAGCCTAAGTCAGCATAAATATTTAAAATATGTAGAGTGTTTCTAGAAGAGGATTCTGCCCTAGATGAAAAGCAGTTCTGGATCAGAATCCTAATATTTGGACAAGAAAATTCAGTAGCAGGCTAGCTCTGATGGCAACAAGTTTTCTGTCTGCCAATCTTTGAAATATTGGTTGGAATCCTTCATCCACTGCCTTTAAGTTTCCCAACTTCACAAGGTGAAGTTGACAAAATTCTATCAGTGTCCCACATGTCTTCCTGGAGAGACTGACCAACTTTTCTTCTTTTCTGTTCTGTCTGGAAATGGGTTTAAGGGGATTTGGCTGCAGAATATGAAGAGGTCCAACAGGGCAATTATTTTCACTCCTTATACTTCTGAACCAAGAAAAATAAAGTTGGTTGAGGGTCATTTTAAAGCTGATTTCATAGCATTAGGAAAAATAAAAATTGGTGGTTAGTGGACCAGAAATTCTGAGTCATTTAAATCATCTAGCATTTGCAGCTAGGAAAACTGGAAGCATAAAATATTAAGAGACTCAGACTGCATGAGTAGTATCAGTAGCCATCATGATGTGAATATTTCCACATTGGTAGCTAATTGAGCTATAAAAATCAACTCTGGGCCACGTGTATCCAATGAGTTGCTCATCCTGGCCCAAAAGAGCAAAAAATATTGTTCTGTGTCCATTAAATTTTACAGGTAAGTGCAGTCTCCCACTGCCATGTCAAGCAGTTTATGACAACACAAACATTTCTAGCACTGAACTTTTGAGAATGCTTCATCCTGAAGGCTTTATCTGGTTAGCTTCTGTTCATGAATGACTATTCTACTGCTGCTAGTTTTGATCGTTACCTGTTCAGATATCAAACCTATGTCCATTTATCATAGTGTCATAGGATTGGAAAAAACCTTGAAGATCTCCTAGTCTATCCCCTGTCCAGGACAGGAATCCTCAAACCATCCAAAACCAATAGATGTCTAATCTTTCTTTGACCATTTCCAGTGATGGAGCACCCACAACTTCAGAAGGCAGGCTGTTCAATTACTTAATAGCTGCTAAGGTCAGGAAATTGGGCCTCCTGCTTGGGCGGGTGGTTGGGCTAGATGACCTACAAGGTCCCTTCCAACTCTGTTAATCTATAATCTGTAAACCTTCCATCTGGTAGTTCCTTTCCACTATGGGGAATAAATCCATACTCTCTTTTGTCCCTTATTCTTTTCCTAGGAGGTGAAATGTACATTGGATTTTTTTAACCATTCTTCATAAGATTTAGCCTCCACACCCCTCGCTATCTCTGTTGCTCTTCCTGTACTCCTTCTTCCACATCCTTCTTGTACTCTGGCAACCAAAACTGGGTACAGGTAGTCCTCGACTTACAACAGTTCACTTAGTGACCCTTCAAAGCTACAACGGCGCTGAAAAAAAGTGACTTATGACCGCTTTTCACATTTGTGACTGTTGCGGCATCTCCATGGTCATGTGATTTACATTCGGATGGTTGACAACTGACTCACATTTATGACGGTTGCAGTGTCCCAGAGTCATGTGATCTCCTTTTGCGACCTTCTGAGAAGCAAAGTCAATGTAAAAACCAGATTCACTTAACAACCATGTTTCTAATTTGAGAACGTCAGTGTTTCACTTAACCAATGTGCTGAGAACAGTTGTAAAATGAGGTGGAATTCACTTAAGAAACTTCTCACTTAGCATCATAAATTTTGGGCTCAGTTGTGACCGTAAGTTAAGGATTACCTGTACTGTACACCTGATGTGATCTGGCCATTGCCTCGTAGAACAGAACAATCTCTTTTATTCAGTACCCCTGTTGGTGCGGTCCAAGATTGCATTGGCTCTCTCGACAGCTGTACCACATTGATGTCTTATCTAAATCTGTCATTGCCAGGACACCCAGACTCATCACTAGTGTTAGTGCTGAACGACGTACCATCTATCTTCTATTTATCTATTTAATTTTATTTATCTTCATTTATCTATTTAAAATATTTTTATAGCTGCCCTACTTATATTGAACTCTGGTGACTCCTGATCAGCACTTGAAACAATATCAATAATAAAATAACATAATACATATGTACATTAAAACCATAAAGATTGAAAACCTGGCACCAAAGTTAAATCTCTGACGTAATTCCTCATAAAATCTAGAATTTTTCCTACTTTTGCTGCTGAAATGCCTTTTGTTGAAAAGGCCCAATAGTTCAATCTGTTAAGATTCTTTTGAATCCTGCACCTGTCTTCTTGGAGGTTAGCAATCTCCCTCAGCTTTGTGTCTTCTGGAATTTCTGTTCCTCCATTATTTATAAAATGTTGGAGAGCACCAGTTTCAAGACAGAATCTTTGAATTAAACCAATACGTACCTCTCTCCAACTTCTCATAGATCCAATAAGAGCCACCTATTGTGTCTGGTTGTGATGGTTTCCCTGGAGCCCGAGTTCCCTATGTTTAAAGAGGTTTGTTTATCTTAAATAGTGTGTACATGAGCACTGAAGGCAAATAATGTATTGATTGATTAATTCCATCCGTTAAATTTATTACAGCAAGTCTATTCCAAGGGACTCTACATGGTTCACAAAAACACAATACTAAATTAAAACAATTAGAGACACTCACAAAACAAATCATAGCTGCCCAGGCTAAAAGCAACAATTAAAACAAAACGCAACAGGGCACACACACCCCGCCCAAACCTATCCTGGCTTTGAGCTTTTCAGAATCCCAGAAGAGAGGACAACCACCATATTTCTGGAGAGATGCTAGAGTGGCAGCCCCCAACCTTTGGGGCACCAGGGACCGGATCTGTGGAAAGAAGTTCTTCCACAGACCAGAGGGGACATGGTTTCACATGCTGCCTGCATCCTATCAATGGGGCTTTGCTTGTTTGCACAGCCCGGTTTTTTGGCATGCTACAGCCTGTTGCACAGACCAGGGATTGGGGACCCCTGTGGTAGAGGGATGATGACATACATGACCTTGGAAAATGACCAGTAAAGGAACCCTTAATTTTATACTGAAAATATTAAAAGAGGGACACACGGACAATTCAAACCCTAAACTTGTGGGAGGGATTCATTTGTGTATTTAGGTTATTTTGATTGACATGTTAGAGAGATTAGATTTAAGGTGCAACAGATAAGAACAGCAACAAACTCACCAACCCAACCTATGAGAAGGAAGCATCATCGACAATTACTCATTGAACGTTTAACAGAAAGCTACATTTTAACAATGCCACAGGTGGGGCTATGAATCTAAACCTCAATGGCAAATGATGTTTTCCATCAAGTAGCCAAAGAAAGATGTGAAATATAAATTCCCTGATGGAAATGGTTTTGACCCGAAATGGAGACTTCCCTGTGAAATCAGAAAGTTGCAGCAGCATAAAAAAATAAAAAGCTAGATAGAAAAACATTGTTTAAAAGCTCCTGAAAGCGAAATTTTCCAATTGCTTGACTATGTTAATAGTGATACACTTCTAATTATAGGGTGTAAATGATCACAAGATCATCTACTTGGGAGAAAACAGATGGAAAAATAGGATGAGAAGACCAAAACATCAGGAGACCAAATGCAAGAGTGTTGATTTTTGCTTCCGATGTATACCTCGGGTACCCTAAAGCACTTTGAATTAAAATGAAACATCTGTCGGAGATGTCTAAATGAATAAGCAATAAAGTGCTAGCAATGATAGACTGTATGACATCAGCTCCCATTGTAGAAAACAAACTGAAGATATACAGTTGAATTAGCCAAGCACTCAGCCTTGTTTTCCTGATTTCATTTATGAAATGAGTATGTGTATATCAGTATGTAATAACATGTAGGGTTCTTCTTTAGAAGATCTATTTTCGACTGGCAGATGACTATTACTTTCCACTCGTTTCTAGCATCAGTCTTAGTCTACAGAGTTAATCTGAAAGAAAAGGAGCAGAATAAGAGACACCTACTTGACCATGGAGTCTACTGAATAACTGTCAGGTGTGAAAAACCAGAGTCACGCATTAAGTTCCAATTAAACTGATTTATTACTCATGATTATGCACAAGAATCTAGCCAACTAATGGTTAGCACCATTTTGGTGCTACATAAGGGTTAACAGGATTTTATTTTCCTGGGCTCCAAGATCACCACAGATGGGGACTACAAACAATAATTTAAAAGACGCTTGCTCCTGGGGAGGAAAGCTATGGCAAATCTAGACAGCCTACTAAAAAGCAGAGACATCACCCTGCCAGCAAAAGTGTGTATAGTCAAGGCTATGGTTTTCCCAATTGCAACGTATGGCTGTGAAAGTTGGACCATAAGGAAGGCTGAGCGGCAAAGAATTGAGGCCTTTGAACTATGGTGCTGGAGAAGACTTCTGCGAGCCCCTTGGACTGCAAGACAATCAAACCGGTCAGTCCTAGAAGAGATCAACCCTGACTGCTCTTTAGAAGGCCAGATCCCGAAGGTGAAACTCAAATACTTTGGCCACCTAATGAGAAGGAAGGACTCACTGGAGAAGAGCCTAATGCTGGGAACGGTTGAGGGCAAAAGAAGAAGGAGACGGCAGAGAATGAGGTGGCTGGATGGAGTCACTGAAGCAGTCGGCGTGAGCTTAAATGGACTCCGAGGGATGGTAGAGGGCAGGAAGATCTGGAAGAACGTTGTCCATGGAGTCACGATGGGTCGGACACGACTTTGTGACTAACAACACACACACACATATACATACATACATACATACATACATACATACATACATACATACATACATACATACATATATACACACACACACACACACACACACACACACACACACACACACACACACACTAAATAAATAAATCTTTTCTCATACTTTCCATTTGCATATATCCATGTATTTTTTGACACTTGGTAATATTATTATTTTTATTCTGTAGCAAAAAGCTTCCACAAACATTTTCCTTATATTCACTTTCATTCTGTAGGGAAATTAATCTGTCTTCTTTTTTATACAAGACTCATACTTTCTCTTCCCATAGTTATTCTGCTTTCTCTCTATTTTATTTCACTTCCTATATTTGATTCGATGATGAATCTTTTAAGATCCATTTCTGATGCTATCAAATAATAAATTATTCCATATTCATATTCCATACTTATAATCTATTGTCTTTCTTGTATCCTTCACTTCTTTTCTCAGTACTTCATCATAAACAATCAGATCAAAAGTTTTTGATTAATTCCTTTTCCACAATAATGCACAAACAAACACGCTTAAACCACCCAGGCACTTTTCTAAGCAGATGTTCACCAGTTGCTATTCACATTCATTCATGGGTCTCCAAATGCCAGTTACACTTTTTGTACAGTCCTGCCTTATTCCCATCATCCATTTATCTCAACAGACAGAATAATGAATGTTGTACATTTTTCTCACAAAATTGTGCAATCTTTTTCATAAACCACAAAACCTTTCCTTTCTTTTCCTTGATACCATTCATTAATGTATAATTTATAACTGCCTTTATTCATATCCACCCACGACAACCTAAATAATAATAGTTTCTGAAATACATGTTAGCCTTTTAATTCTGCTCCCTTGGTTTTTTCTGCATCTGATTTATCAATGGCACAAGATTAGAATACTTTCATTCAGATGTATTATGTCCTTCCCCTTTTTCTTATTTTCACCAGAGGCAGCAGTTCTGTTTTTCTTTCATTTCATTTGTTAATTCACGCTATTTACCATTTATTGTCCTTACATTTCAAGTCATTATTTATCATATGCCATGGCTGTCACCAGATGGGTCCATAGGTATTGTCTTCTATTGTCCATCAAGGCTTTGATCAATCAAAACTTTAACATAATGCATTTATTAAGATAGAGACTTCCTGTGACATAAATAAATTTGTATTCCTAAGTTGCTTCAGTAACAAAAATAATAGAATATTATTTTTTAATCTTCATACCCAGTAGATGTTTAGGACATCTGCAGACATTTGTCTTCCTAGCTTGTGGTGGAGGAGAATATAGTATAGTGAGAGGATAATTTATTTATAACAAGACTTCCTATGGATTTTGAAATTTAGAGTTACATGATAGGGAAGCATGAGAGCCAATTTATTTGGCAGAAAACACAAATTTATAAATCTGCTATAGTATTTCACCATTCTGTAAAACTAGAATAAGAAAGTTGCAGATCAAAGAACTGAATTTTAAATTTAATTTAAATTTAATTTCATAGCTTTAAACTTCTTTCTGGAGTCAACTTCTGGGCTAAATATGTCTTATTAATACTCATTTTAGAGGGTGAGAATTAATCAGTTGAAAACATCCTGTTAATAATTTCTATGCATGTAGGAAATATTCCACAGGGAAATGAATGAAGAAACCCTCTGGAAAAAGGGCAGCACACAATTCAAAATAAGATCACTTATGGATACTCTAATAGAGATTTCAGAAGTAGAAAATGTTTCTACGGATGGAAATAAGAAACCATCAAAAGCTATATCCTTAAACCCCTCTTCAACAAATTTTAGAGATGTATGTGTGTTTGTGTGGAGGTTAAAGATATGAATGTGAAGACAGACTCAAATAATGATAACTCATAACTCTGCAGTTTGTATAGAGGTAGAACATGCATAGAGTGAGGCCAATCCAGATTTTCATTTAGATGTTGACTAGCTTGTTTTTTGAGCAGGATATAGAGGTGATGGTAAAAAAACCCACCTCCCAAGCTATATTCATAGAGAGAAACTTAAGGATTTATAAAAGTTAATTTGAAACAAACAAACAGATATATTAAAATGTGTTTTTTTTAAATATAACCCTTTTGTGAGAATGAAGTCTAAACTATAGAGGAAATCTCCAAGTAGAGAATAATATGTTCTCGTCATGCATTTACCTGGAGTATTGAAATTACCCAGACAAATGAAAGGAAAGGGGAAAGGGGAAAAATCACTGATTCTACATTTCCCCATGGTTGCATCAAACAATTAGGAAAAGGAAAAGGAAAGGGGATGTTTGAAACTGTGGTCATTTTCAAAAACGATGTGCTTTGAAGGAAATAGATAGTTTCTGATTCAATATGAAGTGGATACTCGATACTCTGTCCATCTTTAAGAAGTACTGTGGAAAAAAACTGCATGACATTTGCCTATTTACTGATTTATTCACATTCTATTTCAAGAAAATCTATCACTTATAAATTTATATTTTCTCTGTTTTATCCTGCAAACTGATTTGCATCAATGTAACCAAATGGTCAGAAAAACACTAAAAATGATATAATAATATATGAAAAGTTTCAAAAAAAGTGCTATTTAATTGTTAAACTTACTATTATTACAATTAAAAAATAAGAGATTAGGTTGCATCTTGTCATCTATACCATTCAACATGTACACAGAAAGTTATGAAAAATGCACATTTGGAGGAATCTTCCTTTGGGGCTAAAATTGATGGTTGGAATATCAACAATCTCCAATGTACAGATGATACAACATTACTCACGAAAAGCAAGGAGGATCTGGAGTGGTTAATCCTGAGAGTCAAAAATGAAAGTGAAAAAGTTGGACTGCACCTTGACATCACGAAAGACAGATATTTTTATTCATAATGATAATTTAAATGTCCTTAGCATGGTGAGAAAACCGATATCAAAACATTGTGATTTAAATGCTTGCTGGCTTTATAATTTTCTTAAAACAGTCACATAGCTTATGACTATTAACTAGACATTTCATATGTCAGATAATTTTTTTTGCGTTTCTGATAGTTCAGCTCCAATAAGCACTAAAATGTTGACAGAATAGGTGTGCTTACGTACGCTGGAAGTTAAGGGTATGCAATAGCTTGAGAGGTAACAGAGAGATGTTCTGGATGTTCTCCGTAGATATTAAATTGGGGAGCAGCAACTGTAGCTCTATCACATGGCAATTTGAGTTTGTTTCACAATCTCTTTAGTAAAGTCTTGTGAATCATAAGCCTGCCTATCCATTTGGGCTCTAATATTCAAAGCAAGTGGCAACATTATTCATGTAGTATATGCATACAAAATCAGAAAGAAATATCAGGTATGTGGCCAGTGTAACTAGCAATGGGATCTTTCTCAGGCGTCATATATTGCAAGATTTACTAGGGCAAGCTCACCCTTTCATCAGAACTATAACAGGCTTAATTGTTTTAATGTCAAACTGGAACAGCTAAAGGAATATTAGGTATGTTTGCTGCCTTGAGCTGATTAAATATTTTTAAAAGGTAGAATAAAAAACTGGTTGATTGATGATGATGATGATGATGATGATGATGATGATGATGATGATGATGATGATGATGATGATCACAAAGAGGTTCCAGATAATTCCATAATACATCAACTTTCTAGTAGATAGATTACTAAATCAAGGATTTTTTTTCCTATATTTTGTTTTGATGATATTAGTTAAATAATAATAATTTCCAATTACAAATGCAAAAGGAGATAACTTTGGGATTACCTGAATCATGGCAGTCAAAAATATTTATAATCAAAGCCCCACAAACACTTAAAGAAGAGTGTAGTAATCTCATTGCCTCCTTGTATTCATTAGATTTATTGCCGCACACCCTTCCTTTTCTACATCCATGGAAGAATATTAAAATTAACTGGCATGTCTAGAAAAAGTATAAGACAATAAACCTTTTGTTTTTCTTTGTGTTCTAATTTCAGGACCAAATGCAGAATAATATTTTTTGTTGTTATGTTAGAAATGTAGTTTTTATGACTCACCAGGGAATCATAAGATGTAATAGTCATCCTGTATCAAGCATATCTTTTGTAAGGGTTTTCCAGTGGGGCTTTCTTTTGATTTACACGGATATATAAAACCCAGCATCTTTCATTCTTCAAATGTTTTAAATTGTTATTAATACAATATATATGGGGGTTCCTCAAATGTAAACACATAAAAGACTATTTTTTACCAAGGAATCTTGACGTGGAATTTACCATATACCAAGTACAGTACAAGCTGCCTCTATTTTTTTAATTGCTGTACAAATAATGTAATCAGGAACATAAAGAACTCAGATAATTTGATGATTTATTTTGGATGCTCACTTTGAGAGGAAGTCAGACTTGTTCTCTAACTTACACCATTATAGTTCTGTAAAAAAAAAGGGCAATCACAAAAATATAAAATATGTCCTTTTAGCCAATAACTCACTGATGTTTTGATTCCCCCCTCCCCTTTCTGTCTCTCTTGGGGAAAAAGAATCATTGAATCTTAGAAAATAAAGGCTGAGAGGGCTTGGAGTTCATGTAGTCTAGTTCTCTACTCAGTGTAGTACAAGGCAATATGAAATATTTTTTTTCTGCCCTTCAGTTTTATTATCAAACCTAAGATCACAATTAGGTATTTCTACAAACAAACTTGCTTTAATTATTTTCCCACCAGAAAGCCACTATTAACTTACGTAGCTAGAGAAATTGCTTCAAGATAATCAAATCATGTTCTTAATCCGTACAGTACAATTCTATCTACTTAAACTGGCATGATAAAGAACTAGTTCTGGAGTCTAATATTGTTTTATTAAAAATGCAAAAGATTGAAGTTGAAACTGAAGTTCAGACATATCATATGCTCTACAACCGAGTCATGATTCTCTTTTTATGACATTCATTTGTTTACTCAATTTATATAGCCACCCATCTCACTTATGTGACTCTAGGCAGCTTATATATATCATTGAGAACCTATGAGTATAGACAGAAGGTGGCTCTGAACACCTCCTGTCTATACTCATAGATCTAGGGCTCCAGGTTTGGACAAAAAACCAACTTTTAAGGACATTACAGAAAGCCAGTAGAGGACAGGGCTAATGTAATCTCAGAGGGGTGATGTTTCAAAGGGCAGAGCAGGCAGAAGAAAAGGCTCCCCTTCTGGGTCCTGCCGGCCAACACTCCTTAGCTGATGAGATCTGGAACATGCCCCATCTGCTGGATTGGGTGGGACAAATAGTAACATTGTGCTCATGCCATAGTGAGCTTCAGAAATATATTATGCACATGAAACTCACCAAGTTTATATATTGAGCTCTATTCACATCAAAGTAATGGCAGTTTTGAATCAAATCAAAACATCTTATTTTTGTCAATATAAACTCATAAATGCTTGCAAGACAAGAACAATACTTTGAGATTTTGTTAATTTTGTAATTTTTGAGCACAGCACACTTTACCAGCCTAGACTGCCCTACTAATGGAGTATAATTTAAAACAATAGAGGCGAGAGAGGAAAAACACTGTTTAAAGTTGATTGTCATAAAACTTTGTTATATAGAAATTCACAGTCAGTTTTACATACCATAAATGCCTGTTGAGATACATGGAAAAGCCTGTAAGACAAAAAAAAAAGATATGTATATATATTAGATATTTTTTAGAAGTACTTATCACACACAATGATTTAGTACAAGGAAGCTGCATAATATGAAGAAATATTAACATTTAAGTCATCAAGTCTTCATTAAATATATCCCAATCTACTGAAAGAAGTAATTCTAGAAATCAGAAACTCATTGCAAATTTTCTTTTAAAACTGAAGGAGAGCAAATAAGCTCTCAGCACAGCACAATACTTTGGGGGGGGGGGGGAGTTAAACTTTTTAGTACTTTGCTAAATGTGAAAAATGGGAGGTCTGTAGAATGTGTGCTTTTAAGGAAATTGTCAACAATACCTAATAAGCTTTTAGTACAATTACAAAATTACGGATGTCAGCCTTTAGATGAAACTCACCTGAAGCCACTGTCATTTGCTAAGAAAGTACCATAGTGTTTTTCTTTCACAGGATAAACCATTTGGTACTTAATAGGAATATAGTAGATATATAATTTGATTTTCAGCAATCTTCCTGAAGATATTCATATACTCAAGATATATTTATTTATCTGTTTGTATCCTGCCTTTCTTATTCCAAAGGACAGCTTTCCCTCATATACTATTTTCCATAGCTATGATTCTGTGAGATGGAGGAGACCGAGATGAAGAGTGTCCTACTTCAATCATTAGTCAACATATGTTTATTGCACAATAGAATCAGAAGATAACAGTACCCTTATCTGACAGGTTCAACAGGCTTCACATATTAAGAAAAAGTTCTGAAGGAAGAAGGTGTTTAAAAACTGCTGCCTATGACCAATGGCTGGAAGGCTGTGTTAATGGTTTAGGCATATGCTTAGAAGTGATATACTTCTTCAGTGTCATTTTAGTTTTACCCAATGAAGACAGCATAATGTATTTTTGTGGTTCATGATATGTTATTTATTATTTTATTATTCATATTTAAACTGCTATATTTATTTTTAATTTTATTACTATTTTGGAGGTTTGCAAGCTGCTCAGAATCAGACATGGATGGAGTAACATATCAACGAAGTAAAAAAAAAAATCAGTACAGTTAGAAAATAATTTTTGAAACCATTTTGGAGAAATACAAGACACTAACTTTGATTTAACCAAAGCTATTGACAGAAGAATGAGTGGAGAATACCCAACTTCATATATTTTAAGAATAAAAAAAATAGACTTCTATATGTGGTCCTAATCCACACCAATTCACAGGGCAGCTAAAACAAACTTTGTGTCATAGTTTTAGTTCAGCACTTTGAGAAACTTCATTCAAATGAACTAAGCATCTGTGTAAATTACCAATGTAAATTTGAGCCAGTTAGAGCATTGAGGATTCCTGACATTGCATTCTGTTTGGTTTGGTGGTGACTTCAATATTGGTAAGATATTAATTTTACACAATTTATACTTGTATTTTTAAGATCTGGTTTAATTTTTGTATTCATTTCAGATGTTAAATGGCACCACAATATATCTAGAACGGTTAATGAATACAAAGAAAGATTATAAGTCAATGACAGACAACAGTACATGATTTATATTACTTTGTTTCAGGAATACTGTTTATTTTTACCTAAGCTAAACTTTGCATTCTGTCTAGTACACTTCACATATGGCTATGCTGTAGAAGCAAAAAAAAAGGATTATTATGTTGACAATATAACTATGTATCTGCACAGTAATTCACTTTGCTTTCTCTCCATATATATATATATATATGTCATGTTAGCGTGGATCACTGAGACAGAAATTAACCAACTACATTTTAGCCAACCATAATGTGCAAAGCTAACCCATGTGGGTAGTTCACAGTTTAGCTTGTTGCATGGACCTATAAAACAGGGTAAATCTTGTACTCTAAAAACACACAATAACTAGACTCAACAGCAGAAAATGGAGGTGAAGGCTTCTCCATCCATCATTTACTCCGTAACTAAGAAAGATAAGCTGTTTTCTACTTCTTGCTCTAAAAAAAATGAAGAAACCTTGTTTCTTGGAGCACCCTATATTCAAGGTAGAGTTTTAATAACAATGCAAATGTCTCTTTTTCCTCTGTGCTCTTCAAAATGTAAGGCCTTTCCTTCATGACTCACTGTAAACAGCAATTTTGTTGTTTGACATAGCATAAACCCGTCCCCCATTACAGATTTCTTTTCCTGAATTTTATGCATTTTTAAGTGTGGGTTGTTATGTATCCTAGACACCTTGAAAACGTCACCAAATTTTGAAGAAAATATATATTTAGAAAAAAAAAAAGATTATAGGCTGTCATGCTGAAAAACAGCCAATAGCCTGGGGCAGAGGTAGAGATGACAAATAGAATGCAATATCCTAAAATTCTAAACAGAGACATATTAAACTAAAAACTTTGTTGAAAATCCCACTTGTTATTATGATTTTAGCATCAAGTAGAAAGGATTTGTCACAGTCTAACACTGATTAACATCTTCATAAATTATTCGGATGTGGGAGGTGAAAGTACAGTTTCAAAAAAAGTGCAAATGGCACAGCTAAAGAATGCAGCAAACCCGTTACAACATGTAAGACTCTACAAGTATACAACATATACTGACATTTCTAAAAGAGTAAATGGTTCTACAGTCATAAACCAAAATATTTTCCATCACATGGAAAATTAGGATCAATACAAATTGATTGACAATACAACTATTTAATTTTGCATTTAAAAAAAAGAATGCTTTCTCAGCTATTCATAAAGACGCAGCACATGCGAATACATACAATGTTTTGTCTGAATATTATTGGAAAATCTGTAGAATTTCAAACTCAGTTGGGGTGCTACATTGTCTGAGCAGCAGTAAGCAAACAGAAGCAAGACTAATGGGGAGAAAAAATGGGGGGGGGCGGAATGAACTACAAGAGGGAAAGTTGAAGGAGCAAGACGTTCATTTTTATGTTTTGAAAACAAATTAAAGGACAATATGGTAACGATTTGCTAAAAAACAAAAAAGCTGTCATGATAGGAAATAAAGAAAAATGGTTTGCATTTGCTCCAAAGGACAGGGCAATAGATAATAACTTTGAGGTGCCAGAAGTTGAACTGAAGTTAAATGGTATGAAGCATTTCCAAACAGATGTTGAATTGACAAAACAAAAACAAAAAACCACCTCATAGAATTATAACCAAGTCCTCTCCTAAAAGCCGTTATAGCATCATAAAATGACTTTGTGATCTGAAGGGGAGAGAACTGGCCGAAAGTAGAAAAGAGAGCTCTGTTCTATCAGGATTCTTCTGCACCTCTCTTTGTCCCTTGCACTGTGCTTGAAGGAGCAGGTCCACGGCTCGTGGTTACTTCTGGACTGGTGGTTCCTGCTACATCAGTAGGTGCAGGCCAAGAACATGATAGGGCCTTGTCCAGCTTTGGCTGCCATGCCAACTGCAGCCTTATAGGGGATGGAAGAATCTGACCACAGTGGCTCCTGTCCTATTATCACCTTATTGGGCTACCGCAACAATTCTACATGGGGCTGCCTTTAAAGACTATCTGGAAGTTTCAGTTGCTACAAAAAGCAATGGCTAGGGTATTCATGGGTGTTTACCAGGGGGTACATATTGTATCTGTTTTGGGACCTCTGCATTGGCTTCCTGTTTGCTGGAAAAGCATACTGAGAAGCAGCTGTTGTCTCCCATTTACGGGGGGGGGGTGTCTCGCTTGATGGGTTGCTTGGTGATGATGGGATTGGCCTCCTGGAATGGCCTCCCACTGGAGATTTGTCTATCTTTAACATTGCCTACCGTTCAGAAAAAAGCTGAAGACAGATCTTTCCCAGAACATTTTGGGGACCGGATTCCTTATGTTGTGGCAGGGTTTAATTTTATATTGTTATTGCACATTATTATTTTGTGAGTCACTGAGCATACTGT
>JANHFL010000505.1:259127-269297 GCA_032468155.1 Oxyrhabdium leporinum
GGCACCCCTGACATGAGTGAAGTTGAGCTGGCCAGCCCACCCGGGCCATGCCCACCTGGTCCCCAAGGTTAAACACAACCCTGATGCGGCCCTCAATGAAATCAAGTTTGGCACCCCTGGTGTAGAGCTTGTAAAACATTCAATTGACAATTGTTTTTGTTTTTAAGGAGCAGGGGTTTTTTTTTAGATAGCAAACATGAATATTTATTGTTTTCATGCAGTCTTCATATGATCGAGTCTTCTATCTGAAATGAGCCTAATGAGGAACTGAACTGACTGGAAATTATGTCAGCATTGGCTAACAGTCCAAGTAAATACCTAAAATAAGCTCTGAATACAACCACTCCTTGTTTAACAACTATCTTGGTTAGCAACCAATCACAAATATGATAGTAATAAATAATAATTTTAAAAAAATATTTTCTGACCAATGCACACATTTACAACAATAAAAGCCTTCAGTGTGAAACTGATTAAGGTAGGGTCAGTTTCAAGCAACAGCTGGGAGCAAACTGTAGTGCTCTAATCAACGAAAGTTCACAGAGTTAAGCTTGTTACTTTCATCTAACATTTTTAGGGGTACAATGCACTACAGAGAAAAGCATCTCAGGAAGAGATAGGTTATTTAAGCAATCTCTCCACCCTGCAAAAGAGCAAAAAAAAAAAGGGGGGGGGGAAACAGGTAAAGCCAACCAAAAAAATATGAAACAGCTGCTACCTGTGATCTTTGCAATGACACTCTCTTTCTCTCAGGTGCACATTCACTTAGCTACCAATGCTTGGAACAGAACCACAGTCACTAATGGAGAGGGCGTATTTAACTCATGTTTAACTTGCACATAGAGAATGGTACACCGTATCGAGGAAGTTAATTTCTTCATATGATATAGAAAATATGGCCATGTGCACAATATATACAGAAGGAAAGGCAGTGCTTAGTGGTGAATGCAGTTTTCAAATGCACATGATTCCAGATTCCATCCACAAAAATTCCTATGAGCCAGGATCTCTATTCAAGAAACTGGGAAAGGGAAAGATCTCTGTCTGGAAGTTAGGGTGCTTCTGTTTCTGTGAAGAGAAGACAATCTGCAGCCAGAGGAATGGATATAAATTCTGCTTTGGAGATTATCAAAACACTTGAAAAAAAGAGTGGCTTGTAGAACATTCAGCTGAAACCCTTGCATATAAGCATTCCCCAAAGGCAGCTATCTAGCTTCTCCTTGAGCACTTTTAAGAAAAGCATCTTCATCCAATTGATTCCATTGTTAAGCTTTAAGACATTTCACCTAATGTTCAGCTGAATCTATTATCCTGTAACTTAAACCCATTAGATTTGGCTGGGCTCCCTAATGCAGCAGAGATTAAAAGTTTTCTATATAAGAACCTTGAAGATATTAAACTTTTTTAAAAAAAAAACAACACATACCATTTAGCCTTTTGCTCAGATTCTTTCATCTTTCCCCATAAATTTCTATTCTCTAAGAAGATCATTGTAAGGATACATTCAATATACTTAACAGCATATGTGAAACAGATCATAAGGCACTATGAAAATAGGTAAGAGACAAAACCCGAAGGAGAGAAAAATAACCAAAATTTCAAAGGAGGAAAGATTAAAGTGGTTTTCAAAACAAACTATCCATAAGAGCCAGGGAAAAATGTAGGATGAAAGTCTCACAGAACAAGAATGGCCTGTGACACCTGAACACTGGCCTTCAAAGTCAAGCAAGAAAGAACAAGGAAAGCTATCTCAAACAAGAATGTCAACAAAGAGAGGAAAATAGCACGAAGAGAAAAACGAGAGAAGTTTTTGGAAGAGAAATCCTAGGAAAATTGACAGCTAAAGGAGGAATCAAAAATAGTGGTGGAAGAAACCTGATAGAGACAAACTAGATTAAAGGAAGATGGAAATACTGCCTCGTGGTTTTTTTCAAAGAACATTATAAAATGGCACAAATATTTCAAAAGAGAATATTTTCAGAAAGCGATTCCACTAAAAAGTGATGTATAAAGGACAACAGTTGTCGAATAGGAAAGTAAAGGCATGAATGAAATGTCCATCGAGTCCTCAACTTATGACCAGTTGTTTATTGACCATTCAAAGCTATGATCTACCTAAAATAAAGACTGGATCTGAAGTCCAGTGGTCATTCACCCCATCACATGACTGCATTTTGGGTCCTCAGTAACACGATCCTGTAGTCACAGGACCGTGTTTTACATCAGCTTTGCCAAAAACCAGGACCTCCCTTTTTTTGCTAAACCACACCATAGTAAACAATTGTTTTGCTTAATGGCCAAGGTATTCACTTAATGACCATAGCTGCATACCCATGACCAGTGCTCTTGTTTAACAATCGCTGCAAAAATGTTGTAAAATTGGGTCAGTCACATGACTGACTCATTTTATAAATGTTATGACTTGCAACCATAATGGGCAGACTCCATTAAGTCATAACTCAAGGGACTACTGCATTTCAAATTACAGGAAAAGAGGGAGTTAAAGCACTAGCATTACATGCCAACAGAGATCTGTGTGGCTTAGAAATCAGGGAAATTTGACATACCATATGTGACTCTACTGAAGAAAGATGCAAGAGAATGTGCAATATCACTGACCTCTTGCCCTGATTTCTATATATGACAAGCTTTTCTTAAAATCTTAGTAAGAAGAAGAGAGCCACATTGAGATGAGGCATTGAGAAAAATGACAGACAAATAGGCAGAAGGACATAAAACCAGATACTAATACAAGATGGACAATGGCAAAGCAAGAGGATTTATGAAGGTTTATCTTTGATTACATACAATATGTCAAACAGTCAAATATAGTTGGGTTAATGTGTGTGCCAAACTATCTGATTATTCTTCTGGAAAGAAAAACAAACCCTGTAGCAATGAACAACAGGCTATTATAAGAACTGGAGAAAATGCAGTGATACAGAATAGGGAAAGGAGTGAGCACAAATACAGGTAGCCTTCAACTTACGACCACAGTTGAGCCCAAAATTTCTGTTGTTAAGTGAAACATTTGTTAAGTGAACGCCTCATTTTGCGACCTTACTTGCCAGAATTGTTAGGTGAATCCCTGCAGTTGTTAGGACAGTAACATGTTTGTTAAGTGAATCTGGCTTTTCCATTGACTTTGCTTATCAGAAGGTTGCAAAAAGTGATCACATGACCCCAGGACACTGCAATGGTCATAAATATGAGTCAATTGCTAAGTGTCTGAATTTTAATCACATGACCATGGGGATGCCCCAAATGGTCAGAAGCATGAAAAGCAGTCATGTCTCATTTTTTTCAGTGCCGTTGTAATTTCAAACAGTCACTAAACAAACTGTTGTAAGTTGAGGACTACCATATTTGTTGCTACCATATTTGTTTAGCTTGTTCTGAAATTGTAAAATTGGCAAAATTCTAAAAAGTGACAGCTGAAATGAGATTGAACAATAACAAGTGATAATATGGAAACAACATCACTGTATGAGTTGAAAATAAAGATTTAGGATTCATTACAAAAGTAAAATGAAAGCTTAAAATGCAGATTAATGTCACTTGTTAAGAAGACAAAGGTTAAAATTAGCTAGGATGTTTTCTGAACTCAGAAATGACAGCAAAGATAAATACTGTAGCTCTGGGTTGGCTGGTTGTTTTTTTTCTTTTCAGTTCTTGAATAGCTAGACAGGGACAAAGATGGAAAAATAAAAAATGAATCCCCATGGAAAGTAATGATAAACTGAGACAGCATCTTAAAGGATAACAATATTTCTATGACAATATAGAGCTGAATAATTACAGCAATAGTTCTTCCAATGGAAATCTTTGGCTGTTAAAGAGAAAGAATGAGGAATGGAGCTGGAGATAATTACTAGAGTAGCATGGAAGGGATAAATTGATCCTGGATGAAAATAAGGCTGGCTGTTCCCTTGAAGTGATGATGTAAGCAGATGATGGATTCGGAAAAACAACCATGCTTAGAAAGGTTCATTGAAGCAGAAAAGGGGAAATCAACAATTAAGGTGACTAACTGAAATCATGGTCACTGGATTCTCTCCAGAAGAGCAACGGATTATTAGCAAGGAGAGATTGAGATGACAGATATTTATTAATGTTGTTGCCAGGAGTGATTCCTGATTGATATTTAGATTTATAGAGAAATCTCTAATCTGCATTATGTAACTGTATTTTATAGAGATGATCTCTTTGAAGGCTGCAGAGCCATGATAGAGCTGGTTTGGTCTAATGGTTAACGCACCAGGCTAGAAACCAAGAGTTTGTGAACCGTAGTCCTGACCTAGGAATGAAAGTAACTGGGTGACTTTGGGCCAGTCTTCCTCAGTCCGACTCATCTCACAGGATTGTTGCTTTTTGTGGTATGGAAGGAGTACGATACATAGATATTTTCAAAGACACTATGTGAGGAATGCTTTGCTTCTGGTATGGGAAAAAAATAAACTACAAAATTATATGAAAATACCAGTCTGGCTCTCCACAATGGAAGCACTGATACATCCAAATCTTATTATTTTGGAAAAAAATGTATTTTATAAAGATATTTTGAATGAGAATGGTGAACTTAAAACTAGACAGCAACTACAAAACCAAGGGGTGGACTTAGCTTGGTGGCTGTATTTGCAAATACATATATATATATATATATATATATATATGTTACTTACAAAGGTGAGATTAAAAAAACTAATAATTATGGCCTACTAGGGAAGTTCAAGATAAAACAGAATATGACAATATGATTCTGTCTGAAAGGTTTCCCTGTTTTCTTACTTCTCTTACTTTAAATTATGTAAGAGTTTTAACTATGGGATTTGAGTACGTTATTTTACTGTTACATAACACTTACATTTTACCTTATTTTATTTATATATTTATCAAATGTCAGACACTCCCTACTCCCAAATACCATTTATGAGAACTTTGCTTTCTCCTCACTGGTTCAATTTATTACACATAAACACAGAGTAACATACCACTGTGTCATTCTATTATTTTATGGATGTCTATGTGCATCCATATGTCTATGCTGCCATCATATCCTTAAAGAGAGCAAGTGCTTCTGTTCAAATGAAGAAGGCATTTCTCATTAAACTTCTTAGTGTTGCATGAACTTACTTGAAGAAACCTGCTTAATTTACATAAAAAAATTACATAACAAATCTTTAACAAATTCTGTTTCATCTCTTAAGAGCACCTCATCAGAACTTTGCTAGGCACCCACAAAGATAAATAGAAATATGACTCTCAAATAAATATTTGCAGATCCTGCTACCACAAAGGTCTTCCATTTCTATAACGCTTTATTTATACAACAGCAGAAGCAGAGCTGTTGAAAGACGTTATCCCAGGAGGTCAAAAGGGCTAGAAGTATATCTTCAATCATTTATTATTCAAACAGATTTAATGGAGACTATTCCCTTCTTCTCTGTAAAGAGAGTTCTACTAAAAGGAGCAAAGAGGGAATGTATTTTTCTATCTTTCATCTGGCCCACCTGAATAGACAGGAGTAAGGCTGTAAGGCAGAAACCAGAACAGTTTCTATAAGGAATACTATAAGAATTATGTTTACAAAATGTAACTTCAGCAAGTTTCTCAAAGGACTTTTAAGTATTGCAAGCTTTTTTTTTTAATTTTACATGTGGATTTACTAAATAATCTCCTAGCAAAATTATCACTGCAGTGCAAAGAATCACAAGCTTCTACTTATTTATTAATAATTTTTCAATCCATATATTGCCAATAATATGAGAATGCTGTCTTCCTGTTTTCCTAATTAATTAATGTGCTATGCAAATTGATTGATTGATGAAATAAATAGATAAATTATTTTTTCTTGCCTTCCAGATTTCCCATCTTTGTGGACTTCTCAAGGCAGCTGAATTTTCATATCCAAATAGCATCAGCCCCACTAGGAAGATCACTTCAGGAAATTAATTCCACAGAAAGATTAAAACTACTTTTATTGGGGCTGACAATAATAACAAAATTATGCAAATCACCGCCTCCTCCTCCTCCTTATTAATCCAATGAATTAGGGAGGTGGTGCCACTTCCAAGGGTTACCTCTCTGTTGTGGACTTAAAAACCATTTTAGCCCCCTTTTCCTGGTAACAATATTTCTTAAATATTTCCATCAAGGTCATCTTCCATTGGGAAGGATTTGTTCTGTGTTCCATTTCTTTGTTTGTTTTCTTAAGTTATCCATGGTATTCTTGGGCATTACTTCTGAATATTCAAAAGTGTCAGTACTCTTTCTATTCTGCTTCTTCAAAATTTAACTTTCATTTACATAGAGTATCATAGGTAAAAACATTCCCTCTACAATTCTGAACAGATTCCAGCATCTGAGTATCTTTTCTAGGCCCTTCATTGTTTCTCTGCCAAGTGCAACAAATTTCTTGACTATTGGTTCCTTTAATATTGATAAACAATCCTATAAGGCAAAAATGTTCTTTGGTTTCAATTCTAAGGTTGTTTGCTGTACCTGTTGTCATTATTTTACTCTTCTTTATATTTAATTTTAGTCGCATGTTTTCATTGACCCAGATTGTAAGGCACTGTAAAGTGGTATATAAGTCTAAGTGCTGTTGCTATTATACTTTTGGCTTTTATTTCTAGAGCTTGCAGATCACTTTCAGCTATTGGAGTAAGCGCAAAATACAACAATGAAATCAATTTTCTAGTATAGGAATCACACTTTCCAAGATTGAATATTTGAAATGCTTAGACAATGTTACCAATAAATTATATCTCGATGAAAGAATTTTTCTTTCCAGAAAGAAATTTGGATTCCATACAGAGAAAAATATATTAATTGTTACATTGTGTGTTATATGAAAAAAAAAACCTGTTAAATACAGTCAAGATTTCCATAATTTTAAGAAAGAAATGTTGATGCATTTATTTTACTAGGGATATACAAATCATCAAAGAATGATTATACGTTGATGAAGTTTTAAACAAAATTCACACATACACAAAGTTGTTTTGTGAAACAACAGAGCCCCCTTTGCATCTAAGGCTGAAATGAACCCACCATGTTACTGTGTTTCACCCTGCTTTGGGATTTTGGAAGATCTTATATTGTGGGAGAAGCTGAGCATCACAAGTGCAAAATTGATAGCTATATAAATTTAATTAATAAATAAACCTTCACCTGAAGCAATGACAGGGAATTCCAGCTGAGTAGATTCCTCCAGGCTGCAGGGAATCCCACGGCATACACTGGCAAAAGTCCTACTGAAAAATGCCAAGGAACTCCAAGCCTGGAACAATTAGGGGTCTCCCAGGCTGGATGACTCTGATCTGGGCTATAGAGTGCAGAAAAAACTTTATAAAGTCCTGAAGGATGAAATCCCCTTTTCATATCATTTCATTGTTTTGGCAATGGCAGCTGAAGAATTGCCCTCCAGTTGCTGGCCTGTAGATAAGAGACTTCTCTTTAGGCTATGGATCTCCTCCTATTGACAAGAAATGACTCCTTTGGCAGAGCTGCTGGAGAAAGCTAAGAGGAGTCTTTTCCTACAGTGTTGGCCAAAGTGTTTGGAGGCTACTCTCAGTGCAGCCCCAGAACTATCAAACTTAGAAGTACCTTTCAGCCTGGGGAGATGTCTGAAAGGACTTCATTTCTTCTGTCTGAAAGGAATTCAAGACCACCCTCATTGCTTCAGCCAGGGCTTTTGCCTTGGTGAAACAAATTAGGTTGTCTCCAGGCCTGAAGCACTTCACTGAAGCAAATCAATGTCACTTTGCAGAAATTTATTATTTACTGAATAGAATTTCTTAAAGTAGGGTATTAAGCATGAGTAGCTCTCAGTAGTAAAGTCACATCTTATAAAAATTATATTAAGTGAATCTGTCTTAGGACAGGAATGCCTTTTAAAGGTTCTTGTTCTAGAAAGTGGGCTCCAGGACCATTTTGACATATTATCAGTAAACAGATGGTGCTGAGTGTTATTTCAACTACATTATCACCCTGTCAACTTCAACTCCTTTTTCTCTGTGTGTGGCTTTTTAAAAAATATATAAAAAGATAATTATTAGGGACAGGGGGGTGGGGTGGTAAAGAAAAATGTAAGCTAACGTTTGTGCTATATGTTTGCCCCAAAGTTCCTTCCTAATAAAATGGATGATGTGCTGCATCTTGTATGGATACTATTGTATAGTCTATTAGAAAGAGATCTATTAAACCTAATGTTCTCTCCAGATGAGCTATGTATAAAGGGAGAACAATAGCTTGTTGACTGACTATTAGTGGTTAGCATATCAGAGAGTCTACACAAAAAGAAAGGAACAAAATAGAACTTCTCTGATCCCTACAATTTCTATATTACCATGATCTTAGGTGAACAACTGATGTGTGTATTTTTCTTTGAGGCAGGTTAAGAACACAATAGAATGCCTTGAAAGCATATACAGTGATGACAGGTAAATGTTTAAGGAAAGCTGAGGAGTGTAAAAAATGTCTTGGACAAACAATGATTTTTATTTATAGAAAGTGGATATACGCTACTGTTTTGCCCAAGTGGACATTACCTAATTTCCCTTGGAATTCAATCACATGTCCCACATATCCAATTAAGCATGAACATATTTATACCGATACAGTTACTTCATCAGCGCCACAGTCCCCACTTTCTTCTTCATTCAAAAAGCTTGCAATGGCTACCATAGCACTTCCTCTTATTTGCCAAGCAAGAAGGGAATCATGATCATGCTAGCCTAGCTTTAGTTGTGCAACCGGAGGACGTACTATCAGAACACCCTGTGGACCCCAAACACACAACCCATAAGGGAACTAAAATATGGGAGTAATTTGCAGCGCGAATGCAGGACGTTACCATTTTGTATATATATTTTTGCTATTTGCTGTGATCCTGATTAATGTAATCCCACCCAATATCTACTGTCATTGGCAACTCTGTTTGCCATGAATTTGTGTATTTCCTTCTTTGAAGCCATGAAGTTGACGTTTTTCACTACCTACTGTGGCAATGATGAATCCCTTGGTTTAATGCTATGCTCTGTAAAGAAGTCTCTTCTAATCTTTTCTGACTGCCATTTTTCAGATTCATTCATGAGAAGTTTTATTATAAAGGAAAGGGAAATTTGCAATTTCATATTCTGTAGTTTGAGCTGCAAATCATTTTTGTTTTAAATTCCCATCCTGTTCTAGGCAGGTTTGTTTAGCATCTCACACACAAGAAAGTTTGATTGTCCTATTATGTTTAGAGGGGCATTCTTGCTATTATGCCTGGATTTTTTCTTCTTCTTTTCTTTGCCCAACCTATCCAATCTATGCAAAATTCCCAGAAAAGATCGGGTGAAAGCAGGGAAGGGGGAGGGGGAGGGAGAGCTTTGTATTTTGCACAGTCTTTATCATATGCTGAAGATATGCTTTTGTTGTGGATGGCTACAACAAAACAACAGTTTGTTGAACTGGCTACAAACAAGAACTGCACTTGGACAATGAAATGCGCACTAAGTTTTACACTCACTTTACAAAATCTCGGAATACTAGAACATGCTGTGTGCCCAATTGCAAAGCAAAAGTAAAACAAACAAACAAGCAAACAAGCAAAAACCCCAACTGACCAGATCCCTAGTCCTTTAGCAAAAGAGAGTTCTTATTTTAATTTTTTATATATTACGAGATATATAAAGCTACACCTGCCATGTTATTGCATGCATTCTTAATAAAAAAATGTTTGCTGTTGCTGCAGTGTTTTTTCATTTTTTGTTTTTGTTTTAAATATTCTGCAGAATTCATCCAGCAAAAGATAGCTGAAGGAAGTCCCAGGGAACAAGCCTTTTTTTTTAAAGGACACAAAGTGGCTATGGTAATAATATCTTTATTCAGTCAATGATCAACAAAATGTGCAAAATACAGAGCATGACAGTAAAATCAAATGGTTGAGATAAAATACCAAGATAACAATGAGTCTCTATAATAAAAGTGTAACATAAGCTATTACAATAATGCTAATAAATTGTGCACGTTTAAGGAGTTAGGGAAAAAAATGGGAAGGGCCTACTGTGAGATAGGAGAGCTGAAAATCAAGTATCAGAGAACTCTTTTCTCTTTAAAAAAAAAATCCAGTTCTCTTTCCATAAATTGGATATATTCCTTTTCTTTTGATATTAATTGATTCAT
>JANHFL010000505.1:269397-281563 GCA_032468155.1 Oxyrhabdium leporinum
TATAATTTAGTAAATATTATTATAATAATATATTTGTATTATTAATTATTTTAGCAAACATTTGTACCCAGACGACACACCGCATAATAGATGATTTTGTATGAAAATAAAATAAAACTTATTTGAAAAAAAAAAAAAAAGAGAACTCTTTCAACTGCTTTTAAAATAAATCAAGCAGAAAGCAAAGTGTCTTCCTCTCTTCTTGAAGGTACCCCCCTGGGTTGTCAGTCTATGCATTTTTAACATTCCATGTTCTTAAATAGTAAAAACTACTATTTAATGTTAAATTTGGTTCCTATGATTACCTCCCCTCCCCTTACTCTCCCTTTCTCTTCTTCCTTTTGTGTTATGCCTTTTTAGAGTATAGGCCTCTGGGAAGAGATTCTCTCTTTTGTTTTATTGATGGCTGTATAAAAATGTTATAGATAAATAAATAATCCTGAAATGCATCCTTCCATTCATTAAAATATTTCTTATATTGTTAGTGGCTTTATGTGGGTGCACAAGTAGTTCTTTCACCCAAAGCAACAGTAAAATCATATGTCTTATTGCTACCCTGGAAGGAAACTAATTTTCTGAGATCTATCCTCAGTACTTCACACAGTCTCAAAGACGCTCCTCTGGACAGAGCTCATATGTACTGTATCTTTGATAAGGCCTGTTTGAGGCTTTGCCAGTTAAAGAAGTGGCTCAAACAACTATACAGATGGAATCCTTAGCTCAGCTTGTACTACAAGATAGACTTCCCTGTCAATTAATCTTATTATATCCAAATAGGATATTCAGTGTGGGTTTATGCCCTAGTCCATATCCATACGGGGTCTCAAAAAACGTTGGCTAAGAGAACAGATTATGGTGTCAGAAGTAGAGAGTTGATACCTCACATTTTTGCTACTATGAATTTATGTGTCTGCCCCTTAATCATTCCCAAATGCTTTAATTAGGTTATTGTCCTACCATAGAAGAAAACTTATATTGGTCTGTCCAGACATATTGCCTCTGAAAATAATGATGGGAAGATAATATTGTCTACTCTTCATTTACAGATATCCTCAGAATATGAAATAAAAATATACACCTTCTGTGGGTATTGTGCATATATTTTTGAGTTGTCCTAAATATTGCTTCTAGTGATTGGGGTAATATTTCCTTGGATCATAAGCCATTTGGGCTGGCTCCATCAAAAGACTACACATTTCTTAATAATTTATCAATATTCCATCACTTCCAGAAAAATTGCTAAATTCTGTTCTATAGCAATTGCTATCAGACAATCTGAACAAAATCTGATTTTAGTTCCTGCTATGAATGGGTTTTTTATATTGAATGTGGTTTGGTCTCTGTACATAAATATGACTATATTATAGCATGTCTTCACTGAAGTCTGAAGTAGCAAAGTTCATCAAATCATTTTGTTTAAATATGACCAAGTCTAAGACAGCATAATTAAGAGCTTATTATTTTGCAATTTGTTAAAGTGGGAAAGTAAGAATAATAATATTGTTGTCAAAGTTCCAGTTGATTTCTGAAGGTCTCAATTTTTAAATAAATGAAGGTTAACATGCTTTCCCCTCTAATGTCTCATATTATCAGTTAGGGTTATCAAACATTCTGTAAAAAGAGGGCATGTTCTCCTTTTTGTCCTCATGCCCTCCATCTGGCAGACTTAATCTTAAAATGCCATATTGTCACAAAATCGCTACAATCAATTATTGTAGATTTTCTGCTTCTTTCTTTTCTTTGTCTATCAACAAACTCAACAGCCAAAAATTATATTACTTATTTTCTGTTTCTGGCAACCAGCTTCAATCTAGCCCCTTCAAAACTATAATCATTGTAGTCTGCAGATGACATGACTACATTAAAATTTGAACAGCATGTCATTGATTTCATATTATAGTGGAAAAGCAATTTTATATACATGTACATCTAAGTACATTTTTTGCAGCAATTTTTGTTGTAGATGCTGAGAAATTTAAACAGTGTGTTTTCCTTTTCTATCCATTGATCCCCCTTTCCAATTGTCCATATCCTCTTTTGCCTGTTCAGATATCTGGTAACTCTAATTACAACTGAATATGAGAAGGTTTACAATGAGACATGCCGGGCCACCAGGATCAAGGCTGAATGGAGTCCATTTATCTAAAGTTCATCATCTGGTCTAGAACATTTTCATGCTAAAAGATAGTAGTGAAACTTAAACTCACAGCCGATCCATATTGTTTAAATAAAAATGTCCTTACAATAGGAACGATTATTTTAATCATGGTTCATATCACTATTATACTAACAGAACTACTGTAGGGACACAGGGTGTTACAGCTGCATTCAAAAAATCTACGCAACTTATGGGCAAATTTGCTGTAGATTTCAGTAAATCTCTAAGTGAACAGAAGTGGACAAAATTTTAAAGACATCATTCTTCAAATTTCAAACTTGAAATGCATACATAATATTTATGAGCAGTTGTTTACAGATATAAAATAAGAAGAGTGAGTGTGACAGGTGCAGACATTTGGACATCAGCCTACTGATTTATTTATTTTTACTGTAAAGTTTTTAATAAAGTCCCAAAAGGTGATTAACTCACTAAGCCTACAACTATCCAGGGAAAGACAATTCCACAGATGGAATGGACTTGGACCTTCGTAATAGCATAGGATTTAATTGTTCTACCTACATTTAACAACCCCGGACTCTTCCAAGCAGCTACCTGAACATTTAAAATTGAAAATAATTCACCCTTAGAAAACAGGAAAGGCTTAAAAAAAAATCGCATCTAAACACTTCCAGCTAGCAATTTTAACTGTGGGAAATATTGTTTAGAAATGAAGGTTATCCAGAACTGACAAGGCAAAATTTGGAAGGCCAAATTAATATATCTGCCAGCACTGTCAGAAAACTGGTTATATCTGCAAAACAGAACCTACAGATCACTGCAAGTGACTTGCTGAAAACTTTAACTGACACTGGATAAATTCTCCACAGGTTCATACAACAGTATTGCTTATAAGCAGTGGTTATACATGCACAGGAGAAATGTCAGAAGGAACATATCTTCAGTCTCATTGCAAAAGTCATCGTTTAAAATATGCAACATAAAACTTGAATAAGCTTCAAATGTTTTGGAACAAACTGATTTTCACTGATAAAGATTACGCTTCTGCCCACCCAAAAAATGCATTAAGTTGTGAGGAAGCCAGTGGAACAGGAAATAATGCCCAGATAGAACGGAGTCAACTACATATTAACAAATACCAGAGGTTAATGTGCAACCATCAGTGAATGGAATGGAATGGAGCAGAGTGGAATAGAATAGGAATAGGAATAGGAATAGGAATAGGAATAGAAGAGTTGGAAGGGACCTTGGAGGTCTTCTAGTCCATCCCATTGCTTAGGGATGAAACCATAGCTGAAAAGAAGTTAGATATTTCAGCAAGAGGATGATACAAACTATACCTCCAAATCAATTAAATAGTCCATACAGGAAAAGAAATATCATATCATATCATATCATATCATATCATATCATATCAGATATGATATGATATGATATGATATGATATGATATGATATAATATAATATAAATATTTGAAAATCTTTAGGGAGACTAAAACATACAGTAGATGCAAGCAGACCTACAATATTTCTGAGTTAGATTTGGGGGAAGGGAGGGCAGTCCAGAATGATTTAAAAAATAATAATCTCTGGCTATAGGAAATATTCAAATTGTTGTTTCTGCTAAAGGAGCTGTTGCAAAGTACTAATGGAAAGGGTGTCTAAACTTACTATACTCACTGTTTCATTATTCTGAAATTGCAAGCAGAGTAGGCGGACATTCAAATATGTTGACCTTTCCACTGTGTAGTGGTTTTGTCAGCTTCCATTCCCTTAGGGATTCCTTGAAACATAGTATTTAACCAGGGATGCTTAAAATTATGCATGTAACTGTGCATTAGATAAAGTCACAAATAAACACTTTTCTAAATATGTAGAGATTAGATTTTACCTTGGAAAAGATACTAGATACCTGTAGATTTGCAGCTGGCTTCCCTTAACTGGATATATTTTAGTAGCAAGTTAAATCTAGCAGCTTGGATCCATGTGGGAAATGAACATTATAACAGGGAAGGGAGGGGAAGAAGTCATTACAGCTTGTATGGTTACCGGTGGCCAGACCTAAGACTACCAAACTATCCAGTCTGTCGTGGCATGTGCACGTTGGTAGCCATGCCCAGAGAAGGAAATTGGAAGAAGAACTTTTTATCCTTATTTTATTAATTTATCCTTATTTTATTAATTATCCTATTAATTAAATAATTCTTATTATTTATTAATAAGAATTATCCTTATTTTACAATACTTTAGTATATTAGTACACTGAAATATTGTGCACATTACACTGCCAATGTCAATACTATATGACCAACTCTATTAACTAGAAGACTATAAAAGGAGCACAGTGATTCAAGTGGTTGGAGCGCTGGGCAGGTTAGCAAGCCCACGTTCGAGACCTGAGAGCTTCTGTGGGGCGGGGTGTCCTGTGGGAACATGAAAGGATCCCCCCAACTCGGCATATCCAGGGCAAATGGTGATGTCACCAACTAATTCTTTCAACCCAGAAGCGCCTCAGTGCTTCTGACTCATGTGCAAAAAGAAAAAACAAAACCCATACAAGACTATATGTATACAAACAACTAGAATACTATATGTTCAAGGCAGAACCTATAAATGTATTAAATTGGCTTGCAATGTAGCATCCCCATGTGGCACTTATTCCATCTGCTATGCTTTTTTCTAGGCATATATGAAGGAACAGCATCTATTTTCTATGCCTTCCATTGCACTTCTTCCAATCTGCCAAACGATTCTATGGAATCCTGGCATTACTCTAAAACCAGAGTGTGTTATTTACTGATCATTTTAAAGAAAATGAGATAGTGATGTATGTAATAGGGAAGGCAGTTCTTTCAATTTAAAAATCTCTACTTTCAGAAAAGATTTCAAAGTGCACTTGAGCTAATGGTTTGGAAACTATAGTCAGAGAGAATTAATGCATACAAATTTTTGATTTGTAGGTCTTATTTCATGCATGTTTTATATAGAATTATTGTTGTGAATTTATTATGGGCCACCTTCAATGTTATAGAAGCAGAATTCTGCTCTGATAATGGGTTGCCTTCTTTCTGTCCTCTCTCCTACCTTTTGGATTCTTTGGAAGAGATCAATGAGCTTTGAAGAAGGATCCAAATAATTTATCAACAGAAACAAAGGATGCAATTATGCATTTCTTTTATTTTGATATGGTAAGTATCACTTTTAGAACTGTTAATAGATTTAAAATTTAAGTCAGGCCTCCATGCTTACCAGTTATACTTATGGTAACATACATTCCTTTTGTAGCTGTTAAACCTAGTTATAGCAATATCTGGGTTTCATTTCGGAGCGGGATACTTTTTCAGTCCATTTTACTACTTTTTTTTAATTCTTGCTTCTGTTTGTTATATACTGTAAGGTTCATTTCATCTCACATACTACACACACACAAACACAAACACACACAGACACTTACACAAACACCTTCCTATATTTTTTTTAATGCAATAAAATGTACAAAACAAACAACAACAAAGATAGAACATAAGAAATAGAGAAAGAAGAATGTTTTTGGAAAAAAATAAAAAAAATTGTTCTTTCTGCTTTTTATGGAGTTATTATCATCTTAAACTTTTCCCCCAATCTCTCAATTTGTTTTTCTCTTCTTTCAGTAAAAAAACCTCCATATAACATTTTCAGTCTTCTAAAGAAGTCTTGGGGTTTTTTTTCTCTGATCAAATTGGTCAGCTTCACCAGGCAGGCAGGAGGGCAGGAAAACAGAAGGAAGGAAGGAAGGAAGGAAGGGGAAGGGAAGGGAGGAAGGAAGGAAGGAAGGAAGGAAGGAAGGAAGGAAGGAAGGAAGGAAGGAAGGAAGACTTTCCAGGTAAACACATTTGTAATATGACTTTACTGTGAGGTTATATTAATAGAATGTTGTAATTCTGAAAATACAAATCTCCTGCTATCTTCTTACAGCTGCTTATTTAACCATTCCCTAGGCAACCTTGCTTCACCTTGACTCTCAAAGTCTTTCTCACAAATTATTACACAAAGAAGAAAATATATTGAGTTTCATAGTTGAATAGAGCCAGCTCTCACCGCATAAAACTTATCTGAATAACATCCACCAGAACCTTTCACTTACATTTTTTTCTCAATTAATGGATAGTGGAAGATAATGGAAGCATGCTTTATCCCAACATACTATTAATTATGTTTGTGACTTTTGTATTGTTCAGAAACAGTGCTGTCAATGCAAAGGAGCAGATTTGTTGTTTCCCTTTCAAGACATTTAAAAATTAAGATGAGAAAAAGAAAGAGAGAAAGAAATGTCTGGTCATAAACAATGACTTTCAACTTAACACCTCCCAAAAACTTGTTTTGGAATCACCTTGCCTGGAAATATTCATTTCTTTAATGACTTATTAAGATGGGGCTCAAGTGAAAAAGTATATAACAATGCTTGTTTCAATTTCTGTAAGCAAATCTTTTAGTATTCTAAAGATTCAGTTAGCCATACGCATAAATCTCCTTGAAGAAAGCATGAAAATAAATACATATCAAACATGTGAGCTTCTTGAGATACCATCCACTAGATTCATGTCAGTCAAATCAATACCGCTCTTGAAGCTTACTAAGCGAATGATTATGAAAAAAATAGCATCCAAATATTTCTTTCAATTTGTAACAGAAAACCTGACATTCTAAGTTGTTTCTTTCTTAAAGTTACATCTTACATTTTGAATGTTATTGAAACATTGATGATCATAAAAGCTTTGTTCTCTGGTGTTTGCACAAACAAAGACTAGACAGCTCTGTTGTACTGTCTCCTCAAATTTATCAAAATGCAAAGGATATTTCCTTATGTAGAAATAAAAGAAAAGTTATCTATTCAAGCATCTGAAATGTCCAAGGTCGTTCTTTTCTCCAAGGGTCTGCCTTTAAGATTCCTGGCTTTCAAAAACCAGTCTGGGTGGCTAAATTTGTGTTTAAAACTATTCTCACAATTTCCACTAGAACAGGAAATTCTGAATGGCACAAGTTACCATACAGTATTGAAACTATTTTTTAAAAGATTTTAGACAAGATGAAGAGCATCTGTACAAGTTGAAGTTGACTAAGTGATATTGATGAAAAAGGAATGTTGTCTTATTTACAGTCTTTCACATCTCCCTTGAGACAAGCTTTTATAGAACTTCATGTTCAGACAATGCTGACCACCTATTTGGATGGAAGATATAAAAGATTACCCACCATGTATGCGATAACTCACAAATCCGATCCGATACTTTATTTATTACATCATACATTACATCAGGAAACCAGAGCTAGATTTATTATGCCCTTGTTAACCCAGCTGAATCAGTACAGCATGAAACAAAAGAAACAAAAAAAATCTGTTTCCTGCTGATTGATGTAGATGATCAAGGAACAAAATAAGTTTCATTGTTTGCAATGGCTGCAAGGAAGGTATGAATGCAGATGTTGACAGATAGTGTGGTTAATTATAGGGGAAATGAATTGAACATATACAATTTGTTGTCATTTTATATGGATGTTTGTTAAAACTTGTATGACTGCAAGAAAATGTACTAAATATAAAATGTAAATGCAAAGGGCATTTCCTTATGCAGGAATAGAAGACATGATACCCATTCAAGCATTTGACATTTCCAAGATCTTTCTTTTCTCAAAGGGATTGTCTTTAAGATTCCCAGCATTTGAAAACCAGTCTGGTGCAAGAGCTTTGGGAAATCAAATGAGATGGGAGACTTGTTGCTGACAGAGCTATCCCTTTAAACAATTGTCACCATATAAGCACATCATTATCCCCCGCCCCCATCTGCCTGTCTATCAATCCTTTCTTATTTACCAATATATCACTAAAAGGCAAAGTACCCCTTTGCAGATTTTGTTAATGAAATTAACATAAGCTTCATATAATTTTCACCTTCTAAAGGGATTGTTTAAAAAAAAAAAAAACAATACCAAACAGGCAACTTGGTATGTTATTGGTAGCATTTAGGGGTTGTTTACTCATCCAAAATAAAAAGAGATTGAGGCAACGGCTTAATTAGGCTTTACATGTAATATACAAACAGATATTATTATACTAAAGTGAAACAGGCACTCAAAAACATTTGCTGCAAATGAGGTTTTTGCCCTTTAAAATTACTGAAATGCAGTATGTTAAGCATTCAATGATAAATACCAATAGCAGTCAAGCTTTCTGGTCAAGGCAAACCTAATGTTTGTAAGCCAGAATCACGTTTATAGATTCTGGACATCTTCAAAACAGGTTATAAGTGACACATTTTATTTTATGCTTGCTATTCAATGGGGATTATTGTCCATTAAAGATGAATGTTGTTCCAAGAGTTAGACTGCCAAT
The DNA here is from genome assembly GCA_032468155.1 of Oxyrhabdium leporinum. Lineage (NCBI taxonomy): Eukaryota > Metazoa > Chordata > Lepidosauria > Squamata > Cyclocoridae > Oxyrhabdium > Oxyrhabdium leporinum. The sequence continues at coordinate 277,887 of JANHFL010000505.1, forward strand.
GTTTCATTAGTCATCACACTTACTCTCTAAAGTCTTCTTTTATAGTGTTCTAATGCTTTTTGAATGTGACAACCTCTGTTAAATTTATGTACTGCTGAAAACCTTCCAGTACAGTCTTTAAATGTAAAACATTTACTAGATTTTCTGTTTCCTAGAGAAAGAGTTGAAATGTTCACTACAGAGTTTAACCATTTCCAGGAAAGATCAGAATTGAAATCCAAATATTTAAACCAAAACACAAGAAATGGACACAGCTAATATACAGGTAAATCTTTGACCACAATTGTGTCCAGAATTTCTGTTGTTAAGTGACATAGCTGTTAATTGAATTTTGCCCCATTTTATTAGCTGCCTTGACATGATAGTAAGTGAATCACTCCAGTTGTTAAGTTAGTAACATAGTTGTTAAATAAATCTGGCTTCCTTTTTGACTTTGCTTGTCAGAAGGTCACAAAAGATAATCACATGATCCTGGCACACTGTAAGCATCAGAAATATAAGTCAGTTGTCAAGCATTTGAATTTTGATCATGTGTCTGTGGGAATGCTGAAATGGTCATAAGTGTGGAAAACAGTCATAAGACACTTTTTTCAGTGCCGTTATAATTTTGAATGGCCATTAAATGAACTGTTGTAAGTCAAGGACTATTTGTAATTACTTGCTCTTGTTTTCATAACTATTTCTATCACCATTTATCATTATTATTATTTAAGGGGACAACCTTATTTGCTTCTCTTGCCTAGTCTTTGCTTTATTATTGCTACAGCTATTGTTTTTTTTTGGGGGGGGGAATGGGAACCCAGAACATTAACCTAGAAAGAAGCATTTGAGAGATATTTATTAAGGAGAAAGGTTATGATGGAAAAGAGTGGAAAGCAACCCTTCAGATACAAGTCATTTCTAATTCTTATAACTCTACTTTGCATAGTCAATGACAGACAATGGATATTGTAATTCGACAGTTTGTATTTCCCTCTGATGTAAGATTATAAAAGTAAGTATGGTAGGTAGAAACTTTGTAGACCTCTTATCAATACCCATTCGACATAAAAGCTAGAAAGAATGAAGAACCAGAAAAACTAGGCTAGTTCAAACAACATGGAAAGAGTGCTAGATATGAGTTATATACATAAGCAAGAGTAAATATTCGTATGGTGTGTAAGAATGAAGAAAATGAGTGGACCTGGTTAGGAACTGCAGTCATCATTCTGGTCATCAGTGATAAAATGACAAGATAGCCAGGGTTACCTGGCAAATGATGAGGAGGAGGAAGTTCACTAAATGAAAACCTTTATAAATTTTAATAATTAGTTTCCAAATAACATAGATTCTTCGAAAGCAAATACCATTCTGCAACTGCCAGAACAAAATGATTTTGATTTGGGTTTAATGCAAATTATTAATGCAATTCTTTATGTTCTCTTTCCCATCATTTATTTAAGTGATATAAAGATGAATAGAATAGCCAGTCTATTTATGTTTAAAGGATTTATGAATATAATATAAATGATATTCCAGGGTAACCTTAACAGTCAGAGATAAATATTTAACATCTATGGAGACTTCAAGGTGCCAAAAGATCTTGTAACAGAACACACTTTGTAACATGATCCATAGTTTTGGATGCTTGCCACTTGCCTATGTACAGATGTCTAAACTGAATCCACTCTATTACAGATTGCTTCAGAAAGCTTTTTATTCTCCTTATATTCAGTTAGAAGATTGATTTGGATATCCAAATCCAGATTAACATTTCTTATGGCTTTTTCTGCCAACTTTTAACCTTCCACGTTAGCAGCATTTGAATTGCACTATTTCTACTATAAGCTTAAGGATTTCATATGCATTGTCTTCATATTCAAACATTGCATTTTAACTTAGGCTGTAATCCACTAAATTAAATTACTGAATGAGTTTAATCTTTAAAGAAAAAAGAAAGAAAGAGGGAAAATACATTAAACTGTACCAGAAAAAGAGAGATCAGGCATTTTAAAATTAATTTGCATGGTATATTATTTCCAGGTGCAGGGATAAAGTTTTTATTCTTATATCTGCTCCTTATCATAAATTCCATTTCTGTTTTCCATTCCTATTGAAATGATAGCCTAGTATATAATCCTCGTTGACTGGAAGGGTTTCATCCTCCTGGGAACTAATTACATTACATTGTTTTAAACATCTGTAGAAAAAAACGTGCAATATAATTTCAAAACCCCCCTTTTAGTAAGTTATTAATCTAGTCATATATCACAGCCATTCTCTGTCAAATTAAACATACATGAACATGGTCACATCAGTGTTGAAAGTTCAAAATGAGTTCCACGTTTACATTTTCTACTAAAACTAAGTCTAAATTTATTTTCCACTGAGATGAAATGTATATAGAACAAGTTAGAAGAGTAATTTAGGTAACTTTGATTGAAAATGTAAACAATCATAGAATTTAAAAAAAAAATCAGATACTTAAAATTTGAATGACTGTTGTCTGATCAAACATTTCAAAGGACAGCTCAGGTCTTCTGGATACTATTTTGTTGTACTGCCACACAGACTTCAGTTTTAGGACAGTTCTGCTAATGCTTAGCTACAATCTGCATGCTTGCAGTTTTACTCTTTGATTCCAGTTTTGTCCTTGAGAAAAACAGAGGCTAAATAATAAAATGGAGTTATGTAATGTCATGTACTATCATGGCCATATAGGTTGGAGTGGAGCCAATATTTTTTGCAATTTTCCAGGGAAACATAATGGGAGGAAATATTAACACAATTCCAAACATTCCAGTCTCAGTCAGAAATAAACTTACTTACAGGACTTACTTACAACCTTACTTTCTATTGCTATGTACTCTTTCTCGGGCTACATATGAGGACTGGCCAGAAGTTTCAATTGGTGCAAACTGTGGCAGAGACTTTAAACAGAATTTGACATCAAGGACATTTAATGATAATGCTGAAAGGCATGCACTAGTTGTCAAATGTCTTTCAGGCACAAATTTAAGGTGTTGATTTCAACTTTTAAAGCTTAGTGTAGTTTGGGGACTAATCAACTAACAGACTGCCATCACTTTTTGAATCTTGTTCCCTGGACAAATGGAAGAGGGTGCTCTCCTGTAAATTCCAGGCAATGGAAATCTACTTTCCTGGAGTTTCTTTTCTTGTTAGGAACAAAAAAAATCAAAACCTTTCATTTTTCAGTTTTAATTTAAATTGTAATTTTAATCATTTTAATCAGATTTATTTTCTTTCTAAGTATTAATGTAATATTTTCTAGAAATAAGGGCAGGACAAACATTGAATAAAATCAATAAATCAAATATTGTTAAAAAAAATGCAATGTAACATATGTATTACTGTGCTGCTTTATGCTGAACTTTCTCCTACCACAATAGGCCAGGTATGTATACTTTTCAGTCAAGTCCTTACACAAGGAAGTTTACTTTTTTTCTGAATGGAACATACAAGTTTCATTTATGTATTTCATCATTTATTTAAGTTGCACAGGGTGTTGCCCTATGGACTTTTTGTTGTTGTTGTTAGTTGCAAAGTTGTGTCCGACCCATCGCGACCCCAGGCCTTCCTGTCTGTCCTCTACCATCCCCCGGAGTCCATTTAAGCTCATGCCGACTGCTTCAGTGATTCCATCCAGCCACCTCATTCTCTGCCGTCCTCTTCTCCTT
>JANHFL010000510.1:0-20531 GCA_032468155.1 Oxyrhabdium leporinum
ACCGCTAGATTGAATCAGCAGAAGTGGCCTGCAGTTCAACACTCTAACCACTGCGCCACCTAGGCTCTATATATATACAATATATGTGCTTGTGCATGTGGGTGTGTATGTATGAACAGTTGCTACGATGGAAATATGTATATTTCTGCCCACTATACACAAACACCCTATGTGTAGAACATTTCCCTCAGATTGTACCTTGATATAAATTGTATTGATTTTTTTCCATAGTTCTTCCCACTGTTTCACTATTTTACTTTTTTGAAATTTTGCATCCATTTTATCATGCAATTTTTATTTGTTGTCTGTGTATCATATTTAAATAGCAATTTGTAGATACCACTTAAGAAACTATCTTTATCCTGCTATTTAAAATTCTTAAAATTCTGTCGTGTTTTTCAGTGTCCTTCATTCTTCTTTAAGATCACTTTTTACTTTTTTTAATTATTTGCAAATATATTAACCATGGTAGATTCCTTCCTTGATTAAGTAATTCATGGTGTTGGTTCCTTTGTTTCTTAAATCTAGATGCGTATGTAATCAGATGTTTCTTATTGTAATTGTCTTTGAATTAAGAAGCATTCTATGATTATGTTACTGGTTAAATTGTTGGACCTCTTCATGCTTTTACAAAATTCAAAATTTTGAACAGACTTTCCCTTATAATGTATCTCTTCAGATTCTTGTCTCTCTTTGTTTCCTTACACTTTGTTTCCTTTGTTTCCTTGTTTCCTTGTTTCCTTGTTAAGGCTGCTCCTTCTTTAGCTGATATTCTATTACTAGGAAATATTATCTATTCTGTTATAGAGTTTGCTTTATGATTCCAATCAGACATATATGATCTGAGACTTGGGAAAGCTAATCCATTACTTTTATGTCTTGCAAAATTTTGAATTTCACTATAGCCTTTTTCCTGTTTGATATAAATATATAAATTGCTATTTGCCAATTCTGATTTTTTTTTTAATTTGGAATACAATTTGGTGCCCTTTGAAATAATAAATTCATTTTGGGTATTACATTCATTTTTATTGCCACTATAAATCCTAGCCAGGGAAATGTTAAGGTTGTCCATATGCCAATGTCTTATTTCTTTCCATAATTTAGTGTAATTGTTTTGTATTTTGTTTTTACTGCATCCTGCCAAGTCCTAAATATTTCATTGTATATTTTTTTATTCACAAAACTTTCTTTCTCAGAGGTTAAGTGCCTTGCTATTATGTTTATTCTTTTCACTGATTTTGTATCCAAAAAAGCAATTAAAATCTTTTCATTATTTTCATCATCTACTGTATGGACCTTTGTGCTTTCATAATTGTTAATACTATCAGCAGCAGCACAACATTTATTTTTTTCCTTGAATTTTGATTCCAATCATATATTTATTTATTTCAGATCTATTGGGCAAGATTTCCAGAATCATTACAAATTGTAAAGGGGAGAGTGGACATCATTGTCACATGATTTTGCTAACTGAAAATCTTGCGGGGGTTCCATTCATAATTGAATTTTTTTTCCCATAAAAGTTGAAGAGATATAACTGTAGCCACATTTCTCTGTATTGGGATTTTATGCTTCAACTATATGAAGGAGCATACAAATAAGTGGTAATAGAAATGACGTATAAATTAGAGTGATTATGTAGCCTTGTTGGAGCAATTTCAACATCGGTATAACTGTTCCTGTGCCAATGTCAGAACTTGGTTTAAAATATGTAAATAATATCCTGTCATGTTTTGAGATGCCTCTGATTATTATAATTAAAATGTGCACAATTAGTTTACCATACTATGTATACTTTAACAGACAGAGTTTTACCTTTATTGAATGCAATGTTCTCCTGGAAGAAGTGTTTTTCATTTCTTCAAAATATCCAATGAGACTCAAATAATAGTAATACCAGTAGCAGACTTATATACTGCTCCATAGTGCTTTAAAGCCCTCTCTAAGTGGTTTACAGAGTCAACATATTTCCCCCAACAATCTGGGTCCTCATTTTACCGACTTCGGAAGGATGGAAAGCTGAGTCAAGCATGAGACAGTGAAAACTGAACTGCCAAATTGCAGCTGGCAGTCAGCAGAAGTAGCCTGCAGTACTACATTTTAACCACTGCACCACCACAGCTAAGGATCCTACTATAACCTAGAAGCTTAATGCATAACATATTATGTATAAAGATAAAAACAATATATTTTAAACTCCTGTGTTTTGCATCTGGCTGAGCTTGATAGGAACTCTGGTCAGTCTAGAGGGCAACAGGCTATGGAAAGCTTTTTTACATTTGTATGCATGACAATATTTCATTGATAACAAGAGAAAGATAATGTCTTTTTCTTTGCACTGCTCTTCTACAAATAATTGGATTCAGTTCTTTCAGATAAGCAGTGCAGCAATTACAAAAAGTATTGAGAAGATTAACTGAATTTGAAAATATTTTACAGTATAATGTAAGATATTTCACCCATTGGTATGCTACTCTAGTCTTGCTTGATAAAATAAATATTTTTTTTACAAATTGTTGGAAACCTACAAGTAAGTTGGATCATTCTTTCCTAAGCAGTGGTAATAATATAAAACCAAACAACATTGGAAAATGATTTAATGCAGTATGGAACAAGTTTTGAAAGTTGCAAACCTATTTCAACTGGAGATATTTCTATTAAATTTTACCAAATCATAAATCTGTTCAAAATATGTCCCGCGGGCTGCTTAGATCTGGCCCATGGGCCCACCCTGGAAAGAACAAAGGACCGGCCCACAGTGCCTCTGCCAGTGAAAACTGAACTTGGGAGGGTTGTGCACAGCCTGCCCGGGTTCCATTTTTAGCCCCGGGGACCCTGCAAACCTCTGCCAGTGAAAATGGAGCTCGGGGAGGCTGCGTGTGGCCTCAAAGAGTGACGTGGAGCTGGCCGCGCCCACCCTGGCCACACCTGTCAGCCCCAAAGTTAAACACAAACGTGATGAGGCCCTCAATGAACTAAAGTTTGACACCCCTGTATTAGAGAATAAATTTGGGCAATGGATAAAGAAACATGTTAAACTGTTAAACATGACAGATACAGTATGAGTGAGGCAACATCCTTTTAGTAGTACTGTCTCAGTATATTTAAGAAAGCCATTCTTTTTTAGTTTTAAAATTTGCTTTGGTTGGTGGCAATCCCAGTGATGGCAATTTATCTGCATTCATGCTCATATTCAGAAGACTACAATGGGTCTCTGAGCAGTTGCCCAAGCTTTCAAGAGATGCCACTGTCATTTTACAAAGTGCCTCTTTGTGACTGATATTGTAGAATCTTCAGATGTTTAATAGGAATGCTAGAAATCAAACGTTTACCACCTATTCACAGAATTGCAGAAAAAAAATTATAGATAATTTGATGAGTGGGTGAGGAATCAATCTGACATGAAAACCATACATTATAATATCTTTTCAGCTCTAAAAAGGAGAAGAAAAATTTTTCTTCTGCCCCAGAAAAATCCTTTATCTAACATCAGTGTCCTTCATTAGCTTCTCCTGGTATTTTTCTATAAAGTAAATGTCCTATAATACTTTAACATGATGGTTGATTGAATCTCATTCTAGAAGCCTACTGATTAGGAAGTATGAAGGAAACTTTGTTAATAATCCTATCATAATTTAATTAAAAAAAATAAAATCATGTCCTGAATTTCTAATACAGAAAGAAGCTGCAAAAATAGAGTTGTGTTTTAACAAGATGTATAATTACTATAGGAATGCAATTAAGATGCCAGAAGGACAACTTAGATTCCCTGCTACTAGCATTTCTCAAGCTAGTAGTGCCATGAGGATATCTGCACATGTCACTACTCATTAGGAGATGTATATAGTTGCAATACCAGCCATTAAGTGATATCTGAAACAAGTCAGCAGTTCTACAGTCAGGATGCTCTTTTATTGCAGCAAAATATGTTGAATTACTGTTTAGTTTGATATTATTTCCGACATGATTATTTTTATTACCCACAGCTTGCAGCTCTCTATATAAGTTTTAATACATTTTTAATATACTTGTACAATCCTCAGTAGATACTACTGCAGAATCTTAACTATCCTATTTTCTTAAGCTTGCAATGTCAGTGAAATTGCCATTTCCACAAAAGACTCTGTAACTTACTGTAGTGATTAAAGTACAATGATTTATCATTCATTTTGCTATACTACTTTTCCCCTGACTGTTGCAGCTATATTAGCAAAATTCATATTATTACAAAACCATATTATGATGCAGTCATTTTAAACCACTTCCATTCAGCACTAAAGTATTTCACTAATGTAGCTATAACAGTGGCCAATAAAATTTAAATACTGAGAACAGTTGAGTATGCCAAGTGGAAGAATAATGCTAGAACACAATGTGTTACTAACACATACTTTTCATCAGCTAGTCTATGGTGCCTTCATATTTTTGGGAATCTGACATAACTTAGATTTTATGTAGCAATTCATTTCTATAAATCTAAATGCGTACTTTAATTAAAGTACACATTTAGATTTATAAAATGAATGGATACATAAAGTTGAAACTTTAATATTTAACTCCCATCTTTAAAAAAAGAAAGTAACATGTTGAAAACTAATAAGAATGAATAGTGACTAGAATGCATCACTGAGCATGTACTATTGGATTAATCCTATTTCATTCTAAAAGTAATCATTTCATAAAATCATTTCAAAATATACAATGTCAATTCTTCAAATAGCCAGGGCACATAACCTTTTTTGGTTATATCTAAAAATAAAATAGGATTTTCCACACATTATTTATGGTAAGATCCACTAGTGCGTTAAGACAGCATTTATTTCTAGTGACCCTGGTAATATTTCCCTTGTGGTTTAGAAGGCAAAATTGTAGTCTGCTGAGTGTGATAAAAAGAGAGTTCTCAATCTTACATTTCATTGCCTGAGGCAGCAATGGAGAATGCTGCAGCCCATTTAATGCAGACACTTTTGTCATCCCACATAAGGACTAGGTAAGGGCTACTGTTGCAGAGAAAATATAGAAGACGACCACCATATTTATCACTTTGAACTCCCGAACAAAGGGGACAATGGTATGCTGATAAACGTATAACATGTAGCTCTGCTGGCTGCATTGCTACCAACCCGCAACACTACTTGCTACCAAATAGGTGATCAACATGCTAGATCAGGGGTGAGAAACTTGCGGCCCATGGGCCTGATGTGTCAAGTGCTGACCAACCCCATTTTATCGAAGGGGAAAAAAGTTGTGATACGTCACGTGCAAGTTTGACACCGCTGTGCTAGATCAACCGGCTCACAAAATTCCAGGACATGTCAGAATTGCTTCTCACAAACTGCTATGAGCTGGCTTACCACACCCCTGGATCTGAATCAAATAAATAAATGTGTGCCCTTGTTTCACTATAGTTATAGAAACATTACAATTACAAGATGTACTACACCTACAAAGGCTTGTGTGAATTGAAGCTGGAGCTAGTGATTTTCCATCACCAAACGCCACACCATTATTTTGGGGTAAGGATGGGAGAAGGAAACAGTGCATTTAAATCACTGCAAGTGCACAAGCTATTTGAACCTCTAATTTGCAATGAACTGTTTCTATAGTGTCATTCTTGTCTGCAGTAAAGTTTCTCATCTAGCTGAGCCATCAATTCAGATCTCTACCAAGTCCAGCTGTGGAACTGAAGTAAGCTAGAAGGTGTCAGGAGATTTGTGATTTATCACTGAGTCCATGTCAGGGAAGCCAAAAATGTTAGAAAACATAGGCTTGCATCATATATGCAAGATGCAGAAGATCATGTAAGTAGAAGGAAACATGTGCTTGTTTAATTATGAGATTTACTTTTCACTTTACGCCAGACCGAGATTATGGATATGCTATGATAAAAATTAGTAATGCAATAAAATATAAGCAATAATTAAATCTCTCTCTCCTCTCTCTCTCCCTCCCTTCCTCCCACCCACAGGCTTAGTCTGTGGCAATGTGGACCCTTTTACCTTAGAAAGTCAAATTTTCCAAAAGATGGAAGTTTGAAAAATAAAATGCCCATTATCAAGTCCCCTTTCATTCTACCAACTTCAACAAGACATTGTTCATATTGGATGGCTAGATTCTTATCTGTGACAGGTAATCTCTTAGATAAGCAGACCCTGAACCCTTTAGGGTTCTATAGGAATAACCAGTAACCAGTAATTACTACCAGTAATATGGTAGTAATAGGACTAACCAGTAAGCACATGGACTGCTGCATTTTGTACCAGTTGAAGTTTTGAGGTAGTATTCAAAGGCAGTCTTTATATAAAGCATATCATAGTAGTTGTCCAAAAGGTGCTTTTTCAAGAGGCAACTGGATTTTCTTGTTTTTCTTTGAAGATGTTTCATTTATACTCCTTGTGGAGAGCTGGTCATTTACATTATTTTAGAGCAGGACTGCCGTGACTATGAGGGTTTGACATCCCTGTTTTAGAGAGTCATTGAGGCCATCTGGAGGTTTATCTGTGTCATCCGGGTCACCTGAGTAGTGCAAATGGGTGTGGAGCCTTCTTGGAACTGTTGCAAATTTTAAGAAGGCAGTTCCAAGAAGTTCCACACCCACTTGGACTATTCAGGTGACCTGGATGCCATAGATAAACCTAAAGGTGGCTTCAACAACTCTCTAAAAGAATGCAAATCACCAGCTGTCTCAAAGGAGTATAAATCCTTTCATTCCCCACCATCCAGTCGGAGCTGAAGAAGTTTCTTGGATAAGAAGCTAAATGTCTTCAAAGAAAAACAAGAAAGTCAAGTTGTCTCTTGAAAAAGAACTTTTGGGACAACTGTGACTTGGATGACTGAGAATCTCCACAGACATGTATTATAGTAGTCCATACCAAAGACGACAGAGCATGAATGACCACCTTTAGAACATTATGCTCCATGTAAAGGCACAGTTGGTCTACTAGCAAAGATTCTCCTGTTATTTCCTTTTCATTTCCTTTTTACTGCAGAAGGTCCATTTATATGTGCTGCTTCTCTCTACCTCATTTTTCTGGCTGTGCATTAACTAGCATCTGTCCACATGTTCAATATTTCTGTGATTACTGATATACAGGAAATATTGCTTGGAAAGCAGGGACTTCAAGATAAAGGAAAGTGCAGATAATATCTATATGAACATCTTTTGAAAGTAAAAGCACAGAAGTCTTATTTTTATAAGAAATTCATTTCATCCTCTTCAGTTTACTGATATTCCTGTAGCTAAAGAAAGACTCCTTGGTTTGTTACCAGGGAGAAATTTAGAAATAGATTTATCTGTGACCTATTCCATAGTCTGTTTTTCAAATTCATATTATGATCTGACAAATCCATAAATAATAGGTCAAAAGACAGAAAGGCAGGTAATTGAATTGGAACTGGTTGTGGACTGCAATCATGGATTATTATTCATCACTGCTCATTAATACACATATATATTATTTTTGTATTTTAGAGTTGTTACTGAGAAAATGGAGCACAGCATGAAGTAAATTAGTAGGTTAACACTTACAATGCAGGGAAACCCTGGTGTTCTAGGCTGAAGAAAATTGAAAAAAAAATCTCAGAAAAAGAAAACTGCATGGAAGTTAACTAGGAATCAAAGTCAGTTCAAAGGAGATGTTACCATTAATATGAATATATGAATTAAAGCAAACAGATATACACACAATTCTGGAATAACAGCAAATGCCATTTAATAACTATGAAATTGGCATTAAAAAGTCTTATTTTTCAATTCAATCCCCAATGAGCAGATCAGCAGAAAAGATTCTAAGTCCCAGGAGAGAATGACGGTAAAAAAAACTGGCTTTCAAAAATTGACTTGTATTGTGTAGTATATTTTCCATTTACTTCTCGGTTCTAGAAGAACAGGGACTATAGTGAGAAAAAACAGTTAAGAGCAAGACTCCTCAGAAATACTTTTCCCCAATCTGGGAGAACTTATTATGATATATGTTATTAATATTAATTAAAAATACCTGATGACCTTAAATGATCAATTATTTCAGATATCAAAACCAAAGCAATAAATATACATATACAGTATGTATTATAAAATGGATGAATGGGTGCTTGAATATACCCCACTGCAATCTTAAATTGATCTAGAACTTTACATGAACCCTGACTAGCATACAAAACTTCATTTTTTTTCCAGTTTATATGGTACAGTTTATGAGATGTATGTATATCCTCTACTACAATTTGCCAGATTCTTAAACCAGGAGTAAAAGTGGAAGTATATAATATTGCTACCTTGCATCAGGGTTTTCTGTCTGGAATAAACCCGAATACGTTGACAAGTAGTATATAGCAAAAATCTATCATTCTAGGAAATGTCAATACATATACGGTACTTACTTATCACTTTGAAGCACAACTCTTCAAAAATCATAAACATAAATTTTGGTATTATTAATTTACAGTGGTGCTTAAAAGTTTATGAAGCCTCTCAAATTTTCAATCTTTATGCATAAATATATATTTAAATATAACCTAAAATGTGATCTGTGTTCTATACGTGTAAAATATATAAAGATAACCTAATTAAATAAATGACTAAAAATGTTATAGTTGTTCATTGATTTATTGAACAAAATTTGAAAGAAAATTAGATATTTCACTCAATTGGATGATAATAAAGTATGAATGTGGCAGGTTCTTCCTTATTTAAAGAACAGAAATTTGGGTATTCACTATCAAGATTTGATCTTCACAACACAGGTTTGTAGAAGTATGTCATGACTTGAAAAAGGGGGCCTCCAAGGAACTCCCAAAAAGTTGGAAAAAATTACAAAAATAGTTCCAAAGCGTTTGGAATCCACCAGTCAACTGTCAGGCAAATCATATACGAATGGAATCAATCCAACATCATTGTTCCCCTCCTCAGGATTTGATGGTCATTCAAAATCACACCAAGAGCAAGGTGTGTAATATTATGAGAGAAGCCCAGGGTAACGTCTAAGGAATTAAAGGCCTCTCTTGCATTGGCCAATATCAGTGTTCATGAGACCATAATCAAGAGAATTCTGAACAACACTGCACATGGTAGGATTGCTAAGGAGAAAACTGCTACTTTTCAAACAGAATATTTCGGTCCGTGTAAAATTTGTGGAAGACCACATGCGTAAGCCAGAAGGCTATTGAAATAATGTTCTATGGATGGATAGTACTAAAATAGAACACCAATCCTTTTTGCTACTTTTTCCCTAAATAAATTATACTATATATAATAATCAAATGGAAAATATACTGTGACATTTTTAAATGGACTATTTAATTATTTAGCTTATTGTTTCTTTTGGTGCCCTTGAATCAATCTTGATTGACTGCTGGACAAATCCTTTCAGTTTTCTTGGCAATATTTTTCAGAAGTGGTTCGCCATTACCTTCTTCCTAGGGCTAAGAGAAACCACAAGACCAAAGTCACCCTACTATCTTTATAAATCAAGTGAAATTAGAACTCATGGTTTTCCATTCATAGCGCAGCACCTTTAGCCACTGCACCAAACTGTCTATCTTTATTTAGATTTACATTTAATTTCAACCATTTTAAGTCTGTGTCTTTCCCATTTTTATTATAAACAATTTCAAAATGGAATAGATTGGTATTATCTCCGAGTACAAACTGTGTCATTTCAAAAGAGTTAAATCAATGTAAATTCAAATTATACTTCTTTTATTAAATTTATATATTACCATCTCACTGTTTAGGTTGAAATCTTTTTGAATGTTTCTAGTATAAATCTTATGATACATTACTTAGCAAGGTGATTGTTTAAAAATGTTTGATTAGCCACTGTTACCTGGAAACAAGGATCCACTACGTCTTTATACTGAAGTGTGTAGAATTTGTCTGCCACTTGCTATGTTTGCATATAAAAGGTCAGTCAATTGATGTTTGCCAATGTAGTTATCTATCCATTCCACACATTTCACAAGGATTCAAAGTCACTCCTGATATGATGGTCACAGGATTGTATGAGGGGACAATATTATTATACAAAATATTTATTTCAACATCTAGAAATTTTCTGATTGTTTAAATTTGCTACAGAACAGAATTTTGGGAAAGTTATCATAACACCTATCTATAAATACATAGTAAGCATGTAACTGTATTTAAACACAAAGAATATAAGTATTTGTTCATGTGTGTGTATACACTAACACAGGGGTGTCAAACTCAAGGCCCGCAGGCCAATCCGGCCCACTGGGTGCTTAGATCTGGCCCATGAAGCTGCCCTGGAACCAGCGAAGGACCGGCCTGGGGAGCTTCAGCCACTGAAGATGGAGTTTGTGAACACCACGCGTGGCCCACCCAGGCCCTGTTTTCAGTCATGATGGCTCCTACAGCCCTTTGCTAGCGAAAATGAAGCTGTGCTCCAAACGCCTCCCAAAGCTCCATTTTCACTGGCAGAGGGCTGCAGGAGACCATTGTGGCCGAAAAAGAGGCCTGGAAGGACAACGTGCAATGCTCAAGAGATCTGTTTTCCCTGGCAGAGGGCTGCAGGATGCTGTTGCAACTGCAAACGGGGCCTGGGAGCCCATTTTCCCTGGCAGAGTGCTCAGGCCACCACAAATGATGTCAAGCTGGCCAAGCCCCCTGGCCATGCCCTTCTCATGGTCAAACACAACCCTGATGCGGCCCTCAATGAAATCAAGTTTGACACCCATGTACTAACACATATTCTGTTCCTTGCAGTTCACATTTTTAAAACGTATATTCTGAAATCATATTTATTCAGTAAGAATTTATTCAGTAAAGGTATAAAGGTATGCTTTTATTCAGATATGCTTTTATGTAAAAATGAGCTGCAGTAAAGTAATAGATCTGGCATTAGGCGTTTAGAATGGATTTGAATAAATTTAATTTTTTAGTCTATTTAAAAGTGGACAAGATTTTAAAGCTTATAATTAAATTTAATTCGTGGCTGAAATATCAACATTCTATGATAATGTATTAGAGAAATTGGCCTTAATTGATGCTGAAAATCTAAATATAATATTCATTTATAATGGATTATAGTTTTGTAAGACTTCTAAATGCTTATACGACTTTCACACTTCAAATTAATACTTACTTAAACCTCAGTTCAAGAAGTTCAAAAGTTCAAAAACAAGTGAAAACTTTCAAATAACTTGGATTTTATTGTTGTTCCATCAGCACCAGAACTCCACATAAACACATCCATCAATTACATACAGAAAACGTATATCTAACAATTGGTAATTTCAATCATTGGTAGTTTCATTAGCAGGTTAATTTTAATGTGTAAATATCGTTCAACTTGTATCAGCTTCATTTTGTTATCCTTCAAGGTAGGTCAAGAAACTGACACCTCAGTGATGTTGGAACTCTATTTTATTGTTATAGAGCAGGGGTGTCAAACTTGTTTTCATTGAGGGCCGCATCAGGGTTGTGTTTGACCTTGGGGGGCCAGGGTGGGCATGGCCAGAGTGGGCATGGCCAGCTCAACATCACTTGTGTTGGGGGCACCTGTGTCAGCCCGAGGACTCTGCCAGAGAAAACGGGCTCCCGAGCTCAGTTTTCGGCTGTGACGGCCTCCTGCAACCCTCTGCTAGCAAAAACAGAGCTGCAGTCACCCCGAGATCTGTTTTTGTTTGCAAAGGCACTGTGGACCAGTCCTTCACTGTTTCCAGGGTGGGCCAGATCTAAGCACCCCATAGACCACATCTGGCCCCAGGGGCTTGATTTTGACACCCCTGTTATATAGTAACTGAATCTTGACAGCCTTTCAGAGTTTCTCTCTGCCCCTTCTTATAGCATACAAAAATAAAGTGGGTTATTTTGAGTCTCTTTCTTATGCTTATTCTTCTTCCATGATTGAGATTTTTATTGTTTCTTATTTGTTTATTTACTTTTAACATTATTTCACTTTGTCTCCCTCCCTCTACATATTCTTTGAGAGGAACTCTGTTCCAAGGAAACACGATACACAAAGTTTATAGGGGCAAGCCCAAGGGAAACCAAATGGAAATCTGATTTTGTGACCTGGAAACTCACAACATTAAGCCAAATCAAGCTTCAGTTCCTCAGACATATGTTTATTTATTTATCAAATTGATTTGCTGCCCATCTCGCAGGTCAGGCAACTCCAGCAACTCCAACATCAGGATAGCAACATATAACAATGATTACAAATATAAAAGTGAGTTAAAATTACAAAAATTAAAACAAGCTAAAAATAGGGGTTTAGAGGGAAGAGGTGGGGTTCCTCCTCTATTAGGGTATCCACCACCTCCTGCCACCAGGTTCTCCTTCAGGACACCCATGCCAGCTAAATTTAAGGACTTTCTTCAATGCTAAACGACTTACCTCCTGTGGCAAGATGTTCCAGAGATCAGGAGCCAAAACAGAAAAGGCTCTTCAACTGGATCCCATCAACCAAAATTCCTTGAGCTGCAGTATGTTTAGTCCTATCAATTTCAGTAAAATTACTTTTACTTAGGATTGCCATAGGTGTCTGTCAGCAGAATGACAACTGTTGGAATAGCATGTTACCTTATATCCCCAATCTGCTTAAGAAAATTCAGGAAACTGCATCCAATTTCAGATGCAGAGAATATTTTATCCACAAGAACAATAAAAGAAGATACCGCCTAAATCTTGTTTAATATTGGATGCTGTCCAATCATGATTAAACTACTCATAACAAATGCATAAATCCCACTGATTTCAATAAGTATACTCTGATTAAATCTGCTTCCACCACAATATATTAAAACACAATATAATCAGAGTCCACCAAAAGTAACATAAAGTGAAAATGTGCAAAAGCTGTTAGAAAATACAGATAAGTTGAAATATCTTCTGGTTTAAAATCTCTTTATTGTTTTAAAATAAGGCTCCACATCATTCTTCATTGTCAAGCTTCAAGACATTCTTCATCACTCAGTTCTTTAATGAGTTAGACCTCATTTACAGACTGTCACTAAATCCCTTCCTACTTATGGCTCTTTTTTTCTCAGTTCATTAATTCTCATGGGCTGCTTCTTTCTACCAGAGAAGGAAGATCAAATGCTACAGACTGAGTGTGGGAAGCAATTTATTTGCTTGAGCTGCGCTAGATGGTTCCAAGACTCCCCCTCACAGTATGTCTTTGCTTTTGTTTTTCATTTCTCATAATTAGCCAGAAATCTTCTGTCTGGTGATGGGTACATGTTCACTGTTTGATTTTATTTTTCAGGAACCCCTCTCCTCATATCTAGATCTAATAATTTTAATTCAATTTATAAAATTTATAGCCTTCATAATCATAGTTTGTTCCTATGTGCTTTAAATCCAGATTTAATTTAAATATTATGACACTAGAGAGCCAGTTTATTATAGAAGCTAAGGCTCAGAAACTGGGAGAAAGTGAGTTCTAGTCCCACCTTAGCACAAAACCATTTTGGTGAACCTCGGGCAGTCACTCAGCCCTAGGCAGAAGGCAAGACAAATCACTTTTGAAATTTTGTCAAGAAAACAACAGGGACAGGAAATAAAAATGAAATGAAATGAAAAACTACTAACCAATCTTAAAAAGAAAAGAAAAGAAAAGAAAAGAAAGAAAAGAAAAATATCCAGCAATTGTTTAAAGGTTTTTCATGGATTTTTATATTTTTGATTTTATTTGTTGTTTTGTTATTCTGATTACTGTGCAGTGTCCAGTTACTTTTCGTGAGATGTGTGGCTATGTAACTTTGATAAATAAATAAGACAGATTTAGTATATTAACCTCTGCTGTTCCACTAAATGCCTGAAGTAATTAACGCTAAAAATAAAAATGAAAATGTGAATTAGAATTAAAAGGAACTGCAAATCAACCAAAAATGTACCACCAACAATTCACAACAATTCACAAAGAAAGGCCATTTACATATCAGAATTCTGTACTAGTATAGCTTCAGCATTCATATCTTCAAAATGTCACCATGGTTGGCAAAAAGTGTAGGTCGTCCTTGCTTAACAACTATCCATTCAGCTACCGTTTGTTACAACTCCCCAATACCGGCCTACCACCCCTTAAATCTAGGCTGCCTTCCACAGCCGCAGTCAGACATAGTGGGCCAGAAATAGAGGCCTTTGGCAGTCTCATCCCTAACACCACTGCCGCCACTCAGAAATGGCAACTTGCTCCATTCTCCCAGGAATGAGAACCCTGGGAATTGGAATAATGGTTCTTGTTGCTCCTGAGGATGCACCATGCCCTACTTACTGTCAGATGTTTTTATTCTGCTCTTGAGCTTCCAATTGCACAGGGCCCTTTTCCCTGAAGCTGTCTCAGAGCCAGTTCTTGGGGAGCGCTGGGCTGGAGGAACCAGAAACACACCATCTGTCTGCAGGCATTTTTCTGCTGCTGCTGAGTGGTCTGTGCAGCATATCCAAAGTTTTGGAAGGCTTCCAAAACCCTGCTAGAACTGGTTCCAAGGCAGCTTCGGAAAAGGATGGCTGATGTGACGTAGTATCAGATAGGCCACTCAACAGCAAGAGTAACAATACTTGAGAGTAAGCAGTGTGCAACAGATAATTGGGAGTGCTGGGTGATGAAGCAGTCGCACCATTCCCAAAAGCCCATACATATTGAAAAATGGCATAAGGCATCATTTCTGAGTGGCACCTGTGGTATTAGGGCTGGTGTTGAAGAGCTGGATAGTGGCAATTGGCTGAAACGCCTGAAAGCTCTGGTCTTCCACTTTGGTCAAATGTCGCTGTGCAGAGTGGCCTAGATCAGGGGAAAAGTAGACACACATGGAGTTGGGTGGCATTCCTCAGTTGTAGCGGTAGCACCAGGGCTGAAGTCAAGGCCTGGGATGGTAGCAGCTGGCTAAAACTGCAGTAGCTCCAGGCCTCTACTTCAGGTCTAGGCCCAGGGCTTCTTCCAATGAGTGTCGCATTGCAGGGTCAGTTGGGAGGGTTACTGCTTTGCACTGCAATGCAACCTACCCAACTTGTGCGCGGCTTGTGCTGGGGCCCCCAGAGCCTCCTCCACCCACAGAGGCACCTGTGCAATCACTTAATGAGAGCAACTGTGAGTGCCAGGATTGTGGTCATTGAGGAAAGTGGTCACAGCTTCTTGTTTAATGTTCATTGCAATGACTGACAAATGAAATTCTGGTCTCAGTCGTGATTGTAAATGATTACATCTATTTATTTTTGGTTACACGGCTATGTAGCTGAAACTGCTATAAAGATAGGGTCTATGTATAGCCTGTAAGACATTAGAACAGAGGTGTCAATCTTGAATTCATTGAGGGCCGCATCAGGTTTGTGTTTGACCTCAGGGGGCCGGGGTGGGTGTGGCCAGCTCAACATCACTTGCGTCGGATATGCTGACACCATATTCAGCATATAACGAAAGTCAGAAGGTGGTGGTAAGTTATTTGAGAGCAAAACTTTGTGTGCTAGATCATATCCTTTATCATTATCATTCTGTTGCCAAAATAATATTTTCCTCATTTCTTGTCATCAGAATGAACAGAGGGTGCCATTTTGCCTTAAGCAGCAAAGTGACTTGGGTTAGTTTTGCACATTATTCAAATAGCTGACAGATTTATCTCCAATGGAGATAGGCCTCCGAAGAAAGGTACACCCATGCACTCTGAACCTAGAAACAGACAAGGGCTAAACCATAATTCTTCCATTCTTGATAAGAAGTGTGGCCATCATCTGACCCCAGCTGTTATCATATAGTGTGGGTTGATCAAGTATATTTCTTTAGCACTCAATTTCCTCCACAGGAAAGTAAATTTTAAATGGTGGGCGGAAGGAACAGCAGCTTCAGTACATTTTTGTCTGTCATACGTCATTGTGAATGCATACATATGTGTAGATACTGAGCACTTAATGTAAAATATTCCTTGTCCTCCCCAAAATTAGAAAAGTCCCCCATGACACCACAGCATCATTGCCATGCCTTCTGTGACTTCATCACATAAAATTTGCACATAAAATTACTTGTAATGAATAATACTGTTTCTCTGGTTAAATATTACCATGATTTCCTGAACAAAGTGATCACATTAGATGTTATTATTAATGTATTTTATTTATGTATTGTCAAATTTAGATCACTCTCAAAGTGACTCTGGGCAGTTTACAGATTAATTATAAGTTAGATTTTTTGCTTATAAGGTAAAGAAGATCTCTCTCCAGCTGTTGGAACTATTGCAAAACTCAGCCTAGTATTTTTCCTATGAATATAAAAGCCACTTAAAGAAAATCAATAAAAGCAAGAATAGTCTTTTGTCATTAAGTTCTACACCATATTACTTCTCTATTACAGGTCTTCTGAGCAACATTTTTTATTGTTTAATTTCTTGTTTTTACTAATTAAAAAGAAAAAAAAATCAATCTCACTCCTAAATGAGTCCATGATTTTTTTTTCTGATATTGCAGAATTTGCAGATATTCAAGCAGTAAACAATACACCAATCAAGGAACTCAGACAAACAAGCGAACAGTAAACAACAGTCTAATCAAGAACCAAGAACACTCCCATCAGCACCGACAAAGCAAGCTACTAGGGTACAAAATGAGAGCAAACCCCACTCCCTTTTAGCACTGATGATGTTAGTTGAGTAATGAAACACCTGCAAGAAAACAACCAAGGTCAGAGAGCATCAAGGACCCTTCTGTTTCTTAAGTTTAGGGCAATGAATTATCCTTGGCTGTATTGGGGGGGGGGGATTGTATAATCAAAGGAATATAAAAACATATTTGAAAGACTGCATCCTTCCAGATTGTCTTTTATGAAGTATAATATGATAGGGAAAGCTGTCTGGAAATATAAAACGTAAGTAAGAGAAGGTCAGGGTACATCCTTCTCTTGTTTTTCACTTGGTGGGCAGACTAACTTCTAGTTCACATGATGGTGCTGTTACTTCTCTTTTATTGTACCTCCTTAGGGGATGGGATCTGCAACATTCCTTGCCTCCCCACTCTACTGGGTCGGGTAGATGTAACTGGCAAGAGACGGTACCTCGAATAATCCAGTCCCAAGCCATGAAGGGCTTTAAAGGTGACAGCCAGTGCTTTGAAATGCACCCAGAAGCAAATCAGCAGCCAAGGATGTGATGGCCTCTTTTCTCCTGCATCTTGAATCATGTCAAGTGAGCTAGGAAGTGGTTTCAGTTTGCCCTAAGATAAGAATGAATTGGACACAACTGAATAGACTGGAAAGTTATTTGTACTAATACTGCAGTGCATATGTGCTGAAATAACTTAATTATAAGATTGCACAAGCTTTATACTATACTAATATAGGTTAGACAAAGTTCACATCAGTATTTTTAGTGATACTTTGAACCCTGTGCTTTAAAGTTGAACATTAGTCTGTGTTATATAGAGTTCAGAATTAATCTCAAAATCCTTATGAAATTATTGCATGCAAATGTGAAGAGAAGATTTAATACAAATCATTCTTTATTCTACACCGAGAACAGAACATTTCCTAAAACATAATATGAATATTTTTTTTCTACTGAGTTTAGTATGGATTTGAATGTATTCAAAAAGAGAAAGAAAGATACGCATAATATAAAACATGACAGGCCTGCAAGCAGTTTTAGCTTGCATGGTTGATTCTTACACTGAATAACATTCTGGGTCATGTTGACCTTGGCAGTTTTATGGAGATCATATTAGTACAGATATGAAATGTTCTTGAGCAATTTCAGAAATGTATTTGACTAAAGCTAAAAGACTTAAAGAATTCTGTAGGCGCAGATGTTTCTTGTCAAGGGTTCCAAGCAAGTTTTAGGTGCATTAAGAAAATATCTGGCATTTTAAAGATTGCATTGAGCCTTTTTTTTTCAGCTTGTTAAGGCAAAAAATTAATAGGGCTGTGAACATTTTTAAAATGACTTGGAGTGATTTAGAATAAGTGCTTCAAACCTTGCATGAGGACATTTCTTTCTTATCTATTAAAAAGTTTGTCTTCTTGCAAGCTTCTGGGCAAGACTAAAAAAAAAGAGAGAGTTAACTTTTAAAACACTAGCCTATTATTTTTTTTCAGGTTTGTCGGGAACTCTGACAAAATTTAAACAGCCTACTTTGATAAATAGCAAAGAGGTGCCATGCTCACACAAGGTGTAAAACACTTATTTCCAAATAATTTTCAAAGAGTGCCTTTCCCTAAAAAGTAAACAGCTAGATTTGAACATGTATCAGCATTACACATCCTGACATTCTCTAACAAACTGTTTTAAAAGAGGTTTAAAGTGAATATTCCTGATTTTGGCTTTTGATCATCCCCGCATCCTCCTTTCTCTCATACCTGGGAGATACCCACAGCAGAAAGTCTATCTTAGTAGAGTCCTAGAAGCAAAGTGATGACAACGAACAGCTTCTGTTCACTGCCCACTGATTAAATCTTTGGTGTTTGGGCTGAAGATAATTTAAATGGAATACTTCCTGTTATCCATGCTATTCTTCAAGATGATCAAGCAAAAAACTAAAATATCCACATCACTTTCTACACTCCCCCCCAAAACCCTAATTTCTGGCAGAAAAGCATTTATGTTGTTGCAGACAGTCTTATGGTTGACAGACAAAAGCATTTATCAGATACGTGCAGGAGAGGGTACAGAAGGAAACAGCTATTTTGTAAATGAGATAACACTCCAACTAGAAGAACAACTTATCACCAACAAAAAGACAAAAACAAAGAGGAGAGGGAGGGAGGGAGAGGGAGGGAGAGAGAGAGAGAGAGAGAGAACCAGCTTTGACATATCATCAAATCTTTTATAGTCAAAGACCAGCATAAAGAGGGTAGGCTACAGTCAATTAAAAGGCATAGAAAACAATTGAAGTCTTATAATTAAAAAAGCTAAAAGTTATGAAACAAAAATGTACTGTATATAACAACAAAAGTCTAAAAGCATTAAATGGATATAGGGGAGCATCAAAGTTAGTATGTGGCAGACTAAATCTATCACAATATAGAGCACTGTAAAATGACAAACTAGATGCTCATTAAAACTAGTTTATGGCACAGGATTTTAAGTGCTGCTGTGCAGAACCTGGCAATATTATATTCTGCAGCAGGGTTGACATCTAAAAGCAGCAGGGAGGCGTAGTCTTGTCCTGTGCACCCTGGGTAATTGTGCAATAATGGTGAGATGAGGGTAGTGAGAATATCTGCAACACAGGCACTGGAGCAGTGCATGCTTTGTTATTTCTGTGTGGCCAGAATCACAGGGACACTGTCTCCCCAGATAAAAATATATATCTTATATTGGTTTTCAAGGGCGGTTGAGGGCACACTGTGTCAGAATAAAGGCCCTCCAATGGTTAAGGACTTTGAGATGAATTAAGTATGCCATAGCGAGGGAGAATACTCTTTGGATTCACTGGAAATAAAGGTTGGGGTCCTGACTAAATTCAGTCGGTGCTGTGTGTCTGCTACACTCTGTTTAATGAGTACTTTGGCCTGATCATGTCCCATATTGAGTAAAAGACCTGAAGGGAAGCTCAAAGGTGATATTTTAGTTGCCACTGTTTTTCTCATGTAGACTGGAAATTATCCCTCATAGTTAAGGGGGGGGAAGATTAGTTTGAGTCAATAGTTGTATATTGCCACCCACACTCTCACCTCCACTTTCTTGAGGCCTATCTCTAGTCTTAGAATGGCATTGGAGACACATGTTGGAACTTGAAGGGCTGATCTTAATAATTTGGACTGAACAAGTTCTAATGCTGTTAAATTGAAGAAGGGGTCTAGCTGACCAGAAATTGTGCTTGCTCTCAAATAATTTGAGTGCTGCAGGTATATAGTGACCAGATCTTGTCTTGAAGACAATATATTTCATCAGTTCAAAGGGAAACATTTTTTAAATGCCTTCTCTTCTTGCAGCACCTGTCCCATGAAAAACTGTCGTCCAAGAGATCTGGATGGTTCCATCTTTTCCAGAGTTTTGTAAGACTTCGCAGATGTAAATGTTCTCCCAGGCCATTGGACTGGGAGATTAAACCTGCCCACTGATATATTTGTTTGGTACATATGTATTAATATTAATTAATGTTTTTAAGCCTGGGTATATGTTATATATTAATTATAATTATTATTCTATTTTGTATATTGTATTATGGTCGCTTCAGTGAGATGGCAGGCAATATAATGTTTAATTAAAAGTGGCTATTAATATGTATCAATTAGACAAGAGATATCCAATATACTAGGTAGGAGAACCATTTCTGACTGCACAATAGAGATGACCACTAGGTGGAAGCAGGGTGTGAGATATTTCTAGATGTTTGTTACTGATAGAGAGCATCTTTATTTTTCTCAGGCTAGATCTGAGAAGGCCATCTGGTAGGCCATAAATATCAGATTACATTTGGTGCTCCAGGTTCAAATACCTACTCAACCATGAAGCTCACTGCATGGCTCTGTTGTTGTGAGAATAGAATGGAAAGCATATTGAAACTGTTATGTATTGAATATATATAGTTGTGTTAAGCCCTGCTAAAGTGAAACTAACCTTTAGATGACCCTAACTGTTAA
>JANHFL010000510.1:20631-40685 GCA_032468155.1 Oxyrhabdium leporinum
GCTGTTCCTCAGTTCCAGTTTTGAGTCAATAAATGTTGTTGTAGCTATGCTGGTCTGCTTCTTGCCTACTGAAGCCCGCTACACAATAGTGGCAACAAGGATGGGATGCTGCAGAGGGGAGAATTGCTGCTAACCAAGAGACTGAAATCACTGGGTGATAGACTGGATAACGAGCCCCGGCAGGACTAGTCCTCACCCCTGCCTACCAGGGAGCCACACTGGAGGCATGCTGAAATCACTGGGTGTCAGACCAGGTAAAGAGCCCTGGTGGGACCACGCTCCCTGCCCTGCCTGCCAGTAAGACACACTGGAGGCACAGATGTACCTGAGGGATTCGTCCCCAGGTTTCCTAAGTGCAGCCCAGCTCCAACCGCAGCAGTACAGGCACCACAGGGACCTTCTCAAAATGGCTAAACTGGGAAGGCTCAACGAGTTCAATATTACTCACCCGGAACAGTGGAGCTCATACATCTCCCAAGTAGACAACTATCTCCGGGCTAACCAGGTCACGGATGACGACCTGAAGGTGGCAACCCTACTATGTGTCTGCGGACAAGCCACATTTGATATTGCTGAAAACTTGAAAGCACCAGCAAGTGTAGAGACTGTGGCCTACACAGACCTCAAGAAAAAATTAAGGGAACATTTTGAGCCTAAACTCTTGGTCATTGCTCGGCGCTATGCATTCGATCAACGTGAACAGTGGTCCAGGGAATCTGTAGCAGAGTTTGTGGCAGCCCTTTGCCAAGCTTCGCGCCAATGCGAGTTCCCTGATCTGGAAGACCATCT
This sequence comes from Oxyrhabdium leporinum, assembly GCA_032468155.1. NCBI lineage: Eukaryota > Metazoa > Chordata > Lepidosauria > Squamata > Cyclocoridae > Oxyrhabdium > Oxyrhabdium leporinum. The sequence continues at coordinate 21,421 of JANHFL010000510.1, forward strand.
CAGAGACAGGCTCGTTTGCGGCCTGCATAATAGTGAATTACAGCAGCGCCTATTCGCCATGGAGAAATTGACTTTCCAAGAGACGTTGAAGGAAGTCATGTCAGATGAGGCTGCTGGAGGGGCCATGAAGACTCTCTGGCCACCAAAAACACACACCAGCCCCCCCCAGCAATCCACCAAGAGACCACAGAAGGCTCGGGAGGTCAGTGAGAGTGAAGAAATCGACCGCTTGCAGAGAGAGCCACTCAGATGGCCACGCTCTACAGAGCAAGCAACTTCCCCACAGAGCTGCACAAGCTGCGGGGGACTGCATGAAAGAGCAGAGTGCAGATTCCGCATAGCAGTATGCCGTGCCTGTGGAAAACAAGGGCACATTGCCAGAGTTTGCAGTGGTCATCAGTGGGAAACGAAACCTGCGACGCAGCAGCACAAGGGGAAATGGCCCCCAGGACAGAACAGAGTTGAACACTGTACAGGAAGGTGTAGCATCCAACACACAGGGGCCCAACGCCCCATAAAAAAAAAAGACTCCAACTAAAACTGCAAGGGGTCCCATGCTCCATGGAGCCAGATACTGGATCGGCTCTGTCCATTATCTCCTCCAGACTTTCGACCACATTTGCAAATGTAGCCGATGGTAGGTCCCGCTCAAATCATCGAGCTTAGTGCTAATGGACTTCCAGAGTGTCTGTGTTCCCGTAAGGGACGAGGCTACCATTGGAGTACAATTCAGAGAGTTTGAGGGTCCCCTCAGCATAGTGGTCATAGAGGGGCCGCGCACCAGCCTCATAGGTCTGGAGTGGTTCGAGGCCCTGGGCATCAGGGTGACGGGCATCCATCCAACCCAAATAGCCGATCTAGAGGCTGTATGCCAACAATATGCTGACGTATTCAGCACTGAGCTAGGACAATACAAAGGGGCACCCATTTCACTCAACCTCAATCCAGCAGTAACTCCAATCCGATTAAAACCACGCAGGGTTCCTTTTGCATTGAAGCCTAAAATTGATGTGGAACTAGACAAGCTGTTACAGCAGGGAGTGCTCCAACCTGTGGACTGTAGTCAGTGGGAGACTCCCATAGTGACCCCAGTTAAGCCTAATGCGGACGTTCGCATCTGCGCAGACTACAAGTGCACCATAAAAGGCACTACAGCAGCATGCTTACCCTGTACAAGTGGTAAGCCACATCCTCGCCTTGCTCCAGGGAGGCCAAATCTTCGCTAAGCTAGACCTCGACCAGGCCTACCAGCAGCTACCGGTAGACGACGCTACTGCAGAAGCACAAACAATAGTCACACACAGAGGTGCATTCCGAGTACGCCGCTTGCAGTTTGGGGTAAGCATAGCACCAGGGTTGTTCCAAAGTATTATGGAACGAACACTGAAGAACATTCCCGGCGTCTGCCCGTAGTTTGATGATGTCCTGATCATGGGGGAATCAGCGGCAGTCCTGGCAGAACATCTCCACGCAGTACTCCAACGTTTCCACAAGGCAGGCCTAAAACTCAAGAAGGAAAAGTGCCAGATCAGCATGGAATCCACAGAATTCCTGGGTTTCCGCATTGACGCTGCCGGAATCCACCCATCTGAAGCAAAGCTAAAGGCAATTCAGCAAGCCCCCACACCAAAATTCAAGGCGGAGCTTCAAGCATTCTTGGGCTTGCTCAATTTTTACCACTCCTTCTTACCGCATAAGGCTGCCCTGGCAGAACCGCTACACCGCCTACTGAACAAAAAAGCACCCTGGGTCTGGTCGAGCACTCAAGACAAAGTGTTCAAGGCGGTAAAATCATTGCTATCCTTGGACTCTGTCCTAGCTCATTTCAATGAAACCCTACCAGTAACACTAGCCTGTGACGCTTTGCCATACGGCATTGGGGCAGTACTAAGCGACAGGATGCCAGATGGTAGAGAGGCCCCCATCGCATACTATTCTAGAACGTTATCATCGGCTGAAAGGAACTATGCCCAGATAGACAAGGAAGCCCTCGCCATAGCAGCTGGCATTAAGAAGTTCCACTTCTTATATGGACGAACCTTCACCATCTTTACAGACCACAAACCTCTGCTCGGTCTCTTCACAGCTGACAAACAGACACCGCAGATCCTGTCACCGCGAATGCTATGATGGTCCATTTTCATGGCTTCATACTCGTACCAGCTAGTCCACAAGCTGGGCAAGGAAATGGGCCATGCCGACGCTCTCAGCCAACTGCCTCTATCGCAGACTGAGCCAGATCCGGCCCCAGCTTGTCGTATTCTGGCGATCCAAGACCTGCCTGAAGCACCCCTACATGCAGGGGACGTTGCAGCTGAAACCACCACAGACAGAACGCTTAGCCGCATTCTTAACTGGGTGTTAAGGGGATGGCCAGAGGCCCGGCCAGGCCCTGAATTCCAACACTACGCTTCTTGGAAAAATGAACTGTCGGCCCACAAGGGATGTGTGCTGTGGGGCAGCAGGGTCATCATTCCACCCAGTCTTCGTTCCAAGGTGATGGATTCCCTACACGAGGGGCACTCAGGAATTGTTCAGATGAAGGCTGTAGCCAGGAGCTACTTGTGGTGGCCAGGCCTGGACAAAGACATTGAGAATCAAGTAAGGAGTTGCCAGGCCTGCCAAGAAACCCAACCAGAGATGCCACAAACACCACTGCACCACTGGGAGACCACGCACACCCATGGTCTTGCATGCACATTGACTTTGAAGGGGCAGGTGTTCCTGATAGTAGTGGACAGTTATTCCAGGTGGTTGGAAGCGGCACCAATCTCATCAATGACCATGACCAGGGTCATCCAATGTAATCCTGTCCGACAATGGGGCACAATTCATGGAAGAAGATTTTCAGTCATTCCTTAACACCAACATGATTCGACACATAACATCTGCTCCATTCCACCCCATGATCAACGGTCAGGCCAAACATATTGTCAGGACCACAAAGGAGGTGCTCAAGTGGATGATAAATGGGGACTGGAATCACTGCCTGGCGAACTTCCTCTTGTGTCAACACACAACTCCCAGTACAGCAACAAGTCACAGCCCAGAGGAGCTTAGGTGGGGCCGCCGGCTCAAAACGAAGCTCAACTGGCTTCACCCAGACAGAGTAGAAGCAGAGACGGCTCAGCCAACCCCCCCCCTGAAACTTACAGCTAGGTGAATTGGTCTGGGCCAGGTACTATGGGAGTGGGGCACCTTGCGTGGCAGCTAGGGTAACTAAGGTAACGGGTTAGGGTTACTCTGGGGAATGATCGTACAATCAGGCGCCACATTGATCAGTTACGTCGTCAGCAGACTGGGCCAGTCCCAGATGAGGATCCCAAGGCTTTATCAGACCCACTAGAGAACTGTTTTCCTCCGAGTTTTCCTACACCACCCATGGCTGCTTCCGAAGAAATGGAGGTAACCAAGGGTCATAGAGCCGCCGCCACTCACAGGCAATCAAAACGGCCATCAAGACTCTGTCCAATTGGAGATATTCTACTTAATTGGACAATATTCTACTTAAAGAGGACTCTCCAGTAACATTGCGGCGGTCCGCTAGGATCTGTGGCCTCCCAGCCTATTTTAAAGACTATGAATATTGAACAGACTGAGGGTAAGAACTATCCTAGGGGGGAGGGTTGTTATGTATTGAATATATATAGTCGTGTTAAGCCCTGCTAAAGTGAAACTAACCTTTAGATGACCCTAACTGTTAACTCCAACTGTTTTGGAGGTAAACTTAGAACATTCATATTTGGGCAGGCTTTTTCAAGTATTATGATTGGTTACAGTCCTGTGGGCCCAGAGTATAAATTATAGGGATTTGCCGGCAGTTCCTCAGTTCCAGTTTTAAGTCAATAAATGTTGTTGTATCCATTCTGGCCTATTTCTTGCCTACTGAAGCCAATAGAAACTCTGAAGTTTGCAGGAAGAAAAGTGAGATACACATTTACAACAACATATACATGTATAGAACGTGTACATGTATATGTTCATGTGTAATTACAAATATTAGCAAAGTAAAACATCAGGATGGGAGACTTTGTCTGTTACGCACAAGGCCAAATATATCTAATAGTATATTAGACATTCTCAGTTTGAATTAATCTTTATTAATCAGTTGACAGTCACTGAAAAACCACCAAGAGTAACTTTAGATTGTGGTGGGACATAAATGAAATTAAACAAATTCCTTGGACCAAAATCTATAGACACTAAATAAGTTATATGTGTTCCAGGTATATCTTTAAACAGCTCAATGACTCAGCTAAAAGTAGGAATGTCAAATTCAGGCTGCAAAATATTGCATAACCACCAGATGGCATAAAGTTTTCTATCTATTCTTGCTGCCTTATAGTGATTATAAGTATTTTTGCATCCCAGTTCTTCTGGGCCTAAAACAATAGCTGGTCCAGTTATGGCTCCAAGGAAGAGCCACAATATGTCTCTCCTCCTTTCCTTTACCACCACCAACAAAAACCTGTACCATTTTTAAAATTCCACTTTTATTATATTTATAAGTAACTCTAGGTCACAGGTATCATACTCGACACGTCATGTTGCCATCACATGATGTTTTGTAATGTTTTTCCCATTCACGAAGCTTGGGTGTGCGTGGCCTACATGTGACGTATCCAGCTCATGAGCCACCAGTTTGACACCCCTGGTCTAGGTAGAAAACATACCTAATACACTTTCCTTCTCCTATTTTCCCCACAACCCTATGTGGTAAATAAGGCTGAGACAGAATGAGTGGGCCAAAGTCACCCAGCTAGTTTCACACCTAAGGCAGGACTAGAACTCATCATCTTCCAATATCTAGCCTGGTGCCTTAATCACTAAGCCAAACTGGTTTCTATTCCTTCTCCACTCAATAAAATGAAGGTAGTCTTTAACTTACAACCACAATTGAGCCCAAAATTTATGTTGCTAAGTGAGAAATTTGTTAAGTGAGTTTTGCCCCCATTTTACAACTACGCTTGCCACATTTGTTAAATGAATCACTGCAATTGTTAAATTAGTAATTTAACAATGGCTGTTAAGTGAATCTGGTTTCTCCATTGACTTTGCTTGTCAGAAGGTTGCAAAAGGTGATCACATGATCCTGGGCCACTGTAATTGTCATAAATACGAGTCAGTTGTCAAGCATCTGAATGTAAATCACGTGATCATGGGGATGCTGCAACAGACATAAGTGTGAAAAATAGTCATGTCAATTTTTCAGTGCCATTGTAACTTTGAACAATCACTAAGCGACTGTTGTAAGTCAAGGACTACCTGTAAAGTAGCATATCTGATTTACTTTGTCTTATTTTTTTTCAGAACATCTTACTTTTCCCACAACTTTTCTTTCCCGTTTTTATAGAGTTTGGATCTGTATTCCAAAGCCCTTAAGGCAGGTCAATAGCCTTTTTCACTTTTATTATTTACTATTATTTTGCTCAGTTTGACCCATAGATTAGGTCTTATTTGCTTCAGTTCTCAACAGCCTAATGTCACATACACATTACATGTTTCTGAATTAATCCAAAATTAATCCCCAAATTGTTTACCCTTCCAGCTCTGCTGTCAGAGATATTTCTTCAGTCTTTGACTCAGTCTAGATTAGCATGCCTAATATATGTATATTTAATTAAAGTCTCTGCTCATATTTTCCATAACCTTCTCAAAGCCGCATGAAGTACAGAATGGAATATTACAGTCACTTTCTTACTTCAGAATCCATATCATTCTTTAAATTTTATTTTATTAACAAATATAAGCATTAAACCAGTAAAAATCTTAACAAATTCTTCAAATTTCTGGGCAAATCACAAGCCCTGCAGCAATTACCTGAGAGTCAAAAAATGATTTTTTATTTTTTTTTTACATTTCCTATTTTTGTATTTTTTCCCAATCTGAGACAATATGAGTGATTATAATTTGTTTTATATACTCATAGATATTACTACCCTGAAAAATATTAAAAATATCTAAAAGAGTTCTGAATCATTTCAAACTATGATAGGACAATATTTTCTCAAAGTTAACTAATTAAGAATTATGAAGAACCAGTAAATGCTTGGTTTAGAATGCTGACATTTAGAAAGTACAGTACAGTATATCTATTGCAGTTTGTAGTCTTCAACTTGCAACCGCAATTGAGCCCAAAATTTATGTTGCTAAGTGAGAAATTTGTTAAGTGAGTTTTGTCCCCATTTTACAACTATTCTTGCCATGTTTGTTAAGTGAATCACTGCAATTAAATTAGTAACATGGTTGTTAAGTGAATCTGGTTTCCCCATTGACTTTGCTTGTCAGAAGGTTGCAAAAGGTGATCACATGATTCTGGGACACTGTAATTGTCATAAATGTGAGTCAATTGTGACCATGGGGATGCTGCAGCAGTCATAAGTGTGAAAAATAGTCATGTCAATTTTTCAGTGCCATTGTAACTTTGAACAATCATTAAGTGACTGTTGTAAGTCGAGGACTAGCTGTAAAGTAGCATATCTGATTTACTTTGTCTTATTTTTTTCCGGAACATCTTATTTTTCCTGCAAGTTTTCTTCCCCCCTTTTACACAGTTTGGATCTGCATTCCAAAGCATTTGAGGTAGGTTCACTGCCTTGAGTTATATATAAAAAGGTGGGATAAAATACCATCTCCAAAATGGAAGATCATCTTGGAAAATAAGATCAGCATATGTTAAGATCAGAGGCAAGCAAGTTAGAAAAGATGAAAGAAAAAAAAACCCTGAAGTACAAGAAAACAAAAGAATATCTGATCAAGAAATAACACCTAGAGACAAGAAAGATCAAGGAAACAATGGAAATTTTTAAAAAGCACTAGACAACAGCCATAAACAAGACAATCAGCAGATACTAAACTGGAATTACACACTACAGTCAGAATCCCTCATTTCAGTCAAATCGGAGATGTTTCTATCAATCCATCAACAGAAAAACTGTAATGAATCAACCAACACTTGACAAAGAAACAGTGCGCTTCTGGGTGGGACAATTCAGAGAAATACAAAAAGATTGCAGCTTGGATAAAGGAGGTGGAGAAGGGTGGGGGGAGAATCTGAAATGAAAGAACCTGTAATAGCAACAAAAATTGTAGAGAAAAAGAGATCAAGAATTGGAAAGAGATGAATCATATGGGTTTTGATTGAAACACCTCATTGGTTTACACCCACTCACTGCAGGCATTTTAATAACACATTGCAAGGATGTGAAATTGAAGATTACTTAACTTCTGGTAAAACCTACTTGATAATGAAAGATCCAGCAAAAGGGGCAGCACCCAACAACTACAGGCCAATTACCTGCTTATTGACAACTTTCAAATTTCTAAACATTACAGAATTGTTTTCTGGCCTCTGCTTTTCCGTTTTGTGACTATGTTTCCTATTTACTGAAAATACAGATACAAAATAGTTCACCTGATTTCATCACCTGATTTGTATGACCCAACTTAGAAATTGTTGATATTGGGAGGATGCAACGCAAAGGTTGCTCACATATTGCTTCCTTCCTTCACCCATCTAATAGTGCCATCAGAAACCCATATCAGAGTAACAGGATAGGTGTTTCTTGTTTTACTCTTGATTTCTTCAGGAGAAAGCAAAAAGAAATCTGCAGCAGAAGACAAACTGCAAAAGCCACATGAATTACTGGCACATACAGAAGAGGTTGGAGTGCGGTGGCTCATGTGGTTAGGATGTTATTCTGACAATCAACAGGCTCATGTTTGAGACTCTGGTTGCTGCCATGAGATGGGTGAGTTCCCATCACTCAGTCCAACTCCTGCTGACCCCACTGTTTGAAGGTGGGCAACAGTGAGTAGATAGATGGATACCACTTTGGTGGGCAGCTTAATGGGGACATGAAAGGAACCTCCAAATGGACATCCCCTGGGCAACAGTCACCAGCTAATCCTTTCAACCTGGAAGAGCTATGGCGCTCCCAATATGACTGTAGTTATACAGAAGAGGGAGAGAGGAAGAGAGGGGTTTGTATAGAATACTGCAGATTATGTATATAGACAATGGGTTTCCACTATTAAATAATGGTCATAGCTTGACATATGCCAATAAAATCATTAATTAAAAGAAGACAGAATACAAAATATAATTAAAGCAAACAGCTGTATATCTAAATAAATAATAAATACATAAAACAAGTGCAATAATGAATATAAGGACACATTTTGGATGAGTCCACATTTTGGATATTTTGTGACTGGATGCTGAGAGATAGCTGTTTGGCCTGATCTCTGTTAACAGACTGCAGCAGATACTTTTCTATATAAGATTGTGAAAGGCTCATAAGCTTACTGGAAGTGTTTTCTTCTAATTTTGCAAAATGTTAAGCCTTTTCTTACTTCTTACACAACTTATTTCTCTCCGAGATATACAATAGTGGTTTCTGTTCATATTTTAAAGGATGTTATTCTCTAATGACTGACATCATTATATCAGCATGTGACCCTGTGGTTCTTTACTAATGGTGTTGAAGCATGAGTATTATAGTGCCTCTTTTGTAAGTACACAGGGGAACATTGAAAGATTGCCCCGTAGAGGCCTGTGCTCCCATACTTTGTCCAAAGGACAGAAGTCAAAAGTCCTTGGGACTGAAAGGAAAATATGTACATATTATCTGATGAATGCTTTCCCTGAGCTATGAATTGTGTTCGTATGCTACGACATTAAATCAGTGGCAGAAATTCTGTGACAATGACCAAATATATTTGGATATAATATAAAATTAATCAATTGCCATTAAAACCAAATTTAATCAATGGTATTTTATTGCTGCACAGCATAACTAACATGTTTATGATGTGCAAAGAATTACCACATCTGTAATATGAATTTGACTTCTACATCCTTGGCTATGTCATAAACTTTTAACTTGTATTTAATCTGTGCTGTGTATATTTGATTTATGCCATCTGCAATAGTAAGTGTTGTGCTCGAATTTCCACTGAAGAAGCACCTACCTGGTATGACTTAATTTGCTCCAAAACACCTGTCTCAGTTAATCTCCTTTAGCTCAAATGGCAAAATGATTATTGTTACTGCAACTGCACAACTTGAGCTCCAGTACTTATGGATAATTAAGAAGCAATCTTAATGTCAAGATGCAAGGCAGATAATTCTAATAAAAAGCACCCAGAGTTTTCAAATAGTTCAAAATAGCAACCTTAACTAAGCCAATGCAATACTATTAATGTGGGATCTTCTTTACAATTTCATGAGCAGCACAAAATACCACACAGAGACTAACTTGATCTGATCTTCTTTTTCAGCCAGGATATACAACTCTTCAGGAATGATATGATGTCACTATCATATGCAGATCATTTGCCGGGGGCAATTGAGACACATAAGAGTAGAAATACAAAGTGTCTACAGGACACCAAACTGCCAATCATTCCCCAGCACAACTTGTTTCCCCCAACTAGCTGGAAGGCTGAAAAGGATGTTCCTGGGAGGGTGCTGCTTGATATGTTATTTATTTTTTGTCTGTTTTGAACAGGTTGAAGAATGGGGCGGGGAGAAAAAACTAGTACTAAGCTTTTGAGAGTCAAAATCCTTTCATTTCTAATCATAAAAGCAGCCTGAGATTATATGACTGAAATTTGTACAATGCACAATGTTGATACATTTTGACTTTGCTTATCAGAAGGTCGCAAAAGGGGATCAATGACCCTGGGTACCACTGCAACCGTCATAAATATGAATCACTTGACAAGCATCTGAATTTTGATCATATGACCTTGGAGATGCTGCAATGGTCTTAAGTGTGAAAAACAGTCATAAGTCACTTTTTTCAGTGCCATGCCATTGTAACTTTGAACGGTCACCAAATGGACTGTTGTAAGTTGAGGACTAACTGTATTATAACCACTTTTCTAAATACTTTCTAAACATTTTGAAGATAGAATTGCTTACAACTGAGCAGTTTTCCCCCACTTTTGATGAACCCATTTTATAAGCTCAGTTCATAGTGGGAAGAAATCAGTGCATTGAGGCCTACCACCTCTTTCCTTGATTGCCTTCCACGGCTTCTGCAATCTGCTTTAATGTTTGTTTGGTTTAGAAGAGAAAGAAAAGAGAGAGTATGTATGAGAAAGGTATGATTTTTGACAGTTTAAAGCGAGGTAGGTAATTTAGTCCTTCTGGGAAACAAATCATCTTGGAAGGAAACAACTGCTTGGCTGTTTTAAAAACTGCCATTTTTGAGCAAGATAATCCAACAGCTCTGTTGGTCTTGGAGAAGACATTTTCTGAACCCCTTCTGAACAGGACATGATTTAGGGACTTGGTTGCACAATATAATGCTAAAGTTGAACAAATATACTCTAAAGTTCTGTATATATTTTTTCATCTAGAATTCTCATTGGCATGTGTTACTATCAGCCACTGAATCTTTTTGGAACATATATGACAGATGGCAACATTTCCACACCTACTCAATGTCAGATATGTGGTTACTGGTCCCAATCACGGGATTTAAGATTTGTAACACAACAATGTTCCTTAAATAAATTTAAGAGTAAAAGGAGATTATTAAATTTTTAACAAGTAAACCAGGTACTTTTTAAGATGGAGAGATACTCGTTTACCTTACTCTGGATGTAGCACTGATGCTTCAAGTTGAGATCTTTCTGGACCAACTACGCCCCTGGATGCTTATCTTTCAGAAATAGTCATGGCTACCTTTCAGCAGCTTGTAAGGATAGGGTCTAAGGTTAAAGCAGCAGGACTGTCAAAATTGTGTAGAATCTAAGACGGGAGACCTTAAGGAACTTTTCTCAGTCATAATTTTAGCTCACTGGGTGAGGCATTGTTTCACCTCCTCTTTTATGGTGGATGGATCTTCTTTTTAATGAAAGATATGACATTTTCTGTTGTTTTCTGGCAACTAATCATGATGGGGTCTGTCCATCTATCTATCGATATATATATATATTTACTAGCCAATAGAAATTAGTATTTACTTCTTTCAACTGGAATTTTGCCGATTGGTCTTTTAAAAAAACTTTCTGGTTTGAAGTGTGTTTTAAATTTAACGATGTTTTATTATTGATACTTTTTTTTTTACTGCATCATCATGCTATATGAATTTGAAAGAAAGTAAAACTGCTTGACTGAGTAACAACATTGTAGTTTAGCCTACAATGATAATGAAGGCATTTAAATCCTTGGTAGATAAAACCAGATTTTCTCTAATATCATGCCCATTGGATATATTGATATATAGCTCATTCAGTGATTTGAAAAAGCAATAGATAAATGGCAAAATGTTGTAGTAAAAACATAGTTTTACTAAGCAATTTTATTACATGCCTTATGAAGCCTCTGCATTCAATCACCAAGAGCTTATTTTAAGATGGAAGCAAGCCAGCCCTTTTGTCTTCCGCAAATAGCTTTGCTGAACTCAGAACCAATTCATTTTAAAATATTAATTCCAGCTTAAATTTCATTTATGGACCAAAGCCAGTTTTGCTTGTTTACAGATGACAAAACAAAAGTCAACTTAACTGTCAAGTCAAAGACAAAACAGTACATAAAGATTAGGTCTTTATGAGCTCAGTAAAAACAAAAAATAAATCTGTCATTACAAAATTTAATGGACTTTCCTAAATAATAGAGAAAAGCATAGGCTTTGAATGCACAAGGTAATTTATTGAATTCTTGGCAATTCCCATTAATAGATTTTAAACAGCAATACTAGAGGAACTTTAATCTGAAATTAAATGGAGTCATTTGTGATTACAGGAGATAATAGTTCCTTAGGCAGACATGAGACAGCTACTGTCCGGTATATTAGTAAAGTCTCCAAATTATCTTTGGTTTCTGGTGACCTCCTGAGCACTCTGCCTTAGCCTTTTCCAGAAAGTTACCACTTTACAGGTTAGTTTACAGTCCTAGTAGATCTTCCATCAAAATCCTAACCAGGCATGATCTGGCACAAAGTCATCCAGGTGCTGCACCTGTAGAAACAAAATATGTCTCTTTTGGGGGTCCACGGTGGCTCACATGGTAAGAGGCTGGCCCTGCGCACCGCTGAGGTCAGCAGCTCAATTTCTGTGAGCAAATAAACTGTGCTGGGACTAGAAAGGAGCCTTCCTCCATTGCCTACTGGCATTCAGGTGTCCCGCAGGTAAAGATAACACCACCCGAAAAAAATCCTTTCACAAAGGCAGCCAGCTGCCTCGGTGATCCCTGGCTAACACGTGCCATACGCTTAAAAAAAGAAAAAAATGTCTCTTTTGATTCAAACTTGATTCCTGGTAAGTTAATGGAGATTGTCCATGAAGTTTGCCAGGCAAGAACATAGAAATGGTTTGCCATTATCTTCTTCCAGAATGTTGTTTTCCATAGCTTTCCAGTTTATCACGTTTGATTAATAATTGTAGAAATTGTGGGAATTAACCTATATGTTAGAGCATTTCTTGTTTGATCCCAGAAGGTTAATATGTGTGAGAGAAAGATGTATGGGTAAGTATGCAAGTATGTTTCTCTTTCTTCCTCTCTCCCCCCCCCCCTTTCTTACCAGATATTTGGGCTAAATTCATAACAGATCAATCTGTAAATCTTTTCACTGGTTACAGGATTTATTTTTATATTTGAAGCAGTTTCATTAACTATCTTCCAGAGAGACATCACAGTCTTAAAATTTTCTATGTGTCTTTAAATGTAACATAATATACAAATAGTCTTCAATTTATGACTGGTTGCTTAGTACCCATTTGCACATACAGTGGACCTAGTCAGCTGCTATTTATGACTGGGATTTAAAGTTCCAATGGTCACTTTTTCATGGTTAATTGACCAAATTTCAGATACTCAACAACCAGGCCATATTTATAGCTGTTTGCAGTGTCCCACAACCATGTGGTTGCAATTTACAGTGGTTTAGCAGAAAACTGGCAATTACTTTCAAATTTGGGCAAAACTGTGCCCATAGTGAACCATTGGTTCGCTTAATGACCATGATGTTCAGTTAATGACAAAGGTGGCTGCTTTATGATTGTAGCATCCACATTAAACCACTGACAAAAAAGTTAGTAAAATCAAGTCAGTCACATACCTAATTCGTTCTATGATTGTCAGAACTTATGTCCATAAAGGGAAGCCTCCATTATGGTCAGAAATCAAGGAGTAACTGTAATAAGTTTTATTTGCTTGATATACTCAGTAGATGCATTTTATTGATATTAGTTGTTTAGTTTAGTTTTTGTTAGAATTAATCCTTCCTTTCTTCCAGAGCATAAAATAGCACACGTATAGGATAAATAAGGGTGAGAATATGCCTAGTTCATATTCACTTAGGAGCTCCATTGCTGATGCTGGGTTAGCTCTAATCCAACACTTGAAGCACCACAACACCTTAGATTTCTTCATAAGTATGGACGCATTAATAATTATTGTCTTCATTTCTATGTCTCTTTTACAAATAGAAAAACTTATTAAAATTTGTTTAACTGGGATGATTTTTTTTAAAAAGTAAACAGTGTCTAAAAAACCCAAAAGAAATTAGACCAACAATATTTGTAATTACAGAGTAATTACAAATAATTTAATGTAGGCAAATAAATTATATAATGAGTAAACAATTTCAAAAGTCTGGTTTAGAAAATTTTGAAACAGGATGACAAACAATTTTTTTAACAATTTAAGCTGTAGCTTGCATTATATTTCAGGTAGAACAATTAATTAAAAGTAAACTTAAAGTGAAGTTTTAAGAATTAGTTTACTTTTAAATAAAATAATTTCCAAATGTAATGGGTACAAGCAATGAGAAAAATACAGTAAAATAAATGAGTTAATAGACGAAAAACCTGTGATGTTTAATTATTACGTGCTTGGAAATCATTCTCCTAAAAACTAAATATTTTTATTCCTTGACACATGTTTGAAGTTCAGTTTACTTATGTCCCTTAAAAGCAGACAAACCCAAATCCAAACCTGGATTTATTTTTTTAAAATAGACGGGGCACTTCAATGCTGTGAAGACTATGTTTAAAATTTTTGAAGCAAGCAGCCCTAAGATTGTGGTGACTTCTCCCAAATCAAGAAGCATTAATAAACTGCCATTCTTTACATGTTACTCACAATAACATTATCTTTTGTTAATCTACAATTCCTATTAACGAGATAAAAGGTGTTCCCAATTAAATGGAGCGTCTCAATTAAGAATATAGTTTAGCAATGCTGATTATCTAAAAGAGAGGAGACAATAAATCTCTAAAAATTCACCTGGAAAAAAGTCTTAAGAGGTTTTCTGATGTCAGCAAGATAAAAATAACAGGAAGAGAAAGCTGTTTTATTGTCACCAATGGATCTATCTTCCCATTTAGTCTCCTGCCTTAAATATAAAAGCACAGACATCAGAGAGAGAGAGAGAGGGAAAGAGAGACAAAACAGCAATGTTCCTTTCAACCAGAGACAAAAGCTTTGGAGGGTGCTTTACAGTTTAATCTGCATTTTTTTCTAACCTTACTTTTCTTCTGATAGGAACAAAAATGTTTTCATTATTTAAAGGAAATGACAACTTCTGAGACAGATTTATGGATGGAATGCAGGGTTTTTTGCATTCACTTTAGTGAATGTAAGCAATTTGGCAGTTCGAATTTCACCAGGTTGACTCAGCCTTCCATCCTTCCAAGGTGGGTAAAACGAAGACCCCAGACTGTTGGGGGTCACAATATGCTGACTCTTTAAATTGCTTAGAGAGGGCTGTAAAAGCACTATGAAGCGGTATATAAGTCTATGTGCTATTGCTATCCTATCATCAGTCATCTCTCTAGCAGCCTAATCCTAATCAATCCATCCTAATCCATCATAATTTCCCAGGCCTCAATTTAATTTGAAGGAAAGACTCAGCAAGGAACTTCAGATCAGTGAACACAGGCAGCAAAGTGGGGATGGGATGCTACAAAGAAACTAATGGTCAAGTAGCAAAAAAAAATAAATCAGTACCTTGCCAAGAACTCAAGACTGTTAAAAGTGAAACGGAACAAATTTCAGGAAAGCTTCAGGGAGCTTGAAAGATACCAGTTGGCATTTGTTTGGTATGGTAGATGGTTTCCAAAACTGGTAGTCCTCAACTCACAACCACAATTGAGCCCAAAGGTTTTGTTGCTAAGTGAGATATTTATTAAGTGAGTTTTGCGTCATTTTATGACCTTCCTTGCCACAGTTGTTAGGAGTATCACTGCAGTTGTTAAGTTAGTGACACAGTTGTTAAGTGAATCTGGCTTCCCCATTAACTTTGCTTGTCACAACGTCGCAAAAGGGGATCACCTGACCCCAGGACTCTACAACCGTCATAAATTTGAGCCAACTGCCAAGCATCTGAATTTTCATCATGTGACCATGGAGATGCTAATACGGTCATAAGTGAAAATTGATCATAAGTCACTTTTTTCAGTGCCGTTGTAACTTTCAACGGTTACTAAATGAACTGTTGTAAGTCTATCTGTGTCTCATTTCTGCTACTATTACAGATCATAACTCAATTGGCTCTAAAATAAGGGTTTAAAAACCTTTATTTTATAGGTTGTCCTCAATTTACGACCACAATTAAGCCCAAAATTTACGTTGCTGATAAATTTGTTAAGTGAGTTTTGCCCCACTTTACGGCTTTTCTTGCCACAGTTGTTAAGTGAATCATTGCAGTTGCTAAATTAGTAACCCAGTTGTTAAATGAATCTGGTTTCCCCACTGACTTTGCTGGTCAGAAGGTCGCAAGGGACACTGCAACCGTCATAAATGTGAACCAGTTGTTTAAGCATCCGAATGTAAATCATGTGACCATGGAAACTCTGCAATGGTCATAAGTCTGAAAAATGGTCATAAGTCACTTTTTTCAGTGCGGTTGTAACTTTGAAAAGGTTGCTAAGTGAACTGTTGTAAGTTGAGGACTATCTGTATTTATTTAAAACATTTATATAAAGTGCCCATCTTCTAGCCAACTCTGGGCAGCTCCCAATCAAATGTTAAATCAACATATAAAACTAAACACATTAAAGACAACAAAAACCAATTGCCAAATGAAATGTGCAGTTATCCGATCTTCTCCCAGTGCTTGGGGAAAAGACACGTCTATAAAGCTTTCCAGATGGCATGGGGTGGTTGAGGACTGCTCAACTTCAGGGGACAGAATGATACATCGGGTAGAGTTTGCCACAGAAGAGGCACACTCCCTAGTTCCCATGATCACATTTGGGGAAGGGTCTAGGATAGGGGTGTCAAACTCACATCGTCAAGGCGGCATCACGTGAAGTATCGGGACTTTTCTCCCCTTTGCTAAATCGGGCATGAGCGTGGCCAGCGCGCGATGCATCCGGCTCGCGAGCTGGGAGATTGACAGCTCTGGTCTAGGAATACAGCCCCCCTATCTGACCTGGTATGGTAGATGTTCTTAGGGAAAGGCGGTCCCACCCACCCTGTGCCATAGAGGGCTTTAAAGATGATGACTTGCACCTTGAATTGTACCTGGAAAGAAACTGCAATTCGCACAACAAAGGTGTCACGTGACCAGGCTTATTGGTTTGTTTAGAATGCCTAATTTTGCAGGTTGCTTTGATGTTTTCCTTATTTTGTTTTATTTTTCCAAAATTTAATTGCCTTCCAGCATGTTTATTTGTGATTTTTGTTAAGCGCCATGTATTTGCATTTAATTGAATAATGGTTGGGGATCAAGTTTTTTTCTCCATAAATGAACAGCCTTAAATATATATATATAAGCTACAGTTATGGTTAATTAAGGTGTTTAGCAAAGGCAAGATTAACTTTAAATTCAAATTTACTAGAAAGCTGTTATTGTAAAAAAAAAATGTGCTTTAGTTACATTATTCTTTCAAAATACATTTTTTATTTTTTATCTTTTCACTTTGGCAGCATGCTTTTAAAAATATGATTGGCAATACAACAAAAATGTGTAGGAAGTTATGCATATATAGAGAAAAGTAACATTTTTATATTTAATACATAGCACAATGAAATCACAGCATTAAAATTCTATAAAGGCAATGTTAATTAGTTCAGACAAATGTGGTATTTATGATCCAAACCATTTACCTGGAAAACTAAGTATTTTTAAAGTATAAATGTTTTTGGTGAGACATGACAGAATTTCATATGATAAAATACCAAAAAAATGGGGAAATCATCTCTGCAGACATCTGGCAATGAAGGGTTCTGACATAATTTGGTTTTTAATATTGAGTTTTCTACAGCAAAAAGTGAATCCAGATAATTCATTTCAGGGGCAGCCCTGGAAGCAAAATAAATGGGTAAACAATAAAATTAATTCCTACTCTTCCTTCTGTTGGATACAAATGCAGCAGAAGGAAGCGTAGCAGCATATCTCTGGTTATAAATACAACTCCCTCTCTCCACTCCTCCCCCACCCACCATTTCTATAGAAGATTTGGTACCCATGATTTGACATAATATGAACAGATACAGGATTACCATCTCTGTAACAAAATTGTAAATAGAAGGCAAAGAAATCAATGTTATGCATTAGGGGGTTTTTTTTTGCAATCTGGATATAAGCAAATTATTGTAATGGCTGAAATTTATACACACTAGTCTTCTATTATTTTCACTTGAATCTTATATAATCCTTTTATCTCCTGAAAAGACTTTTTGTGCAACATTTATTGAATTTGTTATTTTACTGTTGAGTTACATGTTTTCAGAGAAAATTAAATTGCACCGAAGATCTGAATTTTTATTCAGATACTTTATAATTTACAAAAATACACACACACACACACACACACACACACACACATATATATATATATTTGTAAATTATAAACATACATACATATACATACACACACAAAAAAAACAACACAAAAAACCCTCTAAATCCATGATCTGTAATTATAACTCTGAGCCAAACTTTGCTTTCTGGCATACCCATTTGGCTCTCACAGAAATAGCAGTCATCTATGATTATACAAGATATCTGTGATGTTTGTTTAATACACTTAACATTTGTTGAAGCAACAAGGGCACAAAAGAAGTAATTTGGAATAATAAAAAATCAAGAACTGTTCCTTCCTATAGCTTGAAGACAATTGCATTTCCAAGAAATGCTTTTTTTTATTTAGGGCACGTGAGCACAACATTACATTGCCGTAAAACTTCTGGCAATTTTTTTTTCCTAGTGAGGGCCACACAGTTTTGACTGATGAAAACCTAATAGCCCAATGTCATGATTGGCTGTTCAAGAAAACAAGGTTTGAAATAATGTGCAATGATTCCTCTGTCAGCAAAGTGGACATGGTCCAAAACAAACTTAGAAAATCAATGGATTCTAGCGTGCCTCCTTCTGAATGGAATGAAAGCCAATGTCATTACCTGGGTGTTCTCCAAAAGCTGCACTGATACGGAAATAGGAATTTGTTCTACAAATAGCCTCCACCCTGTACAATGAATGTAACATATACAAAATTCTTGTGTAGAATAGACCTCTGTATGTTTAGGACTTCTAATAATAAACTAAATAAGTTCAAATTGAAACCATTGTAGAAGACAGGTTTTTTGTCCAAAAACCATTCCCATTCTAAAGTATATTATATCTGTCCCTCCCATCTTTCCAACCCTTACTACCACACTTGCTTAGGTGCCTCATTTTGTAAAAGTAAGTCTGGACTAGCCGGTTGAAATCTAGCCGGTTCGCACTGTTTCAGGTGAACCAACAACTATCACCTCCAGCTGGCCACACCCCTACCTGAACGCTCACCGCTCACCCTGCCCTCTGCTCACCCCGCCCAGTGTCTCTGCCTGCCTTACCATGAGGATGTGCCTGAGGCCCAACTGCTCCTGATCTGCCTGCCTGCCTGCATAAGTAAGCCGCTGCTGCCACTTGCCTCCCTGTCCCTTCCCACCCAGCACTGCGTCCCCACGCGGCCGAGCTAGCCACCCCCCCATGGCCACCGGAGCTCACCTGCCACCACCGCTTGCTTCGCTCCCCACTTGGCGCAGCGTCCACGTATGGCCTAGCTAGCCGCCCCCCACGACCCCCAGAGCTCGCCTGCCGCCCTGCCGCTTGCTTTGCTCCCCACCCGGCGGAGCGTCCACGTGTGGCCCTAGCTAGCCGCCCCACACACACGGTCTCCGCCGCTTTCCACACTTTTAGATTTTAGATTTTTTAGATTTCACCACTGGTGGGGAGCGAAGCAGGCGGCGGGGCAGCAGGTGAGCTCTGGGGACCGTGCGGGGGGCAGCTAGCTAGCCACCCCCCCACACGGTCCCCGCC